>CM038363.1:600000-1092500 GCA_021464625.1 Proterorhinus semilunaris | reverse complement strand
TAGCCGGCCCGCCCGGGTCGGTGAGCAGAGCCGTTCGTGACGGGGGCCGGGGCGCGGCCAACAAGGGTCGCCCCTCTCCCAACTCGCACCTCATGTTTGTGGTGAACCTGGTGCAAAATCACTTGCAGACGACCTGATTCTGGGTCAGGGTTTCGTACGTAGCAGAGCAGCTCCTTCGCTGCGCTCTATTGAAAGTCAGCCCTTGATCCAAGCTTTTGTCGGCCGGCCTCCGGGTCCCTCCCTCCTCCCCTGGGTAGAGAGTACCAGGGGAGGTGTGGGAGTTGGTTTTACCCAGGTTTCTATGTTTTATGTGTATGACAGAGTATCAGGGTCACTTGGAAAAGTTTCTAAGTGCTGAGCCACTTAGAAAAAATGTCCAAAGAGTATCAGGGTCACTTGGAAAAATTTCTAAGTGCTGAGCCACTTAGAAAAAATGTCCAAAGAGTATCAGGGTAACATGGAAAAGTTTCTAAGTGGCTCAGCACTTAGAAAAAATGTCCAAAGTGGCTCAGAGTATCAGGGTCACGGACTTCCTCCGGGCCGGGTCTTGGGGTGTAGTCCGAGGAGGGGTGCTTAAGAGTGGGTACCCGGGTTCGAGAGGTGCGCTGGGTGTCCCCGGAGGTCCAGAGGAGTCAGGGGGCCGAGCGTGTGCAGGTAGGCCGGGGTGGGAGTGCCCTGAGCCGGGTAGTGTTAGTGGATGAGAGCGGTGGTGGCTGTGGTGGGTGTTGTTCCGGTGCTGTGGTTGTGTGTGTGCGTGTGTGTGTGTGTGCGTGCGGGTGTGCGTGCGCGTGTGTGCGTGCGTGTGTGTGTGTGTGTGTGTGTGTGTAGGGGTGTGCGTGGGTGTGCGTGCGTGCGTGCAGGTGCGTGTGTGTGTGTGTGCGTGTGGGTGTGCGTACGTGCGTGACCCTCGGGAGTTGATCGGCAGCTCTGACCTCCACATCTCCACAGCTGTGTTTTTAGCGTTAGCGTTAGCGTTAGCGTTAGCTGACTGTCGCTGAGCTCCGCGAGGTCAACATGCCCAGGGTGGACTCGGTTTCAATGGAGGATTTGTTTCATGGCAGCTTTCAGAAGATGTCTGTTCAGAAAGATGAAGTTGTGTTTTGTGCTCTTTCTAGTTTTTTTAGTCCTCCTGTAGACCTGGTTTAGTTCAAAGGTCACCTTAGTCCAAATGTGGTCCTGGAGTAGATCCATTCAGACTGGTTTCAGGAGGGTCTGACATAGTCCCTGATTTAGAACAAACGGCTTATCTGCTCCTGGTGCTCTTGAGATTGTGACGAGACACTTCATTTTCTAACTCTCCTGTTTTGTGTGAGTGATGTGAGCGTAAATATGTTGTCATTCTAGTAGACCCACGGATTTCTAATCTTGAGTGTCGGGATGGCTGGATGTTGCAAAAGATAAAGTGTCACCACTCCGAAAAAGGGGGAAAAAAAGGTCAGAGTGCCGGGACGTTTGCTAACAAATGGAAATGCCCCCACTCCGACAATTAGACCTCAATGTCGGAGAGGGGGGTGTCGAAATAGGAATGCGTAACCAGAGGAAACCTACGCAGACACGGGGAGAACATGCAGAATCCACACAGAAAGGCCACGTCTAAGTGGGAATCAAACCTGGGACCTTCTGGCTGTGAAGCACGAGCACTAACCGCTGCATAGATTTCTGTGGGACATTTTCATTTCAAAGGCGTTGTTATTTTCTCACACTCTGAGGTCCACTTCTGATCTCTGTAAAACCTGCAGGCACCAACTTTTCTTGTTATATTTGGAGAGTTTTTTTCCTGAAGGATTTTTATATTGAACTCTTCATCAGGTTTGTTGAGCTTCAAACCACAATAATACGAAACATTTAGATTTTCTTTTTTCTTCTACAACACTGGCAGCGTAAAAGTGCTTTTTTTTCTCACTGTTTATGGAAAAGATGTCATGGATTTGATTATTTGATCTTGTATGGTTTGAAAGCATGGGAAAGGAGACAAATCTACAACTTCTATGAGCTGTACATGAGCTTATTATAAAATGCACCTTTTACTTTAACCCCTGACAATCCTATAGTGTTTCCGACGCTTTTGTGCGGGTGTGCGTTCCATTATCCTGCAGCTATCTGCTTACTGCTGCAGCTCAGTGTGGGCTTGAGATCCAGTAAGATTAAGATTAAGTGCGATTGTAGATGATACTGAAGATGAAACCTCCCCTCATTATTCTGCACGAGCCACGCTCTTCCCTCCCTGTGGAAAGATCCTCTAGTGTGAGGGTTTGAAGGAGCCACCAAAGTGAGTAGGTGCAGTTGGGATGAATAAATCATACATCATGTGAGAGAAGTGGAGAACAGCTGGCAGGCCGCTGAGGCACGCTGCCACCACAACCATCACCCCAGACATCAACGGGACAACCGGAACGCCAGGGTTCACTGTTAGGAACATAAAAGATGGGGATTGTTGTATTTAATGTTTTCTGTTCTTTTCCATTGCAACAAATTACAATGTACTTTTATTGAAGACGACACAATTTTGTTTGGTTTGGGCAACGCAGGTCGATTTTGAAACTTTAAAAACTGACTGAAACTACAGTATATACATTCCCCTCTGTGTCACAGAAGGACACTCTTTCTGTGATGTTGTTTAGGCAGGTGTAAAGCCCCATAGGATTCAATATTCTCACCGTCTTTTTGGAGTGGCCCCTTACCACTAGGGGGTGGTATTGCAGCTGTGTCAGCACCTCGCCGTGAGGACCAAAAAGCAGAGGAATCCTTACCCTTTGACATAAGCATAACATTCCCAATTGTAAGCACATTTCTACACTGACATCATTCATCCGGGGCTATTGTACATGTTTTTAAACCTACGCAGGCACAGAGAGAACAAGAGCGCTAACTACTCACATAATACTGCAGAGGTGTTGGTTTGGCTACAGGTCCAGATTTGGCCTTGGAGGAGGAAAGACACGCACATCCGCCGTACTGAACCAGTGTGCTGGATCCAAAAAGTTCAATGGAAAAAGGAAAAAAGATCCGCACAACTGACATATGCTCACCAGTTTAATTGTTCACACAGAGTGGAGTGACGTTTCGGGTCTAGCCCTTCATCAGATTTCAGTTGTGCAGATCTTTTTTCCTTTTTCCAGATTTGGCCTTCGACATGGTAAGGAAACAAACTGCTGAATGTAATGGAACATACTGTACTGTATCGAAATGGTTCAGTAAAATACCACATCATTTCATTATGGCATATTTAGGACAGTACTGTGTGAACTGTTGCGTGAATATATTCAACAACAAAATGCACTTAGAACTGTCAGAAAGAGTATTATTCATATTGAACAGCTTCAGGGATCTTGAAATCACAAAGGAGGAGGCTTGTTCCTGGGATGTGGAGTTTGATGGGAAAGGATTACATTTAATTTTATTTGTTTCACTGAGGCTTTGATCTAGTTCTTTTTGGTCGCTTCTTTGTGTACTTTATATCTACTGATTCAGGAGACTTAGCCATAGTTTCTCATCAAGATTCCTTTATTTGTCATTTTACAAAAACATTATAGAAAAAAAAAATCTAATTGCATGTTCGCACAGAAAAAACAACAAAACTGTGTAGATTAAGTTATAAAAACAAACATAATTTCATGTTTACTTTGAGCATTAAACATACCCCTGCTTTTGACTGACTAAAGGCAAACAAACATGTGGTGGGCTCGTGTGGACCTGGGCTGTTAATGGGGAAACAGCCTCTTCAGCAGAGATGTAATCCGCAGCCCAGGCCCGGGCTAATGGGGCAGAGTGAGGCCACGCCTCCAGGCGAACAGAAGCCAGTGTTTCATTTGTAAGTTGGTCGTTTCAGGAGCACTTTTGGACTGATGTGACGGATTCAGGGAACAGGCCAAAACAGTTCCTGGAACACTCTCATTAAACACCATTATATCATCTCGACCCTGCAAAATAATCCTTTACCCTCAAAAATGGAAAGATGGGGGAATATGTTCATCCAAACGGGGGATCAAATCAAGCACTGGCTGTAGCCTAAAGCCACAAATCATTGAAAAGAAAATATTTTTGCATAAATAAGCACAAACAGACCAAAGTGCTGTTTCAGCTCACATCTGAGTTCCCGTAATTTCCAGACGATAAGACGGTACTATTTTCACACACACTTTGAATCTCAGAAACGATGTGTCTGAGATTTACAGATTTTTACCGTCATACTGAATATTGTGTAATGTTCAATAACAATGAACATGACATAATATTGTGGGTCCAAAAGCACTCGGATATTTCGCAATAACAATTCTCAATTTATTGAGCTTTGAACACAAAAAAACAAGGCAATTGTTTTTTTCACTAATGAATCGTTTATTCAAAAATCTGTGTTATTAATAAATCAAATTTGCCTTTATTCTCTCTCCGGTTAAATATTATGGAGGGACAAAGTGAAGTGTGGGCTAATCAAAAGTCACCCTCAAGCGACTTATAGACCCGTTATAGTTTGTTGCTTACCAAATGATTATGCAAATTATATTTTTCAAAGATTTTTCATAGATGTTTTGCTTGAGGCTCCAAAGGTTCTCAATAGGGTTGAGGTCAGGGAAGGATTCTTTACAGCATGACATGGTGCATTGTCATGCATGGAGATGATTTTGTTAGGGAAAGCACGGCTCTTCTTTTTGTACCATGGAAGACAGTGGTCAGTCAGAAACTCCACATATTTTTCTAATTTTTACACCTTCAGGGAGCCTAAAGGGGCCGACCAGCTCTCTCCCCATGATTCCAGGCCAAAACATGACTCCACCCCCTCTTTCCTGACGTCACAGCCTTTTTTTTGGACATGGTGGCTATTCACCAACCACCCACTACTCCATCCATCTGACTATCCCGGGTTACACGGCCTCATCAGTGAACAATACTGTTTCTGCTCATCAGCATTCAATTAACAGTTTAGGGGAGGCCGGATAGAAGGTTTATGCACAAGTGCAAGCCTCTGGAGAGTCCTACACCTTGATGTTCTGGAGACTCCAGAGGCACCAGCAGCTTCAAATACCTGTTTGCTGCTTTGTAGCATCTGTTCTCTTAATCTGATGTATTGGTCTGGCAGAAACCGTCCTCATTGTGCCTTTATCTGCACAAACCCGTGTGTCTCTTTCATGAAATATCAAAGGTTTTCATACCTACTTCAAGGCATTCAACTATTTCACTCTTTTCATCAGCAGAGATCCTTTTTCTTTCCTTTATTGCTTGAAAATGTTGGTCTGCTTAATAATGTGGAACGTCCTTTTTCAGTAGTTTTTCCCTTAAATGGGCTCACATAACAACTAATCATCCCAGGCGTCTGAGATTGATGTCAGTGATTCAAAGAGCCCTGAGACACAATACAGTCCATGAGTTTCATTGAAAAACTATTAGTTTTCTTTTTTTTCTTTATGACACTGAAATACAATTTGCATAATCATTTGGAACACGGTGTATATACAATATTCAGGTGCACTCAATAGTCCAATTATTACCATAAATTAGTTTCAAAGTAAGTTGTAAAAGTCCGAAAGACTGCTATAATTAAGTCTGGTTTTAACAACACTGATGTGAGTAATACCCAGTAATAATATGAGCACAGCAGGAATGAGTAAATGATAGAGTTTATTTCTCTCTGAAGTGTAAAGGCTAAAGTCTAAACAGAACACTGTGAGCTGCTTTGCCCATGGCACCACACCTCATCCATCGCGCTGCAGCACAGGCGGTAATCGCGGCTGGGCGTCCTCCCCGCTGTGCGCTGGTCTGCTCCCACATGTGGCCCTCCAATCGCCTGGTAAATAAAGCAGAGCGGAACAGACGGCCGTCCCACTCAACAACATGGAGATAAATGGGCCAGCTCTGTGGATATACGGAGGCTTCACTCCACTGACTCCGCTCTGTTTGTTCAGATGCTCAGCAGTAGAGCTCCCCCCTGGATCCTCTGCAGAGGATTGTGCTTTTCCAAAGTCTTTGTGCTGTTGTCGGCGTGTCACAGTGGGTCAGGAGGAACTGCAAACTGTCACGTCACATCCAAAGCAAGCCCCACTCATGTTGGTGTTTGATTCCACTGGTGTTTTCCTGAGCTCATTCCCTTGTTTTGGGATGACCCAGAGGTCTGCTGCTGCTAACACTGGGCTACAACACAAATAAGTGTTCTTTAACTGATTTAGAACCTTTTTGCAACGCAACTTTTTAAATTGATTTTACAATACATAAGTTATATTGGGGTTGCTTTATTTATTTATTTTAGTTTTCATATGAAATAAGATTTTAACATGCAGATTAATTTTCCTTTTAAACATATTTCATACAATAAATGGTGACGTGCAAACAGTTTTCTGCAAACTGTATTTGTAGTTTTTACTAGATTCTTTTGTACGTTTTGCTGTGTTTTTGTGAGGTTCAGTGGATTTTTTTTTTTTTTTTTTACTGCAGAGTTCGTACTAGGTTTTTAAGCGTAAACAAACAGCTATATTTGAGCTAAAGACAAATGAGACGTACGCATTTGTTCTTCTGAAACACTGAAGAGAGCTCCCTACACCTGCAGCACAGTGGAGGCGTCAAGAGGAGTTACAGGAAACAAACAAGGGACAAACGAGGAGGTATCCGGGCAAGAATCACAGCTAAGCCACACAGATCTTATCCCTGACTAATGTTCATTCACTAGAAAATAAGACGGATTATAGTCATCTGCTGCGCTCTTCCTGGAAGATGGTGAAAGACTGTTGTGGGGCGAAGCAATAAATAATGCACTCACTTACTTTGATACGGCACAGGTCAGAGATATATTACTTCATTATTGGGCTTGAACTCTGTCTCTTCATTATGACGGCATCCCTGATACCTGCTCTCCATGTCTGTCATGCTTAGGCTGAAGGGTAAAAAATTTACCTGATTGAGCAAAACAAAAGTGATTTTTGGATTCAGCACATCACCATTGTCCTTAATCTGCTCACAAAGCTTAGACACCAAATTAGTAGTAAACCAGTGTGATCAGCGAATATCTCCATGCATGTTACATTTATAGAGCCACTTCGTTGTCATTCAATTTGGGCCCACATAGACACAGGCTGTTTGTAAAAGTTCATGTCTGATTTCTCATTCAATCATAATTATAGACAAGCTGAGAGCTGGCGGCCCATCCTTCCAGTAAAGCCTGGCTGATAGCATGCGCATAATATTCCTATTATTGATGAAATTGTGTCTGTGGGAAAAGTGCACGCAGCGTGGTGGTTCAACAGCCTATCACAAATTGACTTTGGTATGCGCTTAGTAATAATAATGACATGCTAATGACTAATTCCAAACTTCAACTGTTGCACCAGTCGCAGACTCCAGCGTTGCATAGCCAATTTCATCTCTGTGCCAGATAGATAACTCTTTGGCGGGCGTCTCCGTCTGCAGCAGAGAACAGAACAAGAACTTTCTGTGTGTTTTCATACAATTGTTGGCTTGCTTTGCAGCCCTGGATTATCAGTGCCGATGGGCGAGTTTGTATTGGTAAGAACATTCTCACAGTGAATAAATATGGATCTGACTGGGCGCCAATTCTTCACTGCTTTTGTGCAACATTCATCTCAATAATACTTAATTTTCCAAAAGTCTACCTGGAAGTAGAATATATACAGAAGTACACAGATTTGGAGTCAGACCATTTTCATCCTGCCGACATGACAAACTCCAAATGTTATTAATTCTGCAATAAAGTAGACACCAGTGGGAAGGAAAACAACACCAGTCCATGTACTTTTGCATTCATTATATTTTCGAATTTAAAAGGAAAATGCAAAATCAAAAATTGCGTTTCTTACATATTCTGCACTGTTGCAATATAGAAAAAAAAAAAAGATTTTGTTTTTTACATTTCCCTGTATCACAAGTATTTCATAATCGAGTAGGCAAAAAAGGAGCTCTGTTGTCGGGGGCTTTGTACCCCTGGTAGGGTCTCCCAGGGCAAACAGGTCCTAGGTGACGGGTCAGACAAAGAGCGGTTCAGAAGCCCCTTATGAGAGACCAACAGGCCCGGTTAGAACCATGAGGCCGTCCTTCTGTGGAGCCACCACCTGCAGGGGGCGCTATAGGGGCAACGGACAAGTGGAAGAAAATGGATGGATGGAAAACTTTTATTGATTGCAATGAATCCTTTTCTGCGTCAGCTCAAATACCCGGAAGGGAAACTTGGTTGTTGAGGATAACAGCACAAATAACAGTTTAGTACATCCAAGTCTTTAGGTTGTCAGAAGACTCCTGACAGGCTGTGGCGCCGGGGCCAAACACACTGGCGACGTATCGCACGATGCTTAACGCACGCGTGGAAAAATAGGATTGGTTCTTTTTTGAGGAATATGTCTCTTGCCTAGCGCCTATGCACAGCTCAATGTGGCCGCTCCAGTTCACCTTCAATGAAATATCAATGTCAAAACGTGTCAAAAAGGCAATGCGTTTACGCAGAGCAAGTTCATAAACGTGCAGAAAATGTGGCCAGTGTGTCTGGGATCTGAGAGCATTAAAAGTGGCGCTGCGTGGTTTCAGACAGGCAGACCGTGGATGCGTAAAGCGTGTCAAAGTATGGACTGCTGGGGTGATTGTGCATAACAACAGGATTCCAACGCTACCTTGAGCTAAACAAAATGTCATGTTTACAACCATAAACATAAAGATTTTATTTTGAATGTTTTACTGAACGTTCACACACAAGTAACAGACAACTGTGAAGTGAAAGCAAAATGAAACATGATTCTGTTATTTATTTTTTTTAAACAGAAAAAGTGAAAAGTGGGGCGTGCATAAGTATTCATACAGCATGACTTAATACTTTGTGGAACCCCCTTTTGCTGCAATAACAGCAGCAAGTCTTCTGGGGTTTGACTCTACAAGGTTTGCACATGTAGAGACTGACATTTTAGCCCATTCCTCTTTACAAAACAACTCAAGCTCTGTCACATTAGAAGGAGAGCATTAAAACATTGTGCTCCTCGTGAAGTTCCATGTTTTACAAATTGTAGATTCATTTTGGCTGTCCAGTCTGTGACATCATCCTCACTATGGGCACAACTTACTGTAAGTTCAGCAAACTGCGAACAGCCTATGTGTCGTACCTGTTTATGCCAGTCTGGTATTTATGCCAGTCTGGTATGGTAGTGCGCCCAGTACCCAAGCCGTGCTATCTCCACAGAACGCACTGTGCACATGTGGCAGGAGAGCAAACATACAGATGTTTGTGAACGTGAGCAGAGCGTTCTCCTAATCAAGACAGTTTCACTTCCGGGTATTCGAGTTAACGCAGAAAAGTATTCAACGTAACCAATAATTATTGTATTTTCATTATTGGCACTGTCTGTTATCAAGTGAATGTCTTATGAAATGAAAAAACGAAATAGTCAGTATTTTTCTTTACTGTGCAACAGTGCACAATATGTAAAAATATGTATTTTAATTTTGCATATTGCTTTTAAAATCGAAAATACAATGAACGCATAAGTACACGGACCCTCACCTCACTCTCACTGTTACAGACATTACTCCCACTGCCCCACAGGAGGCCTGAGCCCAAAAGCCTGGCTCTCTTCCTTCTCCCAATGATTACGTGGTGTGCTTATAGTAGAGCTGATCAAAAGATGTTTAGGTTTCGGTTATTTCAAACCAACAGCAGAAGTGCTCGACAGTCGGCTGTATAGTGCTGCACTGTTTAGTGAGAGAAAGGGGTAACAGGGGACTTCCTTTAGACGGCCACAGACAACAACTCCAGCAACTACAACACTGGCAGACCAACAGAGATTTACACACACTTTAAAGCCTTTGGGAAATCCATAATTAGATCAATTATGCACAACAACATAATCGGTCGGTCATTTTGGACTTGGTGGACTGATGAGAGTGCTGCGCTTGAACACCAGTAAGGAGGAGGAGATGGTGATCAACTTCAGTTCAGACCGTCGAACATCCAGGGGGAGGACACTGAGGAGGTGGGCAGTTTCAAGTACCTGGGTGTTCACCTCAACGATAAACTGGACTGGTCCCACATCCCAATTATCCGGACAATTGCCAGAGCCTCGAACCTCCCTTGACAAGGGAGAGGTTAATCAACTGCTCTTAACTGCACCACTCACCAGTATTAAAATCAACAGTCCTAATCATGCCGTAACACACTTTTTTAAATGTCCTCTATTGTTTGATGCCCCTGCTTTACGTATTATGCTCAAACTATTTCCCTTCACTTTCCTGCTTTTGCCCTTTTACACAACTAACTTTCAATCTTCCCTCTCGTCCCCAACTTAGCCGCCTGCTGCATTGTACATTCTAACCTAAAACTACAATAGTGTGAACAATGAGCTGTACTCCATTGTAGCGGAGTCTCTGTCCCCAACATCTGCTGTAGTTTTACTCACGACTCGCTAAATGAACCAAGTGAATGGCAGCATATTGTTCTACCTTTCTTTGGAACTGTGTCGCTGCCCTCCCATGTGCTTCCATTGTGCGTGTATAGAAATTCCGCCGGCTTAAGGGGCTTCTCTGACACCTGCCACTGTTTAAATGCCTTTTTATTTTTTATTTTTTGTGAGGTGCCGGCGTCTGTCCCGGGCTTACACGTGCCTGCCACAGTCTCCTCTAAAGAGCATGCCAAATCCTATTCTCTGCCCGACATAATGGGAGTGTACCATTGACAATGTGTCTGCGCAGGTGAAGAGTATCCAGGACGCCGTTCGGGATAAGAAGGAGCGCTTTAACTTCATGGGGGAGGTGGTGAACCTGTGTCCCTCGGTGGGCATCTTCATTACCATGAACCCAGGCTACGCTGGCCGGACGGAGCTGCCCGAGAACCTCAAAGCCCTGTTTAGGTGAGTGCGGGGTCCAGCTCACGGCAGAGGGATAACACCCATGAAACAAGCACTCGGGAAACACTAATGGTTCCTGCGGAGGTTTTGGTCACCGACTGTGGAATTACCTTTTTATCCAAGCCAAGGCTTTCTCCATTTCTCATACACTTGATGAGTCACATTTTAGATGTTGTTGTAAATAACCAACCAATATGGATTTTTGGGTCCGATACCGATATGAAGGGGGTTGGATTTTTTAATCTCTCAATTAGTCTTAAACATTTATTGTTATAGAAAAAGGTTTCAGTCATAGAAATATATAGAAATACAGTATATCTAAAAGAGGTTTTCTGAGGCCGATGCCAATACGCCTCGCTGATTGTCTCGTCTGTGATCCTTCTAAACGTGTCAGTGTTGAAATATGACAGCAGGTGGCGCTGTATATTCATGTTTAGCAGGTACTTCAGAGGGAACTTGTTTGAAAGACACAAATCAGTAGATTCCAAAACACATAAAGGTAAGTCTCTATCTTTTAAGGTTCTGAAATTGTACACTAAAGTTTACAACATCAAATATATAGAATAGATGAACAAACTTGTGACCGATTTTCACCGCGATGTTTCTCCGCCCCCTGAGGCTCCGGAAGTTGTGTGGGGGCTCATTTTAAAGCTCTGTCTCTATCAATTTCGGTTCCAGATATATCGGCCTTTTTATCGGCCGATAGCCGATATTTATCCATCCATCCATCTTCTTCACTTGTCCGTTGCCGGGTTGTGGGGGCAGCTGTTGGAGCTGCACCAGCCCCTATGGCGCCTCCTGCAGGTGGTGGCTCCACAGAAGGACGGCCTCATGGTTCTAACCGGGCCTGTTGGTCTCTCATAAGGGGCTTCTGAACCGCTCTTTGTCTGACCCGTCACCTAGGACCTGTTTGCCATGGGAGACCCTACCAGGGGCACGAAGCCCCCGACAACAGAGCCCCCAGGATCATTTGAGTGCTCAAACCCCTCCACCACGATAAGGTGGCAGTTCAAGGAGGGGAGCCAATATTTAAAATACCCAAATTTAAAAAACCCCGATATATTGGCCAGCAGATATATCGGTCGGGACATGATAGTACATAGGGGTGTAACACGGCACCGTGCAGCGTGGGGCTAAAATCTGAAGACCTGCATCTTACACTAAAGTGACGGTGCAAGTTTTAGCCCAAACAGAGCATGTGTGTCATCACCACTAACCGCTAAACTAAACGCTGCAGACACTCCAGATCTGCAAAGTTCCATCCTCCACAGACACATAAATCTGCTTCACGTCTCAGTAAAGGACGACCAGGCTGAAGGACCAGACAAATGTGATCCTGGTCATAATCCGCCTCAAAAGCTTTGTTTCCAAAAAAGTACAAGCAGAATGTCGTCCAGGAACAGCCCGAACACGAACCGAGGACCAAACACGCTGCTCTGTGCGGGTTTCAGAGGAAGTCTAAAGCCAAACCAAAACCTAATCTCTAATGAGCACATGGCCGACACGTGGCAGGTTACTTTCGAACACTACCATTGTGTTTTCTATTTTGTTTTACATTGTGAGTCCAGGGACACATTTTATTACAAAGCAGCTTTGAAAGATTATAAATCATTGCCAGTTGTATTCCGAGATTATAAATACTGTTGAATGATGAACATTTAGGCTATTATATTTCAAAACCAATTTATATCGCACTTATCCAGCTGAACTGTTACACCCCTAATTATAAAGTATTAAGAGAAAACCCAGTGAATTTTCTTTAATGGTGCGAGTATATAATCTTGGCGATGTGAATTCCACCTTCTTTATTTACAAAAGTGTCAAAAGCATAAGTTGCACATTACTAGTTTTGTTACATAAAAGTTGCTCTAAGGTTAAGAAAATGTCGGACACTTGTGCTCTGTGGTTTAAAAAAAGGGTTTAAAGTTCATTAGAGTTTCTCACGCTGCGAAACTCAAACTGCGCGGGGGGGAGACACACGCGTTTCTGTAGCTATAGCTGCCCTGGGTCAACCTGACAGAGGTTTGGCTAGAGCCCCACTTTCAGCAATCACCTGTTTGTGTTATTGGGCCCTGCTGTCTCTCATTTCCGCCGTTACCTTAGAGCAGGGGTGTCCAAACTGTGTTTTTAGGGGCTGGGGGCTTCTCTAAATGACTCTGTCAGGACGAGAAGCAGCGCAAACTTCAGTCCAACACGCTCACCCCCTCGTGCTGAAAGCGAATCCTCAGAGTGAGGAGAGTGAAGGCGCAGAGTGAGGAGAGTGAGGGCGCAGAGTGAGGAGAGTGAAGGCGCAGAGTGAGGAGAGTGAAGGCGCAGAGTGAGGAGAGTGAAGGCGCAGAGTGAGGAGAGTGAAGGCGCAGAGTGAGGAGAGTGAAGGCGCAGAGTGAGGAGAGTGAAGGCGCAGAGTGAGGAGAGTGAAGGCGCAGAGTGAGGAGAGTGAAGGCGCAGAGTGAGGAGAGTGAGGGTGCAGAGTGAGGAGAGTGAGGGCGCAGAGTGAGGAGAGTGAGGGTGCAGAGTGAGGAGAGTGAGGGCGCAGAGTGAGGAGAGTGAAGGCGCAGAGTGAGGAGAGTGAGGGTGTAGAGTGAGGCGAGTGAAGGCGCAGAGTGAGGAGAGTGAAGGCGCAGAGTGAGGAGAGTGAAGGCGCAGAGTGAGGAGAGTGAAGGCGCAGAGTGAGGAGAGTGAGGGCGCAGAGTGAGGAGAGTGAAGGCGCAGAGTGAGGAGAGTGAAGGCGCAGAGTGAGGAGAGTGAGGGCGCAGAGTGAGGAGAGTGAAGGCGCAGAGTGAGGAGAGTGAAGGCGCAGAGTGAGGAGAGTGAAGGTGCAGAGTGAGGAGAGTGAAGGCGCAGAGTGAGGAGAGTGAGGGTGCAGAGTGAGGAGAGTGAGGGTGTAGAGTGAGGAGAGTGAAGGCGCAGAGTGAGGAGAGTGAAGGCGCAGAGTGAGGAGAGTGAGGGTGCAGAGTGAGGAGAGTGAGGGTGCAGAGTGAGGAGAGTGAGGGCGCAGAGTGAGGAGAGTGAAGGCGCAGAGTGAGGAGAGTGAAGGCGCAGAGTGAGGAGAGTGAGGGTGCAGAGTGAGGAGAGTGAGGGTGCAGAGTGAGGAGAGTGAGGGTGCAGAGTGAGGAGAGTGAGGGCGCAGAGTGAGGAGAGTGAAGGCGCAGAGTGAGGAGAGTGAGGGTGTAGAGTGAGGAGAGTGAAGGCGCAGAGTGAGGAGAGTGAAGGCGCAGAGTGAGGAGAGTGAGGGCGCAGAGTGAGGAGAGTGAAGGCGCAGAGTGAGGAGAGTGAAGGCGCAGAGTGAGGAGAGTGAGGGCGCAGAGTGAGGAGAGTGAAGGCGCAGAGTGAGGAGAGTGAAGGCGCAGAGTGAGGAGAGTGAAGGTGCAGAGTGAGGAGAGTGAAGGCGCAGAGTGAGGAGAGTGAGGGTGCAGAGTGAGGAGAGTGAGGGTGTAGAGTGAGGAGAGTGAAGGCGCAGAGTGAGGGTGCAGAGTGAGGAGAGTGAGGGTGCAGAGTGAGGAGAGTGAGGGTGCAGAGTGAGGAGAGTGAGGGCGCAGAGTGAGGAGAGTGAGGGCGCAGAGTGAGGAGAGTGAATGTGCAGAGTGAGGAGAGTGAGGGCGCAGAGTGAGGAGAGTGAAGGCGCAGAGTGAGGAGAATGAGGGCGCAGAGTGAGGAGAGTGAAGGCGCAGAGTGTGGAGAGTGAAGGCGCAGAGTGAGGAGAGTGAGGGTGCAGAGTGAGGAGAGTGAGGGTGCAGAGTGAGGAGAGTGAAGGCGCAGAGTGAGGAGAGTGAGGGCGCAGAGTGAGGAGAGTGAGGAGAGTGAAGGCGCAGAGTGAGGCGAGTAAAGGCGCAGAGTGAGGAGAGTGAGGGTGCAGAGTGAGGAGAGTGAGGGTGCAGAGTGAGGAGAGTGAAGGCGCAGAGTGAGGAGACTGAGGGCGCAGAGTGAGGAGAGTGAAGGCGCAGAGTGAGGAGAGTGAAGGTGCAGAGTGAGGAGAGTGAAGGTGCAGAGTGAGGAGAGTGAAGGTGCAGAGTGAGGAGAGTGAGGGTGCAGAGTGAGGAGAGTGAAGGCGCAGAGTGAGGAGAGTGAGGGCGCAGAGTGAGGAGAGTGAGGGTGCAGAGTGAGGAGAGTGAAGGCGCAGAGTGAGGAGAGTGAGGGCGCAGAGTGAGGAGAGTGAGGGCGCAGAGTGAGGAGAGTGAGGGTGTAGAGTGAGGAGAGTGAAGGCGCAGAGTGAGGAGAGTGAAGGCGCAGAGTGAGGAGAGTGAGGGTGCAGAGTGAGGAGAGTGAGGGTGTAGAGTGAGGAGAGTGAAGGCGCAGAGTGAGGAGAGTGAGGGCGCAGAGTGAGGAGAGTGAGGGCGCAGAGTGAGGAGAGTGAGGGTGCAGAGTGAGGAGAGTGAGGGCGCAGAGTGAGGAGAGTGAGGGCGCAGAGTGAGGAGAGTGAGGGCGCAGAGTGAAGGTGCAGAGTGAGGAGAGTGAGGGTGCAGAGTGAGGAGAGTGAGGGTGCAGAGTGAGGAGAGTGAAGGCGCAGAGTGAGGAGACTGAGGGCGCAGAGTGAGGAGAGTGAAGGCGCAGAGTGAGGAGAGTGAGGGTGTAGAGTGAGGAGAGTGAAGGCGCAGAGTGAGGAGAGTGAAGGCGCAGAGTGAGGAGAGTGAGGGTGCAGAGTGAGGAGAGTGAAGGCGCAGAGTGAGGAGAGTGAAGGCGCAGAGTGAGGAGAGTGAGGGCGCAGAGTGAGGAGAGTGAAGGCGCAGAGTGAGGAGAGTGAAGGCGCAGAGTGAGGAGAGTGAAGGTGCAGAGTGAGGAGAGTGAAGGCGCAGAGTGAGGAGAGTGAGGGTGCAGAGTGAGGAGAGTGAGGGTGTAGAGTGAGGAGAGTGAAGGCGCAGAGTGAGGGTGCAGAGTGAGGAGAGTGAGGGTGCAGAGTGAGGAGAGTGAGGGTGCAGAGTGAGGAGAGTGAGGGCGCAGAGTGAGGAGAGTGAATGTGCAGAGTGAGGAGAGTGAGGGCGCAGAGTGAGGAGAGTGAGGGCGCAGAGTGAGGAGAGTGAGGGTGTAGAGTGAGGAGAGTGAAGGCGCAGAGTGAGGGTGCAGAGTGAGGAGAGTGAGGGTGCAGAGTGAGGAGAGTGAGGGTGCAGAGTGAGGAGAGTGAGGGCGCAGAGTGAGGAGAGTGAATGTGCAGAGTGAGGAGAGTGAGGGCGCAGAGTGAGGAGAGTGAGGGCGCAGAGTGAGGAGAGTGAAGGCGCAGAGTGAGGAGAATGAGGGCGCAGAGTGAGGAGAGTGAAGGCGCAGAGTGAGGAGAGTGAGGGCGCAGAGTGAGGAGAGTGAGGGTGCAGAGTGAGGAGAGTGAGGGTGCAGAGTGAGGAGAGTGAGGGCGCAGAGTGAGGAGAGTGAAGGCGCAGAGTGAGGAGAATGAGGGCGCAGAGTGAGGAGAGTGAAGGCGCAGAGTGAGGAGAGTGAGGGCGCAGAGTGAGGAGAGTGAGGGTGCAGAGTGAGGAGAGTGAGGGTGCAGAGTGAGGAGAGTGAGGGCGCAGAGTGAGGAGAGTGAGGGCGCAGAGTGAGGAGAGTGAGGGTGCAGAGTGAGGAGAGTGAAGGCGCAGAGTGAGGCGAGTGAAGGCGCAGAGTGAGGAGAGTGAGGGTGCAGAGTGAGGAGAGTGAGGGTGCAGAGTGAGGAGAGTGAAGGCGCAGAGTGAGGAGACTGAGGGCGCAGAGTGAGGAGAGTGAAGGTGCAGAGTGAGGAGAGTGAAGGTGCAGAGTGAGGAGAGTGAGGGTGCAGAGTGAGGAGAGTGAAGGCGCAGAGTGAGGAGAGTGAAGGCGCAGAGTGAGGAGAGTGAGGGCGCAGAGTGAGGAGAGTGAGGGTGCAGAGTGAGGAGAGTGAAGGCGCAGAGTGAGGAGAGTGATGGTGCAGAGTGAGGAGAGTGAGGGCGCAGAGTGAGGAGAGTGAGGGTGCAGAGTGAGGAGACGACACGGAGTGAGTGCTTGAAGCAGGGGCGGAGCAGAGAAAGTCGGGGGTTGGGAGGCACAAAATCTGGTGTCCCATTTACGGTGTTAAAATATAATGAGTTTTGTAGATTTAGATTCAGCTAAAAGAACACATCTAAAATGCAACAGAATGCTGGAAGTGGCATGTAGTTTTTAAAGCATCCCTGTTTTGTTTTTTTGGTCGTGCTCCTAAATTTTAGAATTATCGGAGCACAAGCGCTACCAATAAAAAAAGTACATTTTGAGCCCTGCATATTCAATTAAAAAGCATAGTTAACATTTTATTGAATTTGCTAACTTTAATACAATAGAGACCCAGTTGTTTGTATATATTTTTCTGGATGTGGCCCTCAGAGAACACCCCTGCCTTAGAGGAATGTTACCCATTGTATGATGCTGTTTCCGCAGGCCGTGTGCCATGGTGGTGCCCGACTTCGAGCTGATCTGTGAGATCATGCTGGTGGCCGAGGGCTTTCTGAGTGCCCGAGTGCTGGCCCGCAAGTTCATCACTCTGTACACGCTGTGCAAGGAGCTGCTGTCCAAACAGGTACACACGCTGGCATTTCAGAATTTAAACTTAAAGACAACATCCTCATCATTCTGCCATCGTAACAGAGGCGATTTTCCTGACAGATATTGCGATTCAATTAATGTTTTATATATCCATCCATCCATTTTCTTCTGCTTTATCCGGGACCGGGTCGTGGGGGCAGCAGTCTCAGCAGAGACTCTGAGCTCCTCCCGGGTAACTGAGCTCCTCACCCGATCTCGGAGGGTGCGTCCAGCCACCCTGTGAAGGAAACTCATTTCGGCCGCTTGTATTCGCGATCTTGTCCTTTCGGTCATTACCCAAATCTCATGACCATAGGTGAGGGTGGGAACGTAGATCGATCGGTAAATCGAGAGCTTTGCCTCAGACTCAGCTCCCTCTTCACCACAACAGTCCGATACAGCGACCGCATTACTGCTGACGCCGCACCGATCCGTCTATCCATCTCACGCTCCATCCGTCCCTCACTCGTGAACATGACCCCGAGATACTTGAACTCCTCCACTTGAGGCAAGGACTCCCCAACGACCTGAAGAGGTTATATGTAGCATTTGTTTTATGAAATGTATCTTCAAGTAAATGTCTAAAACAGCTGTTAAACATCAAAGTACTCAGTTATAACGTTGCAACAAGATACAAATCTGCAAGAGGCAAATAGGCATTTTAGGAGTTGTCAGAAAAAAAACGTTTCTAATGAATGTGGCACACTTGTTCTCCCTCACTATTTCGCTACATACATGACAAGCTGCAAAACGCTGCTTGTTTTATGAAAATCCGCCTCTGATCAATAACCTGCTGTAAACATGTTACTTTTAGACGCAGCTTAATACCATGTGACACAACCCTGCTCACAGGTCGCAAAACATGGTCGTTTGTTGCTAGCGTTTAGAATAATTCGCCGTTGGCACAGTGCGAGACACACGTGGAGTTTGTTTTCAGCGACTGCAGCGCAGACACACTTAATTGTCCTGCAGTGACTTCAGATTGGGAGTAACCGAAGGCAGCGAGGCTCCATCAGTCTTATTGGCGAACATGCCTTTCCCTCAAACGGTGGACGCACGAAGCAGAAAAAAACGAAACAAAACCTCGGCCCCTTGTGTTTGGGGGTTTTTGCAGAAGCTAAAACCTCAATTGGATTGGATAAAGGTTAGTCGTGCAGCCCTCGTGGTTACACGCTTAAAGAGAGGCGTGATTTCAGGTTGATAGTCCGAGTCATTGGGTAGAGCTTGACATTTAAAGGTCACAAATAAAGCTATAATCACATATTTACAGTGACGCGTGTGCACGTGAGACACTCAGATGTTTTACTCAAAAACAGCCCAACATTTTGATTTACTTTTGGTTATTTAGTTTTACTGACAAGTGATGGAGCAGAGAAAGAGCGATGTACCGCCTGCCCCCACGGCAGAGAAAGGGATTGAGTCAAGGATGTCATGGCCGGTCTGAAAGCTCTCTGAATGTATTTTCTCTTATTTCTGATCAATTGATATATTTTATGTGTTAGAAAGAGTGGTTTTTGTGGAAGCTGGAGCGTTAGGTTCCATTCTTGTCCGTACCAAAGTCCACACCAAAACTACTCATGCATTTCAGGACAGACTCTGAAGAATGACAGGATTAGCTCTAGGGATGTTAAGATTAAGCAGTTTTATGATTATAAAAGCTGAGGTGGCTAGGGCATCTGTTCCGGATGCCTCCTGGTCGCCTCCCTCGGGAGGTGCTCCAGGCATGTCCTATTGGAAGGATGCCTTGTGGAAGGCCCAGGACACGCTGGTGGGACTATGTCTCCGAGCTGGCCTGGTGTCGCCTCGGGGTCCCCCCAGAACAGCTGGAAGAGGTGTGCGTGGATCGGGAAGTCTGGGCATCTCTGCTGAGACTGCTGCCCCCGCAACCCGGCCCCGGATAAAGCAGAAGAAAATGGATGGATGGATGATTATAAAAGGACATGGCAGGTTAACTCGCACCCACCCAAAGAAACTGTTGAAGTCAGTCGTTTGGGAACACTTTGGATTTCTAAAAGGTCGCTTATCCTACATTCATAGATCTCATCAAAAAGTAAAAATCAAAGGCCCAAACAACATCTTCAAGATAATCACGAAAGGAAAACAGAAGGAAGACACCCCCCCCCCCCCCCCCCAAGACAAAAACTAAACATTTCAGTTGTGTCCTTTCATAAAATATTTTCTCCCACAGTACTCGTGACTAATAATTGTAATCGTCACATCCCTAGTTAACACATTACCTCCTTAACAAGTGCAGTATCCCCGTGTAAACAGTGAGTTGAAGTGTGATGGATCCGCTCCGTCCTCCGCCTGAGTGAAGTGCCACAGTTAAACGAGTGTGACGCTTCAGGGAACTTCACGCCGCGTTATTGTGGACACTTAAAGGCCCATTCCCAGTCCTCTCCTCTTCTGCGTGGCATTACTGGACTTTAATTATTCAAAGCGGTCATCATTTTAGTGCTGAGTGGAATTATGGCGGTGCTCGCGGAGGCAGGTGATTTTTACGAGCCCGTAGTTGTGGATAAATTTCCCATGACCGCGGGCCCATTTACGTGTCATAACACACTCGTCCCTCTTTACGGCCGTTTTATGGAAGCTCTGCAGGATCCACTCGCACTCCGTCAGCCTCTGCGTTCACGTTTGACCACATTACCGGAGCTGATCGTGAACAGATTGCTTTGGAGGTACTTTCACAGGGCCTAACCGTGTTCTCACTGGGGCCACGAGATGACTTTACAGTCAAATACAAACAAGGTCGGTTGGTTCGAGGAACTCCTTACCGGACAGAAACAAACGTGCTTCACACACAATCAACGGGACATTTTAAGAAACTCAACCACAGTTCACAAATCGAACAGACAAATAAATATAGATGGAGTTCTATTGAAGGTTGTATGTGAGTTGAAACAGCTGAATTTTGAGCAGTTTTTTGAAAATGGTCAATGAGGATGTGGACGGGGGGTCAGATGTTCTTCACAGAAACATTAATGCTGAACCCAAATCTAATTGTTATGTTTCAGTTACTTTAATAATAGTGCAACTTGCAAATTTAGACAATTTTAAAGCCATTTCAGTTGGATTATGAGGGATCATTTGTAATCCAGTCTTTTGTACCAAAATGCTTTGTGCTGCCAGGACCACTATGACTGGGGCCTACGAGCGATAAAGTCTGTTCTAGTGGTGGCTGGTTCTCTGAAGAGGGATGACCCACAGCGAGCAGAGGACCAGGTGCTCATGCGGGCGCTCCGAGACTTCAACATCCCCAAGATCGTGACCGACGACATGCCCGTCTTCATGGGGCTCATCGGAGACCTGTTCCCTGCTCTGGACGTGCCCAGGAAGAGGGACATGGACTTCGAGAAGCACGTCAGACAATCCATCCTGGATCTGAAGCTACAGGCCGAGGAGAACTTTGTCCTCAAGGTAAACCCACCTGCTCTCCCCTGCACAGCGACGAGGCACAGAGTGGAGGAAGATCAGAAATGCTGTTACCTCTCTGTACTCGGAATGTGTGACCCTAAGTGACGCAAAATAACAAGTGCTGAATTACAGGTTGTTTATTTAACAAATACTTCCAATTCAAAACTATTGTGGAAGTCTTAAACTATGTTTGATGCCTTGGTATTTCTTGTGGAGAAATTATTTCAAGTCAAAGTTGATTTATCAGGCTGATATATGGGTTTTTTACCATATCGACCATTGGCCGATATAACACCGATAAAACACTGTTCTCTCTGGAACCGACAGTGACAGAGACTGTGACAGGTTTGTAGTTCAAAGTGTCTTATATGCATATGCAGTAATTACAGAGAAAACTGCCAATTAAAAACCTCATACTATACAAACACAAAAACCTGAGCTTTCCTTTAGGCTAATGTTCATGAGGGAGAGCTGAGGTTGCTGTACACCTCTGAGGCTCAGATCCTATGTTATATATTTTATGTTGCAGACTTGTGCTTATAATTTTAGAACCATAGGGATCAAGCCTTGTGTTATTTTGGTTTTGCAATCTACTGATTTTTATCTTGAAAACAAGGTCCCTCTGAAGTACCTACTAAACATAATGTTTAGTCTAGGGGGTGGTCTCGATGGTGGCCCACGCCTTCCCCTGATTTCTGCTGGCCTACCCCAGGTGCCCCCCACCCAGGGGAGCTGCATGAGGAAGAATATTGGTGGCAGTGCTTCTACTTTAGCATGAAATAGGTGTACACACTTTTCACCATGACAGGAAGTTGTGGGAGGGATCATTTTTTATAGTTCATTTTATATTAATTTTGATTCTGGATCAGCCGATATTGAGCAATACCTCATATTGGCCGGCCGATATATCGGTCTGTCCCTAATGAACATGACTAAGCAAATATTAATGCTGACTGGCACTTTGTTATAACGGCTTACACTTGTGTTACACCAGTGCCAATCAAAATCCACACAGATCAGCATCAGCCTTAGACAAACTGCTTCAAGTTATACAAGTCAGGTGTCTAGAAAATACCTTCATGCTTTATTTGCCATGAAATGTAGATATGGAATTCTCTAGCATGACATCTGGCATAGCATCTGCTGCACAATGAGAAAGAAACAAGAGGCTGAAACAAGTCTAATTACTCTGAACAAGCGAAACTGTGCGGGAGAACGTGGCCGAGCACAAGACCAGAATCAGTCTGGATCACAGCGGGATGAATCCAGGAATGTTTATGCTGAGGCACAATGTAACCAGAGGGTAGTACTCAGTTACATTTACCCAAATACATGCACTTAAGGAACTTAGGTATATATTAGTAAATTAGTAAAATGTGTATTTTTTTAATTAACAAGAAAGGATATTAAATAAATACAAACAACAAACAAAATACAAACAAACAAATGTGCCAGTATCATTTTGACCATGGATGAATAACATTAATCTTACCTGATTAAATAGTCTGGCTGCTCTACCCACCTCTGACTATAACACATACTTAAATATCCTAAAGTGTTTTTATTTGGTTTGTCTAAATCCAAGGACACGTACAGTATGTGGTAAATGAACTGACAGCCGAGGGACTGGAGGGTGGTTGGTTTCATCTTGATGCTGTGTCCTCGGGTCGATGCTAATAGTAGCTGGATTTCTCATACTCCTGTACGAGTCCGAGTCAGAAGTTTTTTCAATGGGAAGAAATCAGAGTTCACCTCCAAAAAGTCTGCTTCCAACTCCAAACTCATTTCACTCCTTTTTGCTGTCAATAAAGCAAACCCAATTTTCCACATCCCCCGTACAGTTCCCATTCTGATCTGGCGCTGTTTATCCGATTTATGTTGTGATTACAGGAATCTCAGAGTCTCTAAAGAGCGCGAGTGGGCTGCGCAGCCAAACACAATCACAAGTTGTCTGCAGAGTCCCCAAATGGGGTTTCATCTCCAACAATTTCCACTGATATTACAGCTGTAGTGCTTTCATTTAGATTTATCGGACTGCTCCACAAAAGCTATTTACCCCATGTCATAATGTTCCGAGCGGAAGAGGGCATTAGTGTCAGAGCCGTCTGTGGGATGGGGATGAATTGGGCAAATATTACAGCGAGGCGGTGGTTGGAGCGAGGGAAGTCCAGGTGCTGCTGACCTAATTCCGCTCATCTTATTACCCGCGGCCCCACACACAAGCCCGGCGCCAGGCCTTATGTCAGAGACGGACGAGCGTGCGGACCAGGGGAAATAAGTGCAATCTGCCTGAGGTCAAACACACACGGCAAACACATAATAACAGTCTATCAGGCCAGGCCCGCGCTGCAGCACGCCACTTAACCCTGACACCATAAACAAAAGATGGAGAGACAGAGAGAGCTCAATAACAAGCTCCCCCTCTGCGCTGCAACTTTCACTGTCTTGGTCTTTTTTTGTTTTTTGTTACTCCAGACAAGGCGATGGGGAGCGGCATACTTCCAGCATTAGCCCGAGCTAACATTAGTCACCCACATCACAGCAGTCCTCGTGCGCTGGGGGCCGGTCGATGGCATTGATCGAGCCTGCCAGCTGTGTGTTTGAGAGCTCCATGAGGAAAGCTCTCACTGTGGCGTCACCTCAAAGTCAACTGCGTTTAGACAACAGGGCAATGATTTATGGACCTCTGTTTGATAAGAATGTCAAATCTAATATGTATAGAACACTGGTCATTATTGGGAAAATAAGTACAGACTGAAGGGACTTTTCCCGATAATGACCAGCGTTCTATACATTATCCCGCTTATTATACGGCTATTTATCAACTGAACACACACAAAATAAACTTCATACACTTTTATGAAGGCTGAAAGGTTTATTTAATGATTTCCGCGGCCTATAGGGCTCTTCTACCATCCGGGTACTTTCAGTGCGCCGCAGATGTGGAGGTGAAAACAATGGCGATATTAAACAGCGTGTTACCCTGTGAGTGACAGATTGTGATCGATAAATTTAGTTTTTCTCAGTAAATCCGGCCTAAAAGCCGACATGACAGTTTCTGATCAATGAAATCCTTACATTTGGTAACTTATTTGACAGTGTCCAACGCCGAGGCTGTAGCAAGCGGAGGGACGGTTTTATTTCTTTCAGCTTTATTAAGCATTGCGTGCTGCATTATGCATGTTATTAATGATCTGGCGCTTTTATTTAAGACATGACGGCCCTGACAGCAGCGTTGATAAACACCCCCTCCCCCAAACCCACCGCCTTCCACAGTAGCGGTCTGGGGAAAGCATGGGGAGGGGGCGGCACCAGAACATTGCAATGCGAGTCTGTCCACCCCCTGTCCTGCCCACTTTTTGCGCCAGGTATGACACTGAAGATTGCAAGGAGCGCCACCCGTCTGCGTACCCCTCTGCGCACCCGTCTGCGCACCCGTCCGCGCACTCGTCTGCGCACCCGTCTGCACACTCGTCTTGCGCACCCGTCCGCGCACCCGTCTGCGCACCCCTCTGCGCACCCCTCTGCGCACCCCTCTGCGCACCCGTCTGCGCACCCGTCTGCGCACCCCTCTGCGCACCCGTCTGCGCACCCCTCTGCGCACCCCTCTGCGCACCCGTCTGCGCACCCGTCTGCGCACCCATCTGCGCACCCATCCGCGCACTCGTCTGCGCACCCGTCTGCGCACTAGTCTGCGCACTCGTCTGCGCACTCTCCTGTAGAAAAGTCTGATATTCTTGTGTCTCCTGGGGAAGTCCAGAGACAACGCTGACGTCATGTCCCAAACAGTGCGGGTCCTCTGCGCTCCAAAGACAAATCCAGCCACGTCGGCCCACTGCTCCAGGATATTCACGCGCATCGGTGCCGTACCCACAGACTTAAGAAACTGGACTCAACAGCACAAAGCTTTTACCAAACAAACAGAGCAACTAATGACAAAACAGCACAGTGTAGCTCAAGTGTATCACAGCAGTAGAGCATTTCCAAACACATGAAACATGTCGGATCAAAAATATCCAAATAATGACGTCATTTATCTGAATGCATGTGAACAGAAGTATATCTAAGTACATGTGGACAGGGCCTCAGTGGGGATTTTCAAATTTAATCAAGGACATGTAAAACAAGTCCAAAACCAGAGACTGACATTAAACAAATTATTCCCTACAACTTTGAATTATTTTCTCCCATCAAGAGCATTGTACAAGTTAATAAAGCAGCACGAGTGTGAGCCACAAGGCTACATAATATAAACAAAACAATGTCTGTGGACTAAACAATTCACATCATGACATGGCCTCCGTAATCTCAAACGTTGAGCAATGCTTCATAATCACAGTCTGTGCGTTTCTCCCAGTCCTAGCTGTTGGGTCTGTGTTCCAGGTGGTGCAGCTGGAGGAGCTGCTGGCCGTCCGTCACTCGGTGTTTGTGATCGGGAACGCGGGCACAGGGAAGAGTCAGGTGCTGCGGGCTCTGCAGAGGACCTACCAGAACATGAAACGCAGACCGGTGTGGGCTGACCTCAACCCCAAAGCTGTCACCAACGATGAGCTGTTCGGCATCATCAACCCCGCCACCAGGGAGTGGAAGGATGGTAACTGCACGCTCAAAGCACACACCGGATCAGATGATTCAGTGTACAAGGCTGCAATTATCTGGGATCTGTGTTTTTATGTCAGCTTATTGAGAATTAAAGTCATATTTGCAAAAACACAATATTTGAAAACAATCAGGTCCTTAATGTCACAATGTTTGTTTGACTTGTATACTGTTTAATGCTCTGTATACTTGTTTAATACTGTTTAATACTGTCTGTATGTCTCCCTCAGGCCTGTTCTCCAGCATCATGCGAGACCTGGCCAACATCAGCCACAGCGGGCCCAAATGGATGGTCCTGGACGGAGACATCGACCCCATGTGGATCGAGTCTCTCAATACGGTCATGGACGACAACAAGGTCTGACTGCTCAGACTTCTCTGACCTCTGTCATGACCCAATAGCAGTCAGTCATGGAAGTCTTTATTATTTTACTTGGGACCATGGTCAAATACACTCATTTACCAAGTGTTTGATGTGCAAAAATCAATCCGCAGCACCTGTCCTTCACATAGCCGATTTGGGACTCAAATACTGTTATACAGAATATTTACCGGTATTGAGAAAGTGAACGTATCGAAAGCGGTACCACTTTTTTTTTATATTGTTAGATCAAAGTGTTGAAGCATTAAAGGAACAGGCCAACGTTTTTCCATACTGAGATATGTTCTTACCTGAGCTTAGACGAGTTGACGCGTACCTGTCTGGTACAAAGTGATATTTCACCCCCACATTCTCATTTTTAAATTGCCAATGTTTGACCCAATTGTTTTTACAATTTTTTCTTATTTTTGCCCCATTTTTTTCTTGTTTCCCAATTGTTTTCTCTAATTTTAGCTATTTTTTATTACTAATATTCCCTATTTCCCCTATTTTTTGGCCACAATTTCTCTCTATTGTTCCCCAGATTGTTCCCTAAGCAAGCAAAGCAAGCAAAAAGTAAAGCGTGTCCACACTTGTGCCTGCTATAGTCACCAAATGAAAGACTTGTAGTAACACTGTGCACCACTGCACATGCACTCGAATTGGGGCGTGACTCAATTAATACAAATATTATAGGACCAGTCCGTCACACAATTCTCAGACCTCACTGACCCATGTGACCTCACAGACCCATGTGACCTCACAGACGTGCAAACGAGTGTGGTCTCATAATGTGCTAGGCCTATGCAATTCTGTAACTGTATCTTTTGCTGCCTCTTGGCCAGGACTCCCTTGAAAAATAGGTTTTTAATCTCAATGGGACTTTCCTGGTGAAAAAAAGGTTAAATAAAATGTAAAAAATCCAGCGCAGGGCAGAGGAGAGAGGGCTGCCCTGTCACAAATAAAAGCATGCAGAGCGTTAGTGTCAGCAGCCAGCGCCGTCAGGAGAGGTTTGCGTGTTCATTTATGTGGCACTGTCACAGGAGGACCTATGTGACACACCACTGTTGTCAGTCCACTCCATGGAGGACATACTGAAAGACAGCGGTCCTAGTTATATCAGCCCTTACACTCGTTTCTGCTCCTATTTTAACGAGATTTTATGGTGCATTCCAGACACTGGTCTCTTGTTTTAAACCAGCTATACCTGCTTTATTAAAGTGCTATAAATAGGGCTACTTTTTCCGATATCTATACGTAAATATTTGTCATATAGAACCAGAAAAGTAAATGAGAGAAAGCTGAGGAACTGTAAATGACTCAGCTGCCTACCCACCTCTGCGCATGCTCCTCGTTTGAGTGCGTAACTGCTTATGTCATCAGTAAAGTCGGGGAGAATTGAAGTTCATGAACTTACTTACAGTAGAAAACTTACTCCACTGTTTCCTCCTCCGCGCCCACAGCCCTGTCCTCACAGGCCAGTGGCTCATCCTGACTGATCTGTGTTCTCCTTCAGGTGCTGACACTGGCCAGTAATGAGCGCATCCCCCTCAACCCCTCCATGAGACTGCTGTTTGAGATCAGCCACCTGCGGACGGCCACCCCCGCCACCGTGTCCCGAGCAGGTACCACCCTGTCCCACTTTGTCCTGAGCAGGTACCACTCTGTCCCGAGCAGGTACCACCCTGTCCCACTTTGTCCTGAGCAGGTACCACTCTGTCCCACTTTGTCCTGAGCAGGTACCACTCTGTCCCACTCTGTCCTGAGCAGGTACCACCCTGTCCCACTTTGTCCTGAGCAGGTACCACTCTGTCCCGAGCAGGTACCACCCTGTCCCACTTTGTCCTGAGCAGGTACCACTCTGTCCCACTTTGTCCTGAGCAGGTACCACTCTGTCCCACTCTGTCCTGAGCAGGTACCACCCTTTGTTACGATGTTCTTCCCTTGTCAGAAACATATTTGAGGTTGTGTTTTGGACCACTCATGCATGTTTGAGTAATCTTTGAATCTTTAGTGCATGCTGCTTGATGCACCACAATGGTAGCTTATAGAACACTGAGTACAGACAGGCAAACACATCCCTTGGAGCCAAAATATTTACTAATGTAAGAGTAACGTTACTTTGAAATAATTTCACTCAAGTTTAAGTAATAAGTAATGACCCAAGCAATTACTCAAGGAGAAAAAGTACTTGGAGAAAATGTTACTTGAGTACTGTGAGTACTGACTAACTGTGTACGTGTGTGTGATTTACGCCATAAATTGTGTGAAGCAAAACCATGTGGAAACCATGATATTTACAAAGAAAATTCAAAGAAAATGGCAGAAAATACAGAAAAAAAAGAAATAATTCTGAAGAACAAGGAGTACGAGACGAACTACATCGACTGTATTTCATCGATTAAAATGCCGTAAGCATATTTACTCACTAAACTAACAACTATTTTTACTCAAGTAAGAGTACAGATACAGTACTTCTACTTCGAGTAGAAGTCAAAAGTACTGTATGATTAAACTACTCTGAGAAGTGCATCTACTTGAGTAAATGTAACTGTAACTGAGTACTACCTGCCTCTGACTCCTACAAATGAACCCGACAGCAGTGGGTTAACATAATACCCCTGCTATAAACCAATTGAGAAAAACAATGCACTATATCCAAATACTCACATGTGTGCTACCATGGGCTTACAATAAACACATGTATACGCTCCTACAGGAAGATACATTGGTTACCCCAGCCAATATGTGAAGGATTAAGACGACCCACCCCCCTTATGATCAAATCTCTATTCAGCCGATTCCTTCACACAGCCACTCCCCTTCATAGAGCAGACATTTCCATATGCTGTGTTTAATTTCCAATCAAAAACCGCCAGAGATTCAATCCAAAGATCCTGCTCTCTTATCCACTCTTCTGTCTCCCGCCGTAAATCTTGTGCACATCAATACTTCCACATTAGCTGGGCTCAAATCTGAAATGTGAAACGTGACGTACATTGACAAACCCGCTCCGGTCCATCATTCCCATGCTCTCCCCGTCAGCTTTATAGATCCACGCCATGTTTATCTCCTTCCAATTTACCTTTGATTGCTTTCACATTTTACTGTCAGTGGCTAAATAACTGTGGCCACTTTTTTTCAAAGTGCCAAATGTATACAAATATGACTTGGTGCTAAACGTACCTGAAGAAACAGACTGAGAGTAAGACATGGGGCAAAGAGCAGCTGTTATCTTCACAATTACCAAGTGGGGAGACTGAAGGGAAAACAACGGCCCAAAACATATATTATTTTATTTATTGTGTAGTTCAGCAGTTCATATTTCAATCTTCAACCTCCTGCAAAAGAAGGCAATAGGTTTCCAACCAACCAACCCCTCCCTTTCTTTCCCTCCCCTCCCTCCCTTCCTCCTATCTTTCTTTCTTTCTTTCTCTCCCCTCCCTCCCTCCCTTCCTCCTATCTTTCTTTCTTTCCTCCCTTCCTTCTTTCCTTGGTGGGGACATGTCCATACCAGTCCTTACGGAGGTTACACCTATAAGTAAGTAAGTGCTCTATCATTGTATTCAGGTGTTAGTCCTGAGCTGCTGCGACTGAGCGCACCGCTACTGTGGGCCAACTCATTCATTTGTTCCCATAATCCTGCAGCTCTCCAGAGACTGTAGAAGGCGGTTAACGCTCGTGCTTCACAGCACTGCGTAGGAGTCTTCCAGGTACTCCGGTTTCCGCCGTTGTCTATTTGTCGGGCTCAAACCTACCTACTACAGGCGGACTTTAACTCAATTCAAAACTGGATAAATGTTCATTTGTTAAAGTTGAATATGAAAAAATCGAACTATATGCTCTTTGGTAGGTGTCATTCTCTCTGCTCAAACAATATAAACATCCCTTTTGACAATGGCTCTTCAATGACCAGAGAATCAGACCACATATTGATTACATAGTTAAACGTACATACGTGTGTCTAATGCCTCTATCCCGTTCAGCTAATGGCTTCACACTGCAAATAAGAAAGAAAAGTATTACGCAATACATTTGGCCAATTATTGACTATGCAGACATAGTCTACCGAAAATACTCATGATGTGCACCTCAAACCACTAAATACTCTGTTTAATACCCTTGGCAGATTCTTAAATGTCCCTGTCTATTATACACTGGCTACAGCCCGACAAAAGACAACAGCCTACTCCCTTAGACACTTTGAATATCCTTCCTTTAATATTCCTTCTATGCGGAAAGAGGTCGGAGGTCTTTCTCCTTATTTTATTTATTTTATTTTATTTATTGGTTTATTTGGTCGGGACAGTGCATGTTAATGAACATACATGGGTCTCATGCATGTAAACAAGCCACACCGGATTGTAGCCTTGGGCTAATTTGCATCCGTCGTCCCCATGCGCACTCTCAAACACACTCTCATTCATCCTGGCCTATTGTACATGTTTTTAGTGGTAAGGGAAACCGGAGTACCCGGAGGAAACAGACACGGGGAGGACATGCAAACTCCACACAGAAAGGCCCCGTCAGGTGGGAATCGAACCCGGGACCTTCTAGCTGTGAAGCACGAGCTCTAGGGGCTGTACTAGCGTGCCTCCCCCAGGCACTTCAAGGCCCCTAACGACTGGACCCATCTGCCAATAGCATGTAGGTCAATAACCACTCACGCCTCTCATGCCCTGATGAAGACCTGTACGGTCCAAACGCGTTGTCTGGTCCATTTGGGAATAAAGGACTTTTACTTTTGCTACATGACTCGAGTGCCTCGGACTTTATTTTGCTTTTTTGACTTCTCTACTTTGCACAAGCTGTTCTACAAGCCCTCAACCACTCTTCAGAACTTCTCTTTACACACCTCTTTACACACCTTATGTTTGTAGGCTCTTTTGGAAAACGTTTTATTTGAAAAGTTTGTAACATAACAGCATGTACATGTAGTCAGTGTTGCGGAGAAGACTTTGAAATTGTATTAAGTTACTGAATACAGAATACTTGGTATATTGGTTTATTGATATATTGATATTGGTTTGCGTCTCCAAAGCGGAGCAGTGCACAGTATTGTCCCAATCCTCTTTGACAGTCATTTCAAATCAGATTTTGGAAGTCATTTGTCGAGCATTATATGTTTTTGTTGGCCAGTGTAGGGCAAAGACTGCTGCCCGTCCACATTTTCAAACAATCAATCAATCATTTTAACATAAATTCAAGATAAAACAAGACATAAAGGGGGAAACTTAAATAAAAGTCAAGCAGGGTGTGTATTATAATAATATTATAATATTTTACCTTTTGTTTACAAGCGTTAGCCTTTAGCTTCAAAGCTAAACCATAAACACGGAAGGATTTACACCCTGAGTAAAGTTTTTGTAATAGGTTGTAGGTAATTATCCAACAACTGCTTGTACTGTTTTAATATTCATTTATTTGAGTAAGACACGGCTAAACATAGTAATAAACGTAGGTTAGCATCATGTTGCTATGAAACATTGTGTGCACAGAGCCCATAGAGGCAGATATAGATGAGGCCAACAATTTAGGTTCATCTTAAACAGTGTTCTGGGCAATTTTGTGCCTAATAGTTCGGTACTAATAAGTTTGACAACTGTGTCATCCGTTTACAATTTACTCGTCATTTGCTTAATGGAAAATGAAATGGCAGAGGCTTTATGTACTAAGGCTAATGTACACAAGCAGAATAAAGCACATGAGGCACAAAAGGCCAGGCTAACATCTGAATGCTTCACAGGCAGCAATGAACGGCCGTAGCATCAGTTAATCTAAAGTGCTCCTCATGTAGATATAATATAATATTAATAATAATAATAATAATAATGCATCGGTTTTATATAGTGCTTTTCTGGACCATCTTACATTGCATTATTCATTCACTCCACACTCGGTGGTGGTAAGCTACTTTTGTAGCCACAGCTGCCCTGGGGTAGATTGACGGAAGCGAGGCAACCAGTCTGCACCATCGGCCTCTCCGACCACCACCAACCACTCACTCACTCACTACATTCTCCAGGCTTCCTGGTGTTCCCAAACGGTCTCCCATCCAAGTACCGACCAGGCCCTTCCTGCTTAGCTTCCAAGGTCTGACGGGATCAGGCAGAGCAAAGGCCACATGGCCAGGATCTTGATGACCCTGAAGTATCACATCATTGCATTGAACACAATCAGGGATTGTCCTGTGAGCGCTGACACTGCTGCAAGACTCACAAGCACTCGCAGGCTCCATGTCTACGTGTGCACAATGTTAGTGAGAAAAACCAAAGCTGCACAACACTAATAAAACAATTGTCATATCTTCTTTGAAAGCTCAGCGCCTCCACAGTTCACCAAGATTTAACTAACGGATGCCTGCACTGAATTAGCTTGTTTGCTGGAATTTAGAGTGTATTGAATCTATACAGTCAAAAAACACTGATTCCTTTCTGTTGTTGTTTATTTATTAAACTGCAGGATCTGGTTGAGGGTCATTTGGATTTCTGATTGAAAGATCAGCTTGAGAAGCATGTTGTAATGTTGTAAACAACTTTTTACAACATGTAAAATGTTATAATTACAATAAATCTACAGTAGAATTATTATTTACCTATTACAGTGAACAAGAGCAAGTTTGCCATAGTATTGCTCCTGGCCGGCACGGTAGCGCAGCGGTTAGCTAGAAGGTCCGGGTTTGATTCCCACCTGGACGGGGCCTTTCTGTGTGGAGTTTGCACGTTCTCCCCTTGTCTGCATAGGTTTCCCCCGGGTACTCCAGTTTCCCCTACCACTAAAAACATGTACAATAGATTCCTCACTGGGGCCAGGGCTCCCCTAAAAAAGATTCTTAATCTCAATGGGACTTTCCCGGTTAAATAAATGTCAAATAAAAATAAAAGGAGGGGCCAGATCATAAATAGTCCTCAAGGAGGGGCCAGAGCTTAAATAGTCCTCAAGGAGGGGCCAGAGCTTAAATAGTCCTCAAGGAGGGGCCAGAGATTAAACAGTCCTCCTCGAGGAGAGGCCAGAGCTTGAATAGCTTGAACTTGTGAGTGTAATCAGTCCTGCTTCTTGCAGCATGAGGATAGAAGTGAAACGTTCTCAACTCAATCAACCCAGTCCAGTTCAATTTAAAAATCCCTTCTAGTTTCTGGTAAAGTAATCAATACAAAGTAGTGGATGTCATTTCGTTCTTCACAGGCATCTTGTACATCAACCCCGCTGACCTGGGCTGGAACCCTCCCGTGGCCAGCTGGATTGACAGGAGGGAGATCCAATCGGAAAAAGCCAATCTGACTATTCTGTTTGACAAGTACCTGCCCCCATGTCTGGACACGCTCCGCTCCAGGTAAGGCCCCTGCCCACACTGCTGTCACATGGCCATGTTCTCAGTGACAGGCTCTGCTGCTATGGGCGCCAATGTGCTAGTCCTGCCATCGCTTCTGCCACCTCTGTGACTGTGGCCGATAGGCCAAAGCTATGTGTCCTCCCGAAACTTCGAAAAACAAACCAGCAAAATATCTGCTCCCGCCTGTAACAGCAGAGCACAGAGCGCAAAGCAATAAAGCAGAGCCACTAACCCCGAAAAGAAACTGCTTTGGAAGAAGAAAAACACAACTTTTTATGGATAACAGTATTTGTAGTATGAGCAGAAGTACTTTGACAGCACTGTCTCATTAGGGCTTACATGGCTCTGTGGATAAAGTAATTACTACAGTATAACGGAATATGTTTTTTCTACGAAGTATAACGGAATATTTTAATCAATCAGTATATATATATATATATATATATATATATATATATATATATAAGCACTTTAACAACATGCTTACAGAGTTAAGACTGATCAATTTGTTTACATACATATATAAAGCTGCCTTCACTTGGCTGACATTGTCAATGCCCTTTTTCTGGAGTTTACAAGCTTTGCCTAGTGGAGATACACGAGACAGTTCTGTGTCGCCTTTTATTTGGATAGTTACGATTTGTCGCCATAATCACGACTCATGAGGTTCAGTGTCTCGCTGCTATGGCTCTAAATTCTTTCATTTGAATGTGTTCTTATTGAGCCTAACGAATTAATCTCTCATCTTTTTGCTTGTTGTGAGTGTGATAAGCTAACAAATCGAGGGCTGTCCCATTTCTGGCTGCAGACTTTTCAGGCCTTGCCTTTAGTGTTGTTTTTTTGGCATAGGGGTAAGGAATACAACATTATTGGGATGGGGCCTAAGTGCAGTTTAACATTGTTTTATATTATTTTATAATAAACAAAAACAAACAATGGTTTGGACTGAAATGCACTTGCCCAAATGCACTTGCCCAAGGACACAACAACAATATACATACCTCAAAGCCGGAATCGAACCATCAACCATCCAGTTATCAGATGACAACTTGACCACCTGAGATACTGTAGTAATAGTATGTTTCAGAAACCAAACACGGTTTATAGTTCCATGGTTCAGCCCTACAATGCTTTATCCATTTTAATTTTACTCTTCATAAACTCTGATTTTGAAGGATCTGTTGGGGAAAAAAATGCTAAAGCTATCATGTGAAGCAGCCTTCCCAATCCAATTAACTTTAATTACCCATTATGATGAGAGCGGCGGTGCCACACAACTGGAGGTGTTTTGATTTAGATGTGTTTACTTCCAAATAGGCTTCACACCCTTACTCCCCGCAACTCAGAAGACCATATTATAGAAATGTTTCACTGGCCTTTAGTTCAAATAGGAAAATAAAGGGAATCTTATATGTATAGCACTTTTTACATGACATAAGTCACCCAAAGCGCCGTAGCCAGTGGTGGTATGCTTTGCATGTAGCCACAGCTGCCCCTGGGGTAGACTGACAGAAACACGGCTGCACACATTTAGGCCAGCGGACCCTCCGGCCATCAGTCACTCACTCACCCGCTCGCTCGAAACGTTTGATTCAAATATAACATTCACACAGTGAATAAGTCTATTTTGGTGTTGTGTCCAGGTTTAAGCGGATGGTCCCTGTCCCAGAGCAGAGTATGGTGCAGATGCTGTGTTACCTGTTGGAGTGTCTGCTGACCCCAGAGCACACTCCTCCGGACTGTCCCAAAGAGCTATACGAGCTCTACTTTGTGTTTGCTGCCATCTGGGCCTTTGGAGGGGCACTGTTCCAGGACCAGGTAACCATCTCTCACTGACTGTTCCAGGAGCAGGTCACCATCTCTCACTGACTGTTCCAGGACCAGGTAACCATCTCTCACTGACTGTTCCAGGAGCAGGTATCCATCTCTCACTGACTGTTCCAGGAGCAGGTCACCATCTCTCACTGACTGTTCCAGGACCAGGTAACCATCTCTCACTGACTGTTCCAGGAGCAGGTCACCATCTCTCACTGACTGTTCCAGGACCAGGTATCCATCTCTCACTGACTGTTCCAGGAGCAGGTCACCATCTCTCACTGACTGTTCCAGGACCAGGTAACCATCTCTCACTGACTGTTCCAGGAGCAGGTATCCATCTCTCACTGACTGTTCCAGGAGCAGGTATCCATCTCTCACTGACTGTTCCAGGAGCAGGTATCCATATCTCACTGACTGTTCCAGGAGCAGGTATCCATCTCTCACTGACTGTTCCAGGACCAGGTAACCATCTCTCACTGACTGTTCCAGGAGCAGGTCACCATCTCTCACTGACTGTTCCAGGAGCAGGCAGGTATCCATCTCTCACTGACTGTTCCAGGAGCAGGTATCCATCTCTCACTGACTGTTCCAGGAGCAGGTATCCATCTCTCACTGACTGTTCCAGGAGCAGGTATCCATCTCTCACTGACTGTTCCAGGACCAGGTAACCATCTCTCACTGACTGTTCCAGGAGCAGGTATCCATCTCTCACTGACTGTTCCAGGAGCAGGTATCCATATCTCACTGACTGTTCCAGGAGCAGGTATCCATCTCTCACTGACTGTTCCAGGACCAGGTAACCATCTCTCACTGACTGTTCCAGGAGCAGGTCACCATCTCTCACTGACTGTTCCAGGAGCAGGTATCCATATCTCACTGACTGTTCCAGGAGCAGGTATCCATCTCTCACTGACTGTTCCAGGACCAGGTAACCATCTCTCACTGACTGTTCGAGGAGCAGGTCACCATCTCTCACTGACTGTTCCAGGAGCAGGCAGGTATCCATCTCTCACTGACTGTTCCAGGAGCAGGTATCCATCTCTCACTGACTGTTCCAGGAGCAGGTATCCATCTCTCACTGACTGTTCCAGGAGCAGGTATCCATCTCTCACTGACTGTTCCAGGACCAGGTAACCATCTCTCACTGACTGTTCCAGGACCAGGTATCCATCTCTCACTGACTGTTCCAGGAGCAGGCAGGTATCCATCTCTCACTGACTGTTCCAGGAGCAGGTATCCATCTCTCACTGACTGTTCCAGGACCAGGTAACCATCTCTCACTGACTGTTCCAGGAGCAGGTATCCATCTCTCACTGACTGTTCCAGGACTAGGTAACCATCTCTCACTGACTGTTCCAGGACTAGGTATCCATCTCTCACTGACTGTTCCAGGACCAGGTATCCATCTCACACTGACTGTTCCAGGACCAGGTATCCATCTCTCACTGACTGTTCCAGGACCAGGTATCCATCTCTCACTGACTGTTCCAGGACTAGGTAACCATCTCTCACTGACTGTTCCAGGAGCAGGTATCCATCTCTCACTGACTGTTCCAGGACCAGGTATCCATCTCTCACTGACTGTTCCAGGAGCAGGTATCCATCTCTCACTGACTGTTCCAGGAGCAGGTATCCATCTCTCACTGACTGTTCCAGTCTCTGCCACAGACTGCACTGTTCCTGCCACACTCATTTACAAATCAGTATTTTATAGTTTGGTTTTCTCAACTGAACACGTGTTTAACAAAGTCTTCATTTCTAATAAAACAGATTTTTCTATAGTGACCAGTACAATAGCCCTATTCCCAGCCTGCTGAAAGTGGTGCAGTGCTGCATATTGTGTTTGGCTCTGTATTCATTCGCTGGTGGCTCTTATGCAATAATGTGCCTCTATTTATGACAGTAATATAAAAGTTATTTTGGTTAAGAAATGGCAGGTTTTTGAAACAGAGATATTCATCTGGAATGAAGTGGACTTCATTCCCATCTGACAACACACGGCTCACTGAATTTAAATCAGGAGCCTGTGGCCCACAGTTGCTAAGCAATCCAGAGTGTGCTCTGCACTGTACTGCTGTACGCACCCAGACGACTTATGGGATAAAAGCACTGTCCCTGCGGTACAAATGCTCTCCACTTTATTTTCCCATCACAGATGCATTTAAATGCTAAGTGCTTTTATTGACTGCAGAGCGCTGGTGAATGGAGGGGACAGGTATCTGTAGGTGCAGTCAGGTGATGAGGTTGTAAGCCTGTCACCTCTCATTTGATCCCCCTCAGCTACCCTTGCGCACCCTTGTATTTGTCCTGGGGGGTGTATTCACACCGTGTAGATCCATACTGCAGCACAGAGAATAAAGGCTGCGGAGGAAGTCATTTTAGAGTATTGACCACTGCTCTGTCTGTGTGTGTGCTGTGGGGGTTCAGCTGGTCGACTACAGACTGGAGTTCAGCAAGTGGTGGGTGGCTGAGTTCAAAAGCGTCAAGTTCCCGTCCCATGGTACTGTCTTCGATTACTACATCGACCCAGAGTGCAAGAAGTTCGAACCATGGGCCAAAATGGTGCCCAAGTTTGAAATGGACCCAGACATGTCACTGCAGGTAAAGTCACATTCCCTGAAATCCTTAGATAACCTGATGTACACAGAACACAGTATCTATTAGTATATCATTATCCCCATCACAAAAACATATCACACTCATTTACCTCTATGGGGATTTCCTGTGAAGGTCTGTTTCCATTCATAATCAAACATATGATAGAGCTTAGACCATGGACTAGTCATGTCAAATACTAGCACTTTGGGATTATTCATGGATCTGTCACATTTCTTGCAATACAAAGAAAATGTGTGTGCCACTTTTTAATCATATATTGTTTGTAAATTCCTATTCTCCAATCAAATCTAGTGTATAGCCATCATTAATTGTTAAAGGGATGCCTCATGTGCCCTGTCTGATGCGTGTGTCCTGCACAGGCGTGTCTGGTCCCCACTGTAGAGACCGTCCGAGTGCGTTACTTTGTGGACCGGCTGCTGGAGCACAGGCGCCCCGTGATGCTGGTGGGGAACGCCGGCACAGGGAAGTCTGTCCTCATCGGAGACAAGCTGAGCTCACTGGACACAGACAAATACATGATCAAGAATGTGCCTTTCAACTACTACACCACCTCCTCCATGCTGCAAGGTGAGCACTAGCCAGGGATTTACTATATATATAACTACATGAAAATAATTGTTAGGGCAGCACAGTTTACTGCAATTCAATCAAACTCAGTGTGTCAATTAGCAAGTTGCTTTATTCAGATAATATACTGCTCCTATATATTTTATTTATATTTGTAACCATATAAATTACTTAAAATCAGAGATTAGGATTGTTCACATAATATGTTGACAGTTTCATATTATGAAACTGTCAACTGTATAGTTTAAATCTATACAAACATGAAACGCTACTGAAATGCATGTGCTCTCGTTATGCTGTAGCAGTTCAATAGGGCTGTCCCAGGCTAAAGAAATCCATAGACAACTAAAACCATGCACCGAGCAGCGATTTGTCGACTTAGAGGGGCATGGCATGGCGCTGACGAACATTATTTTGCACTCATGAAGCACACATTCATGGTGGCTCATGTTTGAACAAAGATTAATACATCGGAGTACTAGTAAACAGTGCATTAATGTATGTAAACGCAAATTTAAAAAAAGAAAAAAAAGAAAAAGCACTTCCGTCTGTATAAGTGTGTTTTCTCTGTAAAGGTTTTGAAGATTTCTTCTGTCAGATTCTGATTAACATATCTTTTCACTCAAAAATGTCAATGCGTACTCCTGGGGACACGCATACCACAGTTTGGGAACAAACTGCACTAGAGCCACTGACACTGGACATGTCTGTCAGACTTGTGTATAGACATTTAAGTGTATGTTATTTGCTGATTAAACAGGTCTATAGAAGCTGACACATTTAACCTCCCCATGACGCGGGGCTGCAGAGCTGCTGCTTATGCACAGAAGAATGTGGTCTCTCCTTCATGTTTTATTCAACAAAAGCATTTCAGAGAAAAACTCCACTGTCTGTATAACTCACATGCATCTGTTTAATAATAAAATAGTAGCCCTAAATAACAGATAGAACTGGTGTTATGCAGGCTAAATTGAGACCATCATTGGTACAACATCGACGACATGACTGATAAAAGAAATGTGAACTGTGAAAGTAAGCTTTATTTTTTTTACGTTTGTAAAGCACACATTGAAATTGCAATACTTGTCAGAAAAATGGCACATAGGTTTGTTAACAGCCTTCTCCAAACATCGTCATCGATGCACCAGTCTCCCAGAGTCCACCGAGGCTGATGGTTTGATCCCAGCTCCGGCCGATGTGCGGTGCAGTTGTGTCTGTTGTGTCAATCCAGGCTAACCAAGTTATGCCTTTGTGTTTGACAACTTTACAGACTCTAATACTGAAATAGAAAATAGTTACTGTGCATGAATGGGCTCTGTCTACTGTGTAACACAATAGAGATACTAAGTCCTCTTTTGTTCACATCATTTACATAATCAACGGGGGGCAGGTCCACGGGTTAGCTGTGTTTATGTGCATTTGCAGCCACTTCTCAATCCAACTACAGCTTTACAGTGGGAGGGAAAATGTATGTGAACCCTTTGGAATTTCTCACATTTCTACCTACATTGGTCATAAATGTGGTCTGATCTTTATTAAAATTATGAGAATGAGTAAGCAGTGCTTCTGAAACTCATACCACCCAAACAATGAAATGTTGTCATTTCTATTGGCCATAACATGTAAACGGTACAATAGGGCATGTTACTATAAATGTTGGTGACAAAGAATTTTCCTTCCAGTGTGTGCCACGTGCTCGACTATATGGACAAACGTGTTTTGACACAAAAGCCTTGATATTTGTAGTACAATTAAAAATAATGTGTCTAAAAATACCTCAAGTTCTTGGGATGTTATAAAATGTAGTTATACAAACCACCAATAGAGAGCGCTCCAACCGCAGTGAAAAGGGGGAAGGGGTTCAAAGAGAAAGTTTTGATGACAGAAACTGTTTTTATTTAGCCGGGATTAAATTGATTGTTCTTGATATTATTTAAAATTAGCCAAACAGCCTGCTCAGTCTCTCTTTATTTTTGTATTTATTTTTTTCTCAGAATGAAACCGGAATGACAAATGTTGACCAGTTTGCTAATGCTAAGCTAATGCTAACTCGCACTGAGGCACATGCTGTACACAGTGAATAAAAAAAACCCGCCTGTTTTGGAATTTATCAATCTGGACGTGGGCGTTCGGTGCTCAAATCCCACGTCAGGTCAGGAGGTGGTGTACATTTATACACTCACTAACCGGCACGGTAGTGCAGCGTTTAGTGCTCTTGCTTCACAGCTAGAAGGTCCCAGGTTCTATTCCCACCTGGACGGGGCCTTTCTGTGTGGAGTTTGCATGTTCTCCCCGTGTCTGCGTAGGTTTCCTCCAGGTACTCTGGTTTCCCCTACCACCAAAAACATGTACAATAGGCCTGGATGAATGGTGTGTGTGAATGTATGGTGGTGGTCAGAGGCACCGTTGGCGCAGACGTGTGTAGTCGCGACGCGCTTCTGTCAGTCTCCCCCAGGGGAAACTGAAGCTACTAACGTAGTTTACCACCACCGAGTGTGGAGTGAATGTAAATGCTCTCATGTAAAGCGCTTTGTGACCATGTCTGTGAAAGGCGCTATATAAATAAAGATCTTCTTCTTCATTTTAACTGAACACTAAACCGTGCTGGAAACAACATGAAATGTATTGTCACTTTGCATTTAATCCTCATTGTTGCTTTTAAAACTAGTCTACAGCGGTAATATTTATGGCCATTCTGGCCCGGAGCAGAGACAAAAGAACCTGTTACAGCTCGTGAGCCAAACTTCCCCGCTGCAGTGTACTGGGACTTACCTGGGTCTGAGCGAGGCCCTGCTCCATGTATGTGTGTCTTCATTAGTTTTCGGTCAGCCGGCAGCTCTGCGCACATCTGCTCAGGCTGAGAGACGCTTAGTCGCTTAGGCCCCCCCTGAGTCCATAGGGCAGGTCATTGACCACAGCCACTCTTCGCTGGTTCAGATCTTGGTCCAGACTCTGGTTTGACTGCAGGGTTTCCATACTTTTACCCCCACTCTTTAATAAAGGCTATGGTCAAATTTTACTAGCTTTATATTTTGCAGAAATGTCAAATAATATTTGACATTTCTGCAAAATAGACATTATGTCTATTTTTATTTATGTAATCTTGAATAGGCAATAAGTTTAATGTACATATAGGTCCGTTTAATATTCTATCATTTATCTGACGTGCAATAAATAACGTATTTGTTAAAAGCTATAATTGATCATTTCCTCGTCAGAGAAATATTCTTTTTGTCGTGCTTTGTGCGTTCAAAGTTGTGGGTGAGGCCTCCTGACACACGTTTTCTCCCCAGCTGCTCGAGCGTATGGTGTGGTTGGAGCGGTAAAGACAGGTTCATAAATGCCACGTGCCCTCCAGTGTATAATCAAAGTACATCCAATATACACCATTCTGTGCGCAATGCTGATAAATGAGGGCCAGTCAAACTCATTTTCTTGTAGATATTATTCATTCACTCCATACTTGGTGGGGGTGAGCTATGTTTAGTGGGGTAAATGCCGGGAGTGAAGCTGCCACTCTATACCTTCAGCTTAAAGCACACTCTGTTCCTTTGAATCCATTCAGCGGTGTTGGAGAAGCCCTTGGAGAAGAAGGCGGGGCGGAACTTCGCCCCTCCCAGCAGCAGGAGGCTGGTGTACTTCATAGACGACCTGAACATGCCTGAGGTGGACACGTATGGAACTGTGCAGCCCCACACTCTGCTCCGCCAGCACCTGGACTATAACCACTGGTAAACCAACAAGCATTACACTGCAGAAAACTACAATCTGAAATGACTTTAAACTACTGGGAGTTTTTTTCTTGAATTGAGACTGTAAAAAATGTGACTGCGTGAACTAAGAAAGCCCCTGCTTAAACCCCAGTTATATTAGGACTTATACAAACATACAAACATACATCATTTTGTCTGAAAGTGCTGTCCGTATAAGAGTTTTGCCTGAGGGATGGGATAGTCAGTTTGATGCTATAGTGGAAAAAGTCCTTACAGCTTAAAATTCTGCGATGTCATCTCAGATCAAGAATCTCTCCTCTTAAACCACTGCTCTCTCTTAAAGAGGAACATTGAAAAGCATTAGTGCATGCATTACGAGTAAAAAGGGGTTCTGAGGTGAGGAAATAGGCCCATCATTCACATAAATACTGGCCTGCAGTATTCCCTCTCTACAAATTTCTCGAGTGTCAAAAGTGTGGCACCTGATTTCTCTTAAAGGGTTTTGTAGCCCGTCTGCGCGCCGCAGTGAAGCCATGCTGAACATGGTTCCAGTGCGTCAGACACACGCTGACCGGCTTAGACACACTCGGCCCATTATAGATGTCCGCCGCGGGCAGCAGGTATGAAATGGAGAGGCGGTTTCATAGTCAGCTCAGGCACCCGGGTCACGCAGAGAGGAGGGAGAGCTTTTTCATGCATCGTGGGCTTTTGGGCTCTTCTGTGTTATATCATGGAAAAGACTGCTGATGTATGGGCAAGAGGGATAAGGACTGAGTATCGTATTTGTTACTTGGCAACAGGCAGGATCCACCATAACAGAAACAAGTCAATCAATCAATCAATCAATGGTTTTGTATAGCCCAATATCACAACAGGAGTTGCCTCATAGGGCTGTAACAAACATTAAGGCAATAAAACAGAGCAGTAAATAAGACAATGTAAAGTTCCGGTGAATCAAATATCCAGGCAAACATAATGTCCAAATAAGCGTCAGCAGTGGGTGGGACGAGCAGCTCAGGCGTCCCCTGTCCTTAGACTCTCCAGCCCGGCAAGGAAAAACTCAAAAACCCAGTGGGAGAAACGAGAAACCTTGAGGAGAACCACAGAAGGAGAGATCCACTCCCATGGACGGACAGGCTCTAGAGACCCAGGTTACACCAAACGGCATGTGAACACATTGATTAACAGCTGATTAGGCCGTGTGACACTGCAGGTGTTCAATGATGGAACAGTGTCATATGTTGCATGTGTGTGCGTGTGTGTGTGTGCAGGTATGACCGGAGTAAACTGGTGTTGAAGGAGATCCACAACGTGCAGTATGTGTCCTGCATGAACCCTACGGCCGGCAGCTTCACCATCAACCCTCGACTCCAAGTATGCACGACAAATGACGGCCGTTGCCATGGCAATTTACAGTTTACAGTGACCATTTACCATTCACATAGTGATGATGAAAGTGATATTACAGTATGAGCTCTAACTATCTAATGACTTTACACTGATCGTGGTCTACTGTACAGACTGATCCCAAGTCGAGGGGAGGGCTGTAAGGGAAAAGAAAGGACAGGATTTTGCGATTGCAAAACTAACGTGAAATCAAGCAGACTTGAAGAAATGAGTGCGCCATCGTTTAGTTTAGTTTAGGGTTATTGGTTTATTGGGTAGGGTGGATGCATGTTAATGAACAAGCCACACTGGATTGTAGCCTTGGGCTAATTTCCATCCGTCACCCTCTCTTGTCCACTCGTCCACTCTCAAACACACTCTCATTCATCCAGACCTATTTTACATGTTTTTGGTGGTAGGGGAAACTGGAGTGCAGAAAGACCCCATCCTAGGTGGGAATCGAACCCAGACCTTCTAGCTGTGAAGAACGAGCACTAACCACTGCGCTACCGTGCCGCTTGCTCCTGCGGCCCCGGGTCTGACTTCATAATGAGCTGACCTTATTTGGCTTTTATCCGACAGATAAACTACAAACTGCATTTAGATGTTCTCTTTGGATGTGGTGTTCATGTGCTGCTTGTGAGGGGCTTTCTTCTCCACGCCACACAGACTTTTAGGAGAGTCACGTTGCTGAACCAAAGCTCATTTATGTGAAATAAAGCGAGCGTCATCTCCTCCGTTCTGTGTGAACTCAGAGACGCTACAGCGGCCGGTTTGCTCCGCCCACATTTCACCGCGGATACAGAAGATACGCACAGGACTGTTCTACTGATGATACAACTACTTCATACAACTCCTACTGCAGTTCTTTTCATAGTCACCAAACTCTCTCTGGCTGTAAAGTGAAAAGAAAAGTGTGGATTGAATGTATTTGGTTTGGTTCATGTTAAGGACAGTTATGGCCCGTTATGTGTGTGTGTATTTGTGCAAACTGGCAACGGTGAGAGGAGTTTGTCTGTATGTGTTTGAGAGAGGAGGGGGTTGTGATGTGATGGTAAGGATGTTGTGACAGTAAGAAAACGTGTTCTAAGGTTAGTTACTGCAGGATGTAAATGATGTGTGCAGGTTTGCGATGTTGACACTGAACTGGTAGATCTCAGGAGGTTGGCTGCTTGAAAAGTAGATCTTGGGTCAAAAAAGGTTGGGCACCCCTGATGTAGTGTATGTCAGTGTTCCTCAGTCTGTTCCTTTTTATCTTTAAGGACCAGACAGAAGAGGGGGTGGCGGTGTCAGGGATGTGACCAGTTATCCATTTGCAGATAAATAGCAACTGCAGAGCGCACATCACATGCCCCAAGTGTGTCCAAACAGGACAGTGTTGTGTGTCTTACCGGTGACTTCAGGCGGATGACGGCAGCAGCAGCACGTGCAGAAACATGTGGAACAGAAGAGTAGGTCTAGTTTGGCCAGAGGGCTGCGGTTAATGAGGAACATCCAGTGTCTAGGATCATCAGGGCATCTAAACTTCTATTTACAAATCAATGGCACAATGCCTGTGAAGTCTCTCCTCTGTTGACTTTTCTTTTTTAACTCCTCTCGCTCATCGTTCTCATTGAATATGATAATGCATTAATAAAGCAGTGTGTTGCAGTTGGCTCAGGTCATAACAAAAGACGGGAGAGGAAGACTGGGTAAAACGTGTGCAACAGGAAGATTTATAAATAATAAAAATAAAACGTGATTAAACGAAGTGTGAACAAGAGGTGAATTAACTTGAATGTGTGAGATGAGTCATGGATAAGCGGCCAGCGAGATCAGTGCCCAAAGGAAGCTCGGAGTAGGAGGAGCAAAAGGCTTTTATGGGGCCCGCCCAAAGTGCCACCAGTTTGGGAGCAGAGCAAGTGCAACGACAGCACCTGGGCACAAAGGCAGAGAGAGGAGCAACTGCTAGCACAACCAGGCCCCCCTAAAACTCCCAAACACAGCCAGTGTTCTGTGTCATTCAATCACAGTGGCCTCACTGTGGGCCCCTCAGAGCACTTGAAGGGCCGGCACTGATTGCATAGTCGTTATGTCCCATTAATAGCATAAAGTCGTCCAGAAAGAGGACAGGCAACAATCCCATAAACTGTTGGCAAAACTAAACTGAAAGCAGGGTGTGAGAATCAGCTAGAGGAACCACTCCCACCAGGCTTTATCAGGAAGCATAATACAGTGAAAAAGGATTCAATATAAAATGCACTTTATTTTGAATTTATAAATACACAGCAGACCTTTCCTTTGAAGACAGCAATAATTGTGAATATAGTTTAGTTTATTTCCTTATTTGGTGTCTTGCACCTTAAAGGTGCCCCGGGCTGATAAGACACACAAATGCAGGCAGACAACAGAAAAACATTAAACAAAGAGTATAAAATGGCTTATACTTGAACAAATACTTAAGCCTTTCCTCATCTGATAATTCAAACACATTTACAGCAACATCAGACAGTTTACAAAATGACAACCTTCTCAGATCATGATATAAAGGACAATAAAACACAAAATGCTATTCATTTTCAATATCATCTAACTGACACAAACGACATGTCCGCTCCTCCTCGAGTGGAATCGACCCGTCTCCAGACCTCAGCTGAGCACAGACTGACCTCTGACCTCTGGGCAGGTTCAGGGTCACATAGGGCTCAGGGCCAAAATGATCTTTTATCAAAATATAAGTTCTCAGCTTTGGCTTACACAAGATATCATTTAACCATTCATGTTTATACTTTTCAAAGTAGACTTTTGTAATTTCCCCAACATTACATCTCTAAACTGGAGATCAGCATCAACAAAAATGTTCTTCATCTGGGCACTCCAGCCATATCTATTAGACAGGTCCCATTTAAGGATGTGTTTGGACAGTCTTGTGTCAGACATATTGATGAACCTATTCCATAACCGTGTCACACACATGCCTCACTGCGCATGGTTCCCATGTCCCCGTACAGGGCAAGCTTAGGGGTGTTTTTGTGTACACCTAAAAAAAATACCTTAGAGCTCTGCATTGACCCTTTTCACTGTGGGTTTGTTTACAGTAACCCCAGACCCCAGCACCATAATCCAACACAGGACAAACATGTGATGGGGTGGTAAATTAAAATTGTGCCGAATAAAAACTGAAGACTAAAACAACAGCAGGCTGGTGTGACCAATAAGGACAACTGATGTCAAAAATATAACAAAGATTTATTTCAACACTAAAAACAAGGGTTTAAAATGTTATTAAAAAGGTTAAGAACGCTAAAATTAATTGGGGCGGAGCACAACGCAAAGAGGGGCCCGAATCTCGCGGCGGGAGTCGCTGGTGGGGAAAGCGGCCAATCCTTCTCCCTTGGTCCCAGGTCCTGGAGCCCTCTTGACCCGCCGGTGCCGCACCTGGGCAAAAGGTAAAGGGGAGCCCGCACACACGTCCACTACACCAGATCGTAAAAGGCCCAAGGCCACTCAGTGCAGGGCAGTTCTGCGTCCCAGCGGTACTCACTGACAGGGAGAGCTCCTCACTCTCCCACTGCTTGATCCGTCCTCTCAGCTTTCCCCCGAACCGCACTGCGTCCCCTGCTGCTCTCTGGTCGCTCAACGATCTCCGGACGGGCGAGGCAGGGTCTGGTTGTCCGGGTGGGTGGGTGCGTGTGCGCCGTCGTTCTCCCGCTCCTCCGTCTCTCACAGTTCCTCTCTTTCTGCTCTCTCTGTCTGACTGCGTCGACTCTTTTTATCCTGTGTCCTTTCCCGCAGAACAGGTGTGGTGATTGCAGGCAGGTGGGCGGGGGTTTCCACGGTAGCAAACGGGGGGGCTTAGCTCAAAACATGCATAAAGAAAAACACTGCAAACCAAACAATACCAAATGCCCGCCTCTGACCGGATTACAAACAGCTCAGTGTAGGTTTTATAACCTCGATCACGACACGCCTTAAGTCTGTTTATAACGAGAGCTCTCCCTGAGGATTCAGACAGTGAGTTCATCCCTTCATCAAATGTGAGATGTTCATCTACAGTAAATCCAAGATATTTGTACTTTTTAGTAAAAGGAAGAACTATAGTGCCAAAACAGAATTTACCGTCTGATAATGCATGGGTACGTCTTCTAAAATGTATAACTTGAGTTTTATCACAATTGATCAACAGTCTCATTTTGTTGCACCAAGCATGAACATTTTCTGAAGGTCTGATTCCTTTTCAGCCAATAGCACGATGTCATCCGCATACAAGAGAATACAAAGTTTCCAGTCTCCCACATTAAAGCCCACATCTGCCTCTTTTACTTCATTTACTAAATTATTAATATGGCAAAAAATGTGGGAGACAGAACATCACCCTGTTTTACGCCACATGGTGTTGGGAACCAGTCAGTTAAGTGGTCATTTACTGGAACACAAGATGTAGGATTTTTATAAATAGCCTTAACTGAGTCATAAAATTTTAAATATAAAATAGAAGTCAGATCTCACTCTGAGCTGGTGGTTTTGAACATCAGGTGATGATGATGATGGTGATAATGGCCTGAACTGAACCGTGGTGTTGGTGGTTGTTACAGATGTGTGGATTCAATCTCAATACTTCAAAGGAATCAGAAAAGGATCATTTCAGTTTGTTTGATTGACATATCCATCAAATCAAATAGATAAGAAGTCATTTGTTTTAATGATTTTTCTCTCTCCTTACTATATATTGATTAGCACACTGAACAATGCTGTTGTAATCACATGCCGTCAATTGGATTGGGGCTTTGGCTCCTGACAGCTCACCTTTAGGGCAGCGACTCACACTTTTTGTGTCATGAGCAGAGCTGTGAAATATCAATTCGATGCCCTATTGGTTCAGTCTAACCTTATGTATGCTGGCAAACTAAAGGAATTATGTTTGGTTCACCCAGGAATACTTTAGTATTTGGGTTGGTTGAGTTGAAAACTCACTTCTATTTTCTGAAGCATTTCTTTGCTATTGTGGCTCCTGAGGGGAGGGGTCAGGATGGCCATGGCGTGGGGATGGGGCACGGTGTGTGGGGCGCGGGGAGTGGGGCATGCGGCACAGGGCGCAGGGGCTCCTGACTTCCTGCCCTTTAGGTGAAAAGTTGGTTCCTAGTAGCTCCTACAGACTCCAAACTTTAGAGTCTTGGACTTAACAATATCAGATTTTTTTCCAGATGTTTTTAACGTTAAACGTTGGTTTAACGTTGGTTAGAAAGCTCCTCGGTGGCAAGTTTAGTTTAGTTTAGTTTATTTGTTTATTTGAGCAATACACATTGGCAAGGCCCCTGGGGTGGACGAGATTCGTCCTGAGTACCTTAAGTCCTTCGATGTTGTGGGCTGTCTTGGTTGACACGCCTCTGCAACATCGCGTGGCGGTCGGGAACAGTGCCCCTGGATTGGCAGACCGGGGTGGTGGTCCCTCTCTTTAAGAAGGGGGATCGGAGGGTGTGCTCCAATTACAGCAATTACTCCTCAGCCTCCCTGGTAAGGTCTACTCCAGGGTGCTGGAGAGGAGGATCCGGCCGATAGTCGAACCTCGGATCCAGGAGGAACAATGCGGTTTTCGTCCTGGTCGTGGAACACTGGACCAGCTCTTTACCCTTCATCGGGTGCTCGAGGGTTTGTGGGAGTTCGCCCAACCAGTCCACATGTGTTTTGTGGATCTGGAGAAAGCGTTCGACCGTGTCCCTCGTGGTGCCCTGTGGGGGGTGCTCCGGGAGTATGGGGTCCGGGGCCCTCTAATAAGGGCTGTCCATTCCCTGTATGATCGCAGCAGGAGCTTGGTTCGCATTGCCGGCAGTAAGTCAGACCTGTTCCCGGTGCGTGTTGGTCTCCGCCAGGGCTGCCCTTTGTCACCGGTTCTGTTCATTACCTATATGGACAGAATTTCTAGGCGCAGCCAGGACCTTCAGCTGCTCTGGGGCGGTTTGGACCCGAGTGTTAAGCGGCCGGGATGAGGATCAGCACCTACAAATCTGAGTCCATGGTTCTCCACCGGAAAAAGGTGGTTTCCCTGTGAGTGAGGGACGGATGGAGCGTGAGATCGGTAGACGGATCGGTGCGGCGTCAGCAGTGATGCGGTCGCTGTATCGGACTGTTGTGGTGAAGAGGGAGCTGAGTCTGAGGCAAAGCTCTCGATTTACCGATCGATCTACGTTCCCACCCTCACCTATGGTCATGAGATTTGGGTAATGACCGAAAGGACAAGATCACGAATACAAGCGGACGAAATGAGTTTCCTTCACAGGGTGGCTGGGCGCACCCTCCGAGATCGGGTGAGGAGCTCAGTTACCCGGGAGGAGCTCGGAGTTGAGTCGCTGCTCCTTCACGTCGAAAGGAGCCAGCTGAGGTGGCTGGTTGCCAGGCATGTCCTATTGGGAGGAGGCCTCGTGGAAGGCCCAGGACACGCTGGTGGGACTATGTCTCTGAGCTGGCCTGGTGTCGCCTCGGGGTCCCCCCAGAACAGCTGGAGAAGGCGTCCGTGGATCGGGAAGTCTGGGCATCTCTGCTGAGACTGCTGCCCCCGCAACCCGGCCCCGGATAAAGCAGAAGAAAACACAAAATAAAACCATCAATTTCAATCTGGGTCTATCCATTATTTAGATTTTGTTGCTGAAAATATTAGAGATATAATAATTGCCAATTTGGTGAATTTTTAGGCATACAATATTATATTATTTTATTATTATTAGTGCTGTGTTAATTGATTAAAATATTTAATTGTGATTAATCTCATGAATGTCATAGTTTTTCCTTACATTGTTACATTCTTATCTATAAATGCCACTCCAAGTAGGCTGTGTTTTGTTAAATGTCCAGTTTTGTGGGGTAAACATCATTAGCATGTTTTTTAGAGTTTAGATATAGCCTCGAGCTCTTCTGCTCCAAATGCGGCACAACAACAGTGCTCAAGCTCTGACAGCACATGTGATGAAAGTAATACAGTGGCAAGAAGAAAGGCAGATAACTTCTCACTGACCTGAGGAGAGCAGCATCTTGGGGCGTCAGGTAAAGGCTGCTCTACTTTAGTTCCAAACTTCATTTTGTTTGACAAAAAGAGTTGTCCATGACGTGGTAAAAGTAAAGCCTCAGGAAAGTCCATAAGCGATTTCAAAGGTGTCCTCGTGGTAGTAGGTAAAGAATGGCCCAGTACCACCACAGTTTGAGAAGCACTGGGCTAGTTTACAACCAACTCCACCATGTCACACTGACAATGGAGAACATTTGCATTCTCTGCATTCTCATCTGTTTGTTTTTGTCTAAAGACATTATTTACATGTTATTAGAAAAATCTTAAAATCGACAAGCTTGTTGTTTGCTTTGACAAATGCCCCACACTGGAAATGAAGTTGGAGCCTAAGCCTGCTAATCCTGAGAGATTTTCTGTAATATACAATCTGTATTCACACATTTGTATTGAGATTAGGTTTCTAACATTATGTTTCCAAACTCATCTTAAAATGCTAAATAAAACTCAGATCCTATTGGATGTTGCTGTTGGGATATGATCAGTGGTTTATCATTCATTCTGACAGACAGGTCACATTGTTGTTGAACCATAGGAATTGAAGAGTGTTTGATTAAAAAGCAAGAAAAAAGGTTGGTTAGCAGTTTAAACAGGAGTTCTGAACAGAATAATAGAACATTAACTTTGCAAAGTGAAATGTGTTAGAAATTGTGCATAAAAGGTTCTTGGGAAAGCCCTAACCATCTGCTTTAAAATTTGCAAAGTGAGGAGCGATAGAGTGAAATTTAAAAATTAACAATCAAGCTCCTCCCTCTCCGCCCTTATTTGACCTGACAGGCTGGTTCTCAGGAAAAGATCATCTCATTGGTCGACGTGGGAGGATACTTCACTCTTACTGCTGAGATCCGGATTTTATACAGTGCCTTGCGAAAGTACTAATACACCTTGAACCTTGAACATTTTGTCATGTTTACAACCATAAACTTTAAGATTTCATTTTGATTGTTTACTGAAAGTTCACACACAAATAACAGACAAAATAGAAAAGTGAAAAGTGCATTAAATTGCCTTTATAACATTCCTAATGACTGCAGAAAGTTCACACCTTGCCCTAACCATTAAATAGAGGCCACCTGTGTGTAATCTACTCTCAGTATAATTCCAGCTGTTCTGTGAGGGCCTCAGAGCTATGGTCAGAGTGTATTGGTCACTAAACAACATCATGAAGGCCAAGGAGCTCACCAGAGAGGTCAGGGATAAAGCTGTGGAGAAGTTTAAAGCAGCGTTAAGTTATACAAAGATTTCCCAAGATTTGAACATCTCACGGAGCACTGTTCAATCCATCATTCGGAAATGGAAAGAGTATAGCACCACTGTGAACTTACCAAGACACGGGCGTCCACCTAAACTAACAGACCGAACAAGGAGAGCACTGGTCAGAAATGCAACCAAGTGCCCCAAGATAACTCTGGAGGAGCTGCGACGTCCTGTCGCTGAGCTGGGGGAATCTGTACATGGGACAACTATAAGTCGTACTCTACACAAATCTGGCCTTCATGGACGAGTGGCAAGAAGAAAGCCATTATTGAAAGGAGGCCATAAGAAATCCCGTTTGAAGTTTGCTAGAAGTCATATGGAGGGCACAGCTACCATGTGGAAGAAGGTGCTTTGGTCAGATGAGACAAAAATTTAACTTTTTGGCCCAAATGCAAAACGTTATGTATGGAGCAAACCTAACACTGCTCATCGTCCTGAGTGCACCCTCCCCAGTGTCAAATATGGTGGGGGGAGCATCACGCTATGGGGCTGCTTTTCCTCAGCGGGGACTGGGAAGATTGTAAGAATAGTTGGGAAGATGGATGGAGCCAAATAGACATTTTGGAGGAAAACCTGCTGGAGTCAGCAAGAGAATTGAGGCTGGGGCGGAGATTGACCTTCCAGCAGGACAATGACCCTAAACACAAACATCTACAATGGAATGGTTTAAAAACAAACATATGAATGTGTTAGAATGGCCCAGTCAAAGTCCTGACCTAAATCCTATTGAAAATCTGTGGAAAGACCTGAAAACTGCTGTTCACAAACGCTCTCCTTCTAATGTGACAGAGCTTGAGTTGTTTTGTAAAGAGGAATGGGCTAAAATGTCAGTCTCTACATGTGCAAACCTTGTAGAGTCAAACCCCAGAAGACTTGCTGCTGTTATTGCAGCAAAAGGGGGTTCCACAAAGTATTCAGTCATGCTGTATGAATACTTATGCACGCCCCACTTTTCACTTTTCTATTTTTTGTAAAATAACAGAATCACTTCGCAGTTGTCTGTTACTTGTGTGTGAACTTTCAATAAAAAATTCTAAGTACAATATTTAAAAAAAAAACGCGTAAAAAAGGCCAGTGTAGCCGACCTCAGTGTGGAAGTGTAGAGGCCAACACACACCAGAACACAGCGCGCCGCGTCACGGCACTTCAGAGGCTTTTCTTACACACGTGATTTATACATGTATCATGAATAAAAGAAGACACGTATGTGCGTGTTGTAAGAGAGAGAGCAAACATGGCTCTGTTTTGTAGGTTAATAGCGAGTTGGCGACAGACACGAGTTTAACATGTTTCTCCTGATGCCTGAGCCCTGACGATGGTTTAAATGTTTCTTCTCTCGTCCAAACAAACAATGTTCACGGCGCCCCCTGTCTGTCATGGCCAGACCCGCCTCTGTGCCTCTGCAGGAGGTTAAAAGCCTGTGTTTTCCTCCACGGCACCGCGTCTGGATTCAGCAGAACCGTGGCGCCGTGCATCACCGTTCACTCATAGTAAATAAAGGCGTGTCAAGGCGTTTCGGTGTCTTGGGGTGAGCAAAGCCCTTCGACATTTAGGCTAAAGTTGAGCCTTCATCATTTTAAAAGTTACTCATCTACCGTTCCTCAGCCAAGAGCAGATTGGAAGTCCCGTCTCACTTTTGCCTTTACTGCTAGAGACGCCTCTGGTGCCTGTTGGCGGCTCTATATCGGCCGCACCGTCATATCGGCCGCAAGGTTCAAAGCGTGGGAAAAAGTAGCGGTGTATAGGCCGGGAATTACGGTATATAGTATTACTTACTACATCAAAATGATCGGTTTTGCACATTTGATCAAAATTGACACTGACAGACTTTAATGAAATAGTCGGCTATTGAATTTTTACACCTCAGAGAAAAACGTATAACCTGGAGTGTCCGCAGTGTGGCTTTAAACTATACAGAGACAAAAGGATGATAAGGAGGACCATTGCCACATCAAGTAACAAAGTATTCTCTTTTATTTCAGTCGGTGTTTCTAAGGCAAGGCAAGGCAAGTTTATTTGTGGAGCACAATTCATACACAAGGCAATTCAAAGTGCTTTCACAGTTGCATAAAATTACAAGAAAACAGATCAAATCAATCATTAAAACATCAACATAAAAATGTATCAATGACAGTAAAAGGCAAGAGTGCAGATAAAATACTTTCAGTTTTCATATGCTCGGGTAAAAAGAGCTGTTTTCAGCCTGGATTTGAACATTGTCAGAGTTGAGGCCTGTCTCACATCCTCATGAAGACTGTTCCAGATTTTAGCTGCATGAAACTGAAACGCAGCCTCAGCGTGTTTATTATTGACTCTGGGAACCACCAGGAGACCCCTCCCTGAAGTTCTCAGGGCCCGAGATGGTTCATACGGCTCTAACATGTCAGAGATGGACTTTGGTGCTAAACCATGAAACGACTTGTACACAAGCAGAGCTGTTTTAAATTCTATTCTCTGAGTGACAGGAAGCCAGTGCAGGGACCGGAGCACTGGACTAATATGGTCATATTTCCTGGTTCTTGTCAGGACTCGAGCAGCAGCGTTCTGGATGTTCTGCAGCTCTAACAGCTCGTTTAGAAAGGCCAGTGAGCAGCCGTTACAGTCGTCTAACCTGCTGGAGACAAATGCATGGATGAGTGTCTCCAAGTCTGGTTTTGACACTATTCCTCTGATCTTAATGTTTTTCAGATGGTAAAAAGCTGATGATGTTTTTGCTTTGATCTGGCTGTTTAAGTTCAGGTCTGAGTCCATGATTACTCCTAGATTTCTAACCTGATGTTTTGGTTTTAGAGAGAGAGACTCAAGGTGACTGATAACACTTTGTCTTTGTGTCTGTGGGCCAAAAACAATGATCTCAGTTTTGTCTGAGTTTAGTTGGAGAAAGTTGTTTTGCATCCACAAACTGATCTGTTCGATGCAGTGACAGAGTGTATCCACAGGCCCATGTTCACCTGTATCAGTGACAGAGAGTATCTACAGGCCCATGTTCACCTGTATCAGTGACAGAGAGTATCTACAGGCCCATGTTCACCTGTATCAGTGACAGAGAGTATCTACAGACCCATGTTCACCTGTATCAGTGACAGAGAGTATCTACAGGCCCATGTTCACCTGTATCAGTGACAGAGAGTATCTACAGGCCCATGTTCACCTGTATCAGTGACAGAGAGTATCTACAGGCCCATGTTCACCTGTATCAGTGACAGAGAGTATCTACAGACCCATGTTCACCTGTATCAGTGACAGAGAGTATCTACAGGCCCATGTTCACCTGTATCAGTGACAGAGAGTATGATGTGAACCATGTTCACCTGTATCAGTGACAGAGAGTATCTACAGGCCCATGTTCACCTGTATCAGTGACAGAGAGTATCTACAGACCCATGTTCACCTGTATCAGTGACAGAGAGTATCTACAGGCCCATGTTCACCTGTATCAGTGACAGAGAGTATCTACAGGCCCATGTTCACCTGTATCAGTGACAGAGAGTATCTACAGGCCCATGTTCACCTGTATCAGTGACAGAGAGTATCTACAGGCCCATGTTCACCTGTATCAGTGACAGAGAGTATCTACAGGCCCATGTTCACCTGTATCAGTGACAGAGAGTATCTACAGGCCCATGTTCACCTGCCGTCAGTGACAGAGAGTATCTACAGGCCCATGTTCACCTGTATCAGTGACAGAGAGTATCTACAGGCCCATGTTCACCTGTATCACATTGACAAGGCGCATTGAGTTGCCTTGTGTACGAAATGCGCGGTATAAATAAAGTTGCCTTGCCTTGCCTATCAGTGACAGAGAGTATCTACAGGCCCATGTTCACCTGTATCAGTGACAGAGAGTATCTACAGGCCCATGTTCACCTGCCGTCAGTGACACGTAGATCTGAGTGTCATCTGCGTAGTTGTGGTACGACACATTGTTGCTGTTTATTAGCTGACCCAATGGAATCATGTACAAGTTGAATAAGAGGGGTCCCAAGATTGACCCCTGGGGGACTCCACAGGTCATGGAAATTTTGTCTGAGACACAGTTGCCAATTTCGACAAAGTACGTCCTATCCTCGAGATAGGACTTGAACCAGTTTAGCGCAGTACCAGAGATTCCCACCCAGTTTTCTAACCTGTGAAGTAAGATCCCGTGGTCCACTGTGTCAAAGGCAGCGCTCAGGTCCAGCAGAACTAAAACTGAGACCTTACCTGCGTTGGTGTTCATACGGATATCATTGGTCACCTTGATCAGAGCTGTCTCAGTGCTGTGGTGGGGCCTAAATCCTGACTGGAAAGTATCAAACACATTGTTAGATAGGAGAAAGTAAGTGAGCTGTTGATATATTACTTTCTCCAGGACTTTTCCTAAGAATGGCAGGTTTGATATGAGCCGGTAGTTGTTCAGTATCTTGGGATCAAGGCTGCTCTTCTTTAGAAGAGGCTTAATGACCGCGGTTTTCAAAGCCTTTGGAAATTCTCCAGTCTCAAATGAGATGTTGACTAACTGAACAAGTTGTGGTAACAAGCTGGTCAGCACAGACTTCAGAAATCTAGTGGGCAATTCATCAAGGCAGCATGTGCATGAACTCAGACCGGAGATAACCTCTTCCATTGTTTTGTCAGTAACAGGTGTGAAATGTGTCAGCTCAAGGTGTTTATCTGGTGGCAGGGTTGCTATTTGTGTTGTTGAAATTATGGCATTTTTAATGCCTTGGACTTTGTCATAAAAAAATATTGCAAACTCATTGCACTTAGATGTAGAGATTAGTTCTAAGGGCAGTGAAACTGGAGGGTTAGTTAATCTGTTCACTGTGGAAAACAGAACAAGAGAATTGTTTCTGCAGTTTGCGATGATTTTAGAGAAGTACTTCTCCCTTTCTCCATGCAAAATCTGGTTGAACTCACAAAGCACTTCTTTGTATTTCTCAAAATGAACCTGGAGCTTTGACTTGCGCCATTTCCGTTGGGCTTTTCGGCACTCCCTTTTCTGTGCCCTGACCGAATCTTCACTTCTCCAAGGTGCCTTTTGCCTATTGTTAACCATTTTAACCTTGACAGGAGCAATAGTATCCAAAACATTTAAGACGCTTGATGTGTAAGAGTCCAACAGATTATCAACATTAGAACATGGGGGATTTTCAAATCTGATCATTTCCATAAACTGTGTCCTTGTTGTATCATTTATATGTCTTTGAATAACTCCAGGCCCAGCCTCTGGTTTGGGTGTAACAGACAGGTCAAAGAAGACACAAAAATGATCAGACAAAGCAACATCAACAACATTCACATTTGATATATTAACACCCTTTGTAATGACTAGATCTAGAGTGTGGCCTTTGTTGTGAGTCGCTTCACTCACGTGCTGAGTTAAACCAAACATTTCAAGAACAGCTCTACATTCTCTTGCATGCCTGTCATTGGTCACATCCACATGCACATTAAAATCACCTGAAATAACCAAACAATCAAAATAAGATGACTATATGTGCTTCTGTGGAGAAGTAAAGTCTAAGTCTCAGTCTTCCCCTCCCTCCAGCGGCACTTTTCCGTGTTCGCCCTGTCCTTCCCCGGAGCCGAGGCCCTAAGCTCCATCTACACGTCCATCCTGTCCCAGCACCTGAGAGGGGAGGGTTTCAGCAGCGTCCTGGCCAAGAGCTGTCCCACTGTGGTGCAGTTAGCCCTGGAGCTCCACCACCGAGTCGCCTCCACCTTCCTCCCCACCGCACTCAAGTTTCACTACATCTTTAACCTGCGGGACCTGTCCAACATCTTCCAGGTGCCACAGTTTTTTGACTATACTTCCTTTGTACTTTCCTTCGCTTTCTGTTCAGTCAGGCTGAAGTGACCCAATTCCACTATGCTCATATATCTGATCTTTTAATGACAGGGTTAGGGTTAGATCCCATGTTCTTGAATGCAACTTGGATATGTCCTATATCCGATACGTATCTTATCTTTTGCCATGAGACTTGAGCGTGCTAGTGTTTCTATCCGTGTTTACTGCGCGGCACATTCAAGCTGCATCCCGTTCAGACGGAGCTCACATACAGGTTGCATTTGAGAGCAAAATCAGATTTTTACAAATAAATCTGAAGTCCTGCAGTCTGAACGCAGCCTTCGAGTCTTCTACATCAGCATCCCCTCCTGTTGGTGCAAAGAACAAGCGTCTAATCAGGAAAATTTTGTATTTACCGATGTAGTTGTCTAAGTAATTGAAGAATATGTGAGATGTGTGAGACCAAACTTTTGGTTTTGTTTGTAGCTAATGCAGGGAATTGTTGCGATGAAGCGAGTAATTAGCAGGATTTGAGTTGAGCCAGAGCTTTCTTTTGACCTGATAAGTTCTCTGTAATTATAATCCATGAGAGCAGGTGAATATTTATACTGTGGGAGTTTCATAAAAGAACAGTGACCTCGGGTTAAGCCACAGTGATAAAGCCCTGCTCCAAGTGTCTCTGGCTCGGCTGCCCATGTGGAAAAACCAGGCTACTGTCACTAATTTCTCATCTAAATGATTATTGATTTAAGAGCGGCTCTGAATGAGTGTAACAGAAAATAGGCTGCATATGCACTTCCATGGCTGTGATGATTTCATGTATTTAAATGAATATAACAGAGGAGTTGTCAGGGGAGAGGCTCGCGGCCATATTTCTGTCCGAATCCTCCACGGCTCCGCTCCGTGGTGGAGGGCAGCCTCTTTCATTTAACAATCTCTTGTATAATTAATTCTTTGAGCTACTCGGTGCAGAACTTCATTTTTATCTTTTCTATCCAGGAGTTTATGAGACAGCTTCACCTTCATTCTCAAACGGCTCCTATAGACAGTAGTTCTGCTCTGTACATTGGGGCTGCACATGTATACCCAGCCTTAAAAAATACACGCTTTAACAGCATAGCATTTAAAGAGGATAGCGTATAATCCTCCAGCCATTAATAGTCTCATTTTGTCCACAAATATCTCTGTGTATCTTATATTTAGAGGGATTTTGCAGACTTTGTGTTCTGCAGACAGTTATCCGTTGTGATCTCCAGCTTTTTTGATGCCATCCAATGATGTGACAACGGTTGTTTGTCAGAGACAGACTTGATAAGGTTCCGGCACAGCAGCTGCAGCCGCAGAGCAGCAGAAACCGCAGCGATGCAGAGATTGGGAAGTCACCAAAGTTACTTTTCTGCAACTTTTTGGGAGACGTCGCAAAGATATGTTTGTTCCACACATACACATGTGTTTATCAGTGTTCAGTGATGTTTTTACCCCTGGGGAGAATTCCTCTTACAAATAACAGCTTTAGGAGGAACAGACTTTAATTCCCAGTAGAATGAGGTGGGGTCAGAGCAGCTCAGTATACAGCTGGTTATGACCATGAGGGAATACCAGGCATCTGCAAAGAAGTATGCACATTAAAAGTACAGATACAGAAATGATAGTGTATGTTGTTAGACCTTGTAAAATGTCCATTTTCACTGTAAGTTATGTTGAATGAATAAGTATGATTTATATTGTTTTATTATAACAGATACAGAGCTTTTTTTCTGTATGGTGTACTTTATTGTCCTCTGCTTTTGACCCATCCTTCGATGCCACTGGGGTGCCTGCAGTGCAGCGCCCTGGGACCCAGGCTGATGGTCAGTATCACCTGGCTGAAGGATTCACCTATTGTACATATTTATTTGTGGTAGGGGAAATACCCGGAGAAAACCTACGCGGCCACGGGGAGAACATGCATTCGTCTGGAATGTGATGACTGATTTTTAAGGCCTGTGCTTAGGGGTTCGATGCAAAACAATATATTGTTTTTGGAACCATGCAACTTAATACAAAACAGTAGATTTCCATGCGATATTCCCACTCCGTAACAGTGGATTTTCTAGTAGATAAATCAATAATTATTACAAGTAAGTGAACATAATCAAATGCCTTTGCTATGGATCTCATTTGAAAAGTTGCACCAGTATTGCTCAAACCAGAAGGATTCTTTTTTTTATTTTAAGTGCAAAAATCAAGCAATTCTGTGTTCAAAACTGCATATCTTTTCTGATTTCATCTTCTCTCCAGTTCATTACATTTTCAGTTGGAGCCAGTGCTGTTTTGTGTGATACCTTTAAAGGGACTAGATGGAAGAGTAACTGCAGTCTCTATATTAAGCTCGTGCATGACGGCACTTCGGACCTGAATGAACACCTTTCTGAGTGACAGTGCAGGATTTTAGAGGCCGTTGTGGTGAACAGGTTTGGGCTCATTCTACACATTAGGACATTGTTGGAGCAAGTAGAGGAAATAAAATACATAATTTTAACATTTTTAAACTCCATCTCGTCCCTAATAAGGTTAAAGGGACAAAACCAAAACAGAACATTACTAGAAGAAAGTAAACTGGGTGTACAGCCATGTCTCAATGTGTCTCGCTGCAGCTACGACCTGTCCCAAGAGTGTTACCAACCCAGTCAAACAACAATATACTTATAATATACTCCCTGCACTTTTTCATGGAAATTAACACCAGCCTAATGCTGTCCACAGTCTGAAACTCGCTGTGACAGACTTCAAACTTTGAACCATACAAACATTAATGACACTTTTTAAGACCAAAACATCTGGCGCAGTGAGCACACCCAGCTTTAGATCTGGAATAGAACTTTGAAGTCACCTGTGGTACTGACCAGCTCTCTTCATGGGTTTTACTCTTCGTTTTGTGTCGCGTTCTCCTCCGTTTGGAGCTGAGTCAAGTTGGGATAGTTTTAATGAAAATAACACCCCGACTTGATGTGTACCATTCAATCAACAGTGAAAAAATAAACTCCTTCCACTCAGAGGAACCTAAATGATTCAGCCTAAAATTCTGCCATTTCACGTTTTGTTTTTCTTGCTGCTGCTGCTTCTGACGTAATTCCCCATTGCCCACTGCAGGCACAACATGAACGAAAACAAGCTCAAAGATGAAGTCACCTTTAGTGCAACATAAGTGTGAATAAAGTTTTGTAATTTCTCCAATACATCGTTAAAATCGAGCTTTTTTATTTAAAAGCGATATGTCAGCGATATGTGGGGGTAAAGTAGCAGATCAAAGACCTGACACATCGATATATGGATTCAATACCAGTGCACAGTCATGTGACTCTCTCAGTCAGAATCCAGCTCTGGAGCAGCTCTGGTTGGTCTCCATTTAGCACTTTGTGTGTATGTTGCAGATGAAGCTGCTGCACTCTTCAATAACTGCTCTCTTTTACCAAGAATAAGAGTTCTTAGATGCACCAGTGAAGGCAAATGAGAATATCTTTGCAATCGAAGAATGAACAACCCTTGTTCTAAAGAAAAGAGAGGTTATGACCCTTGACTTAAAGAATGTCAGACAGTTTCTAAACAACAGCTGGCACAGGGTCGACCAAGCACAAAGGCACAGTACACGGGCTGTAAAGACTATGGTGACTTGGTGTTAAAGGTTAAGGTAGAAGTGATTTCCCCCAGGGGGAAAATTTCCGATGCATTTGTATCTAACTTCCGTGCTGCTAGGGCAACGTCAGGAGCAGAGCAGCAGATGTCAAGATCCTACCAAAGTGATACAAGAACATTAATGAATACATGTCGCTGATAGAATGATCTGTGAGAGACATTCACAGCCTGTTGACGATAATCGGCACAAATGTCATGTTTAACCCTTATTGACTTCCTCCGACTCCTTTTGAGTGAAAATGTCCTTCTGTAAACCTGTTTTTATGCTACGCAGCTCAAATAAAATAAATAAATACATTTGCCAGCAGCGGACCAGCACCAGCTAGCCGTTAGGGAGATGCTGCTTTGCTTTGAGGACCGTTGGCCAAACCAATGGTCACGTTACATGAGGAGCATGTTTGTTTCTGCTCTGACAGTTTAGTTGCAGCCTGTAACCTGTAATGTTCCCTTGTGTGGCTTTAACAGTCTATCGACATCCAAAGCATAAAGACTGCATTTAGGCCGATTGCCCTTCTGCCTCCAGCCGCTCCTTTAAGTAAAGTATAGGCCACATTTACGAAGCACCGGGAGCGTTTCTCTGTTCTTCCACCGTCTGTGCCCTGAATCTAAAGAGCGCTGTGCCAGGGCCTCGTTTGAAGTGTTCTGCGCGCCTCGTGGCTCTAACTCCCCCAGACAGCTGAGAGAGGTGAGGCGCCCGCTCTCGTGCAGCTTCAGAGGAGCAGAGAGCCGCTGTGAACCCGGGCTAACTGTACAGATCAGGCCTAAACGGACGTCACTCAGCGCTCGCCACTTCGACACCTCAGATGTTTGCCTTTGTTCAAAGTAATTGGGGCTTTCTGAGGTTGTTTTTGCGAAGTTCGCCAAAGGGAAAGTGTCTGATTATGATCAATTCTAATGAGCCGGAAAGAAACAACTGGGAGCGGGCAAACTCAAGGTTACAACTTCATGAAAGGAAACACAAATACAAAGTTGGGGATACTTTCTTCTCCTCGGTCTGTTTGCGCTTCCCCAAGTCTTCTGTCAACTTCCTCCAAGCGCGCGGCGATGATCTCACCCGGCGGATGTTAAATTAGACGTAAGTGAAGCACACTGGGCGCTTTCCGCTAATAAGACAAGACAAACAGTGGGAGTGTTGTCAGTGCGGCGCATTCTCCATGACCAGCGGGCATATCCGGGGGCCTGTCTCCCCTTCGTCAGCCTAAATGAGCTGGAGCCCGAGACAAGGAGAGAGGATGTGAGGATGCTATCATCAGCTGGGTGAACTTGTTAGCGTGGGAAGACAGACAGACAGACAGATACAGCGAGGAGTGCCTAATCTCTCTCCTTTTGAGTGAACAACGCAAAGCAAAGATCAGCGACAGAGCCGAGCCGGGATGAGAGGCAAAACAAACTTCTCCTGTCTTCTCCGCCTGTCTGCCGTATAGAGGCGCCATATGGTGTTTTGTTTTGCTCAGGCACTTTAAACAATAAGCGCAGGGGCCGTGATTGACACCATTAGGCGGTGAAATGGAGTAGGACAGATCTATTAGAGCGGGAGGATTAGCTCTCACAAAGCGCACATCGTGCAAATTTACTCTTGGTTTGGTCTTTGGAAAGCTTCTGGCTCAGATTAACTTTAGCACACTCGTTTAGCAGCACAAACAGTCGGGATATACTGTATCAAGTTGTAATTCTGTTTCTTTCTTCGGGATAGAGCGAGAGAGACAGGATGAGGCCTACACATCCCACACAGGAGGAAGCCATGTCTAGTTTAGTCGCCTTGTTTTCTTTTTTAAGGGAATACAGTGCCTCTCGAAAGTACTAATACACCTTGAACATTTGCACATTTTGTCACGTTTACAACCATAAACATAAAGATTTCATTTAGAATGTTTTACTGAAAGTTTACACACAAGTAACAGACAACTGTGAAGTGAAAGCAAAATGATACATGATTCTGTTATTTTACAAAAAATAGAAAAGTGAAAAGTGGGGTGTGCATAAGTATTCATACAGCATTTTTCTGAGTGCATTAAATTGCCTTTATAACATTCCTAATGACTGCAGAATGTTCACACCTTGCCCTAACCATTAAATAGAGGCCACCTGTGTGTAATCTACTCTCAGTATAATTCCCGCTGTTCTGTGAGGGCCTCAGAGCTATGGTCAGAGTGTATTGGTCACTAAACAACATCATGAAGGCCAAGGAGCTCACCAGAGAGGTCAGGGATAAAGCTGTGGAGAAGTTTAAAGCAGTGTTAAGTTATACAAAGATTTCCCAGGATTTGAACATCTCACGGAGCTCTGTTCAATCCATCATTCGGAAATGGAAAGAGTATAGCACCACTGTGAACTTACCAAGACACGGCCGTCCACCTAAACTAACAGACCGAACAAGGAGAGCACTGGTCAGAAATGCAACCAAGTGCCCCAAGATAACTCTGGAGGAACTGGGACGTCCTGCCGCTGAGCTGGGGGAATCTGTACATGGGACAACTATAAGTCGTACTCTACACAAATCTGGCCTTCATGGACGAGTGGCAAGAAGAAAGCCATTATTGAAAGGAGGCCATAAGAAATCCTGTTCTGTCCACTACTGTGTCCTCTGTGATCGACCTCTGACCTCTGTCCACTACTGTGTCCTCTGTGATCGACCTCTGACCTCTGTCCACTACTGTGTCCTCTGTGATCGACCTCTGACCTCTGTCCACTACTGTGTCCTCTGTGATCGACCTCTGACCTCTGTCCACTACTGTGTCCTCTGTTATCGACCTGGCCGTCTCTGACCATTACTGTGTGTTTTTTAATGTCACCGGTTTTATCCAGCGAGAATCCTCTGCAAAAACTGTGAGGAAACGTAATCTCACCCCTGAAGTGGCTGCAAAATTAATTGATACTTTACAACCAATTCCTCCTGTGATTTTATCTGCTAACTGCGATTTTATTGTCGACAATTTTTACAGTAAACTACTCATCGCCCTCGATGCAGTTGCACCATTCAAACTTAAAAAGATTTATCCTAAACCCCTTCCCCCTGGAGAAACGAGGAGCTAAAGCAACTCAAGAGAAATTGCAGGAAGGCCGAGAGGAGATGGAGGAAATTTAAAATAACAATAAATTATCAAATGTTCCGCGCTCAACAAAAGACCTACAATACAGCAATAAGAAATGCAAGAAATAAATCCTTTTCCACAATAATCACCAACCACAAAAATAACCCAAAAGTCCTATTCTCAACAAAAGAAAATGTTTTAAATCCTGATTCTAACAGACCTCCTTTAAACCCCACAGACGCTCTCTGTGAGGCGTTTGCAGACCAGGGGAAAGATCGACACTATCAGATGTAATATTTTATCTAACCAAAGTAACACGGCTTTAAATACATCTGGTTGTCTACTTGTTACAGTTTTGTCCAGGTTAATGCTGAGATGCTTGATGAAATTTTCTCTTCAGTGAGGCCCACCACATGTCCTTTAGACCCGGCCCACCACATGTCCTTTAGACCCGGTCCCAACCCATCCATCCATCTTCTTCCACTTTTCCGTTGCCGGATCGTGGGGGCAGCTCCAACAGCCTGGGCCTCTCATGAGGTCTCAACCCCGTTTTTAAAACATTCTATGGCTCCTTTAAAGACGAACCTTTACACATGATGAATTGCTCTCTTCAGACGGGGGCCTTCCTGCAGCCTTTAAGGGGGCGGTGGTGAGGCCCCTGCTGAAGAAGACCAATTTGGACTGTAATAATTTTAACAATTTTAGACCAGTATCCAACTTACCATTTTTAAGCAAAATTTTAGAAAAACGTGTCTTTATCCAACTTAATGATTTTATTACTGCACATAATGTCCTTGAGAAATTCCAGTCTGGCTTTAGAGTAAACCACAGCACCGAGACAGCCCTTTTAATCTTTTTTAATGATTTTAAATGATAACTTGCAATCACATAAATATTATGGGTAAACAACTCATCCACATAGTTTTGGGTCATCTGTTTCCTGTACTGCTGATGCTCTGGTGCATATTTGTTGGATAGTTCATCATTTTAAACCCCAAGGATGTCCAAAGTGCGGCCCGATGCGCAAATTCAGCCCTCAGACTAATTTTTTGTGGCCTTCAGGCGTCTTGTTTTAAATTTTCACATCCACAGAGCTCGTACATTTTACTGCAATCAAAAGCTCAAAAAGTAACATTTATTGTGAGACAGAGCTGCATTATGGTTCCAAACCTAAATAAATGTGCGGGGTACGGTTTTAACCTCTCTTAATTACACCCAGAGAAATGTCTGAATGCTCTGATCACGAATCTGTGGCCTCTAAGCTGCACATGTCAATATACGGCCCTCGTGAAAACGTTTTGACGCCCCTTCCATAAACCATTAGCTAAAAGTGAAAGCTTTCCCAGTGTGGTTCTTAAAACCATAAAAACATTAAACACAGAGGAGCGTCACCTCGTGACATCAGTAGGTGCGGACAGGTGAATATGCAGGATTACACAAAGTGGCCAATTAGCACAAGATTTGCTCTTAGGTTGGATGTGTTTTTTCCTGCGTCCGACATATTGTATACGGAAGAATTAGAGCTCAAATATTCAAATGTTTAAACTCACTGTGTGCTGTGTGAACACATCTGAGGACAAATCAACATTGACTTGTGGCGGGTTTGGAAAGAAAGTCTGGGAAAACATGATGAAAGTCACTTAAAATCGTCTTTTGGTTTACAATAGTAGCAATATCCCTTTATCAATCATTTAATGATAGTTGTGAGTCTAATCAGTTTTCCCAAGACTTTTAAAATGTTTTAATGTAACACATTTTATTTTAACTAATGTAATCTCAACATATTAATTGTATGTCTGTTAGCGATCAAATGTCATATGTTTTTTCACTAGTTTTTATATAGTATATAGTTTTAGCATTAAAAGATGAAAGATATATATCTTTCATCTTTTATATTATTATAAAGAATGTAAAATCTCATCTTGATTTGTATCTGCCCATAATGTCTGTCATTATTATTAAGCATCATTCACTCCCAAACAAACATAAATATCCCTATGTCATGTATTCAAGAGCAGGCTCAAGACCCGCCTTTGTAGCTTAGCTTTTAACTACATCTATTTGTTTAGTCCTAATGATATATGCTGTGTGTGTGCGTGTGTGTGTTTGTGTGTGTGTGTGCGTGTTTGTGTGTGCGTGTGTGTGCGGGTGCGTGTTTGTGTGTGTGTGTGCGTGTGTGTGCACCTGTTTGTTTGTTATCTGTAAAGCACTTTGTGAAACCTTTCGTTATGAAAAGTGCTTTATAAATAAAGTTTGATTTGATTTGAATATAATTGTTACATGTATAAGTGTAACTGCACTTCCGTTGCTCATATGTTTTCTGCGCTCATACTACGTGTACTTAGTTGTGAATGAAAGAGAAGGTCACTCACTCGCCCAGCGCAGGGGAGAGAGAGAGTTGGTAAACGAAGGGCTGTGATTGGTCGTCACGTCTGGTGTTTGGTCTTAAAGTTGTGCTTCATTATTTTTCTTCATGAGTAAACCAATTAAGAATTAGTCCGGACAAATCCCTCTCCCACTGTTTGTCTTGGCATCTGGATTAGCCGTGAGTTTGGATTTGGCTTCCGTGGAACCGTTGTGGAGGGAGTAAATTGGCGAGTCTCCCCCCGGGGTAAACAAGGTGACTTTGGAGACGCATAAATCCTGTGTGGAAACGGCCTTTTAGAGAATTACAGACTCCAGGGCTGGTTCGTCCTCCACTCTGAGCCTCCCCCTCTTTCTCTGTCTTTCTTTGTTTCTCTCTCTGTCTGTTTCACTTTCTCCGCTCTCTCTACCCCCCCCCCTCTCTCTCACCTCCCCCTCTTTCTCTTTCTTTCTTTGTTTCTCTCTCTGTCTGTTTCACTTTCTCCGCTCTCTCTACCCCCCCCCCCCTCTCTCTCACCTCCCCCTCTTTCTCTTTCTTTCTTTGTTTCTCTCTCTGTCTGTTTCACTTTCTCCGCTCTCTCTAACCCCTCTCTCTCTCTGTCCTCCTCCTCTCACTCTCTCTCTACCCCCTCTCTATCTCCTCCTCCTCCTCTTTCTCCCTCTCTCCTCTCTCTCTCTATCTCCTCCTCCTCTTTCTCTCTTTCTCCCTCTCTCCTCTCTCTCTCTCTCTCTATCTCCTCTTTCTCTCTTTCTCCCTCTCTCCTCTCTCTCTCTCTCTCTCTCTATCTCCTCCTCCTCTTTCTCTCTTTCTCCCTCTCTCCTCTCTCTCTCTCTATCTCCTCCTCCTCCTCTTTCTCCCTCTCTCCTCTCTCTCTCTCTCTCTATCTCCTCCTCCTCTTTCTCTCTTTCTCCCTCTCTCCTCTCTCTCTCTCTCTCTATCTCCTCCTCCTCTTTCTCTCTTTCTCCCTCTCTCCTCTCTCTCTCTCTATCTCCTCCTCCTCCTCTTTCTCCCTCTCTCCTCTCTCTCTCTCTCTCTATCTCCTCCTCCTCTTTCTCTCTTTCTCCCTCTCTCCTCTCTCTCTCTCTCTCTATCTCCTCCTCCTCTTTCTCTCTTTCTCCCTCTCTCCTCTCTCTCTCTCCTCTCACCCTCTCTCTGTGTCTTTCTCTCTCTCTGATTCACTCTCTCACCCCTTTCTCTTACACTCTCTTTGTCGCTTTCTTTCTCTCTCTCTCTCTCTTTCTTTATTGCCCCGTGGAGTGGGGGGCCTGGACTATGATAAACACCTGTTCCTATTGAATGGCGTGGATTTGTCGGACACTACCGTTCTCTATCGCTCTGTGCTGAGAGCGTGGAGCTCAGTGCTGTCGTTCTCCTGAGAGGAACCTTGTGGTTGTGCAGGAGAAGAGCCGCTCTTCTACAATCTTGAGGTCACGAGTGATGTCCTGGGCTCTGCTCAGGTGACACAGGCCCCTGTGTCTGCAGGGGTGACCAGGCTGACCGACATGCGGACAGAGGGAGGCTGAGCCAGGAGACTGGGATAAGGTCTCAGCGTGTGATGGAGAGGCTGCTGCAGGAGGTCCGGAGCGGCTCCCATCGCGCTTTAGAGAAGCCCTAGGGATCTACAGAGTCGGTCCACCTGTCCACCCTTGGCCCGTCCCTCCACTGTCGGTGCTGTAGGAGCACAACAGGGAACGGCCGGAACCTTTCTGTCTTTCCTGATCCTGCCAACAATGGCCACAGTGGCGGAGAAAGATCTGTACATCACAGCTGCTAAAGTCCACCACAGAGCTGAGCTGGCTGCCGCCCCGGAGTCCAGGGGGTCAGGTGTGTTGGCCCCGGGGTCGTCTCCCAGAGGCAGCTGGAAGTCCCTGTACCGTCCTCCGATTGAGGTCCAGCAGCCACTGTGCTTTCTGCACTGGAGAAGAAGAGACACTGGAGCACCTGTGGCTGTCCTGCCCTCGCCTCACTGCCATGGAGCGCTTAGGACAGACTCTGCAGTGGACTTTTCATCTATGGCCCTAAGTTCTCTGTAGCACAGCGGAGGAAAGTGGGTCTGCTGAACTACATCCTGGGTCAGGCCAAAATGGGAATCTGGTTTAGCAGAAGGAACGAGATGGCGGGTTCTGGATGCACAGACCCCAGACTGCTGCTTCAGGGGCTGGTGGCGGCGAGACTGAGGGTGGAGTTCCTCTTTGGTGGGGGAGCTGGCGGACTTTGAGGAACTGTGGGCAGTTGAGGGACTCTAGAGCAAATGGATGTTTTTAATAATATTGTTTTTATGAGTTGTATTGAGTAACACATTGACAATAAATGTATGTGTAAAGTCAAAGTCTCTCTCACTCTCTCTCTCTGTGTCTCAGAATCAGAATCAGAATCAGAATCAGAATCAGAATAGATTTTATTGCCATTGATTGAGAACAAGTTCACAAACTAGGATTTTTCTTGATGCGGACGTGCAACATAAAACATATAACACAGAATTGAGATAAAATTAAGCTATAAAACTTTAAACTATAAGGCTTTAGGGGGCATGCATATGGAATATTAATAAATAAGATACAAAATAAAAAGTAAAATATAGTAAGATGACAACTCCATCTCTGGTTGCACTATCTCTCCTCTCCCCCCCTCTCTCCTCTCTCTGATTCTATCTCTGTCTCTTTCTCTCTCTCTGATTCTCACTCTCGTTCTCTCTCTCACCCCCTCTCTCTCTCCTGCTCTCCCTCTCTCTTCTCTCCCCTCTCTCCCTCTCCTCTATCCCTCTCTCTCCTCCCCTCCCTCTCTCTCTCTCCTCTCTCTCCCACTCTCTCCTCTCCCCCCTCCCTCTCTCTCTCTCTCTCTCCCTTCTCTCTCTCTCTCTCTCATCTCTCTCCCACTCTCTCCTCTCCCCTCTCTCTCTCTCTCTCCTCTCTCTCCCACTCCCTCTCCCCTCTCTCTCCTCCCCCTCCCTCTCTCTCTCTCCCTTCTCTCTCTATCTCTCCCTTCTCTCTCTCCCACTCCCTCTCCTCTCCCCTCTCTTTCCGTCCCCCCCCTCTCTCTCTCTCTCTCTGTTTCACTCTCCCCTCACTCTAGCTCCCTCTCTCCCATCTCTCTATCTCTCTCTCTTTCCTCTCTCTCCCACTCTCTCTCTCCTCTCCCCCCTCTCTCTCTCTGACACCTGGACCACCTGCTTGACTCTCTGCAGTTGCAAACAAATGATCACTTAGTTGATGCTTCCTCCCACCCTCCTAATGCAAGTAACAGTCGCACATTGCAGTTGTTTCTTTGACGATGTACCGATACAGCATACTGATACTGCAGTTTGAATATCTTCCAAATTGTAATTATCTTCTCTAATTATTCAGACAATATATTTCCTATCTCTCCTTGTGTCTGTCTTGTAGGTTTATAACTATGCAAATTGACTTCAATGTTTTTTGAAAGATACTTATCTTGAAGTGCGCTTTATCACAGAGAAATGTGTCTCTGTCTTTAGCCAATATGAGTGGATGAGCCCTGGTAAAGCATTTACAGCTACAGTACCTGACTTATGTTCTTGTAGTATAGGCGGAACGAGTGTTGTAGTAGACTTGTAGTAGTGTAATTTATTTTTGCTCCATAATGTGGAGCAATTTGTGAATTGTAGTCTGATTGAATGGTTTGCACAATGTCCTTCACAGCAGGTTCTCTTTGAGTAAGGTTCCGTTCCTGTGTTCATACAAAACACTCCTAACCAGAATACTAAGGATGTGGGCAGACATGTCAGTTTAATCTATTTTTGCAATACTTTCTGTTTGTAATACCAGTTATTGGATTTGACTATGAAGGAAACAATGTTTTTTGGGGGTTTTTTGCACTAAAATAAATGGCAGTTAAAAAGACTTCTGTACAGTGTTCCCTGCCAGTGAGCTCTTGTTATCCGTAAAGGAAAACTCACCCTCAAATCCACTTTTTTTTTTGCTGATAAACGGTATAAATGAGTGTCAGATAGTGATGTCTAAATATTCTGGTCATAATTTTGGCACTTTAGTGCAAATTAGTTGAAAGATCAACTGTATGCCTAAAACCATCAGTGAGGCGCCATCTACAGGCGAGTCTTTACTGCATTTGATTTTTGAATTTACCCCGGCGTGAAGGCCAACGTCAGCAGTGAAGCCTGACGTCAGACGCCCTGCCGCTCTGGGCTATAGAAGCGGCCCAGTCTCGCTCACGCCCCCGTAGCGAGTTGGAGAAGGAATAGCGAGAGAGTATTTTCATCCAGATCTTGTGCCTCACCTTTTATTTCACTGTACATTCTATCATGGTTATTTAATACAAGGCTATACATTGCAATTGAAATGACATTTCAATTTGAATGGTTACAATAGGTAAACCACAAAGACTTTTTCAGAATCTCAAGCTCCTCTGCAGTTCTAGTCCGTTTCATATGGAGAGAATTGTTTTTGTAAGGCTACGTTCAGACTGCACACTGAAATAACCTAAATCCCATTGTTTTGCCCGTGCCAACAACGCAGATGCGATTCCTCTCGAATGTGACCCAAACCATGTGGATGTGCTGAATCTATCAGATTGTTTTGCAATGTGACTGAACGGCCAGGTCGCATTCATTTGACCCATACGCTGTTGATGCACTACAAATATCCTTCGTTCTGTGTTTAAGTTGACGGGAGCGGGCCTTTGAATGAAGCTGCTCCCCTCGCTGTGCACCACTGCAGCTAACATCACTCCTGTTGTCTCTCTCCCAGGGCATGCTGTTCTGTACCGCCGAGTGCCTGAAGGCGCCCTCGGACCTCCTGCAGATCTACCTCCATGAGTCCAGCCGTGTCTACCGGGACAAGCTGGTGGAGCAGGCGGACTCCCAGACCTTCGATAAGCTCCAGGCCGACGCTGCCAGAAAGTTCTCCGAGGTGAGGGAGGGAGGGAGGGATCGTTAGGCTGAGTGCTCCCTGTCAGCAGCAGGACTGAGGCAGGAGAAAAAGTCCAGTGGCGGGAGATAGTTCGGGGAGAATATTAATCAGCGTGGTCCGGGGGTCCGCCTGTCAGAGGCCGCACTGTCAGCTCGGCAAATTGGAAAACATTTTAATGGTTTTCTGTGCGCTGCCCTGCTCACCCCGCACATGCACCGTGCTCAAGGCACAATGGAGAAAAGTTGACAAGTATATATGTCTCTGCGAGAGACGGGAGTGCGGGCAGTGGGCGAGGGGCCAGGGGCCGGGGGCCGGCACTTCACTTTACTGAGAGGTGTGTCAGGAGCTCTACACTCGACTAAATCAGGATCATTTACTGATTATTAGTACGACCCTGTGTTTGCCCAAATCACTGCAGGGTGGCTAAACAGTTCAGACATTTGCTAATGCTAGCATATGTAGCATGAAACTAACGTTAGCTTCGTTAGCTTCCTGGTTAGCGTTGTCTGTTTTTAAGGTATTTATGAGCTGTTGAACCACTTTGCTCCTCTCTGTGTCTCTGTATCTTTATTTATTAGAAAACATTTATAATTCACATGATAAGATGATAAGACTGGACTTTGTCAAAGCACTTTCTTAGAAGCAAAAGTAAATGTCTTTCAGATGAAAAGCCCCTGGACATGTTTGGATTTATTTTATTTATTTATTTATTGGTTTATTTGGTCAGGACAGTGCATGTTAATGAACATACATGGGTCTCATGCATGTAAACAAGCCACACCGGATTGTAGCCTTGGGCTAATTTGCATCCGTCGTCCCCATGCGCACTCTCAAACACACTCTCATTCATCCTGGCCTATTGTACATGTTTTTAGTGGTAGGGGAAACCGGAGTACCCGGAGGAAACCTACGCAGACACGGGGAGAACATGCAAACTCCACACAGAAAGGCCCCGTCCAGGTGTGAATCGAACCCGGACCTTCTAGCTGTGAGGCACGAGCGCTAACCGCTGTGCTACCGTGCATTGCGATTCCTGTGATATCGAAACGTCTAATGCATCAGACGACGTGATCACCGTCTATATCATTAGTTTGATCTAAATTGATCCAATTGAAATGATAAATCAATACATGGGTCGGCACAGAGAGCCTTTAGGTCACACAGACACCAGACCAGCAGGTTTTATCCAGCAGAATGTGAACCCGGGTCCTGGACTGGAATATTGTCCAAATGCTGTTGACGTGTCTCCCTTAGATCTCATCCATCACTGTCCCAGTGTTGTTAAGCTTCTGACCCTGTTATGGATTTTAGTGCTACATTTTCTGCTGCTCATCTCTCCCAGCCCGAGCACAAAGGGACAGGGACAGACACCAGGAGCCTCAGTAATGTCGTAGCAGCTAAACCTCCATGTTATTTTGTTTCTATTTATTCATTAAGGCTTATTACTCCAAATGTATGTTTCAAACTTTTATGAACTGTTCTGACAAATGTCCAGGTTCAGTGATTATAATACATTAGTTAATCTGATCAAACAGCTCAGTGCAGTCCTCACTCTGAGGCCTTTCTAGCATGGCTCAGGGACCTGGGACTATGGCCTTATGCAGATACTTGCATCACTAAAACGTGGATAAAGTCTGAAATTGCAGAAGGCCCTTAGTTCCACCTGAAGAAGTGGGTTGAGATCTTCTGATTAGTTTAGTTGTTGTTGAAAACTACAGTAGTGTTACTCAGAGTGAATTCCTGATCCCGAGCCCTGCTCTGTGTCTGACAGTTTGGCTTGTGCCACAGAGCGTTGTGCAGCATGTTTTCCTCCTCCTCTGCAAACAAGTCTTTGGAGACCAGACACTTGATACCATGGAAATGAAGACTGCAGTGGAGCGTTAAGCAGCCTTAACTTGGTAAAAGCCCTGGTTATTGGACCTACCACAGAGAAAACAAGCGTCCCAGTGAGACTTCCCAAATCTCTCCCTGCTCTACTGGGAGCCTGAGCATTTATGTGGTGAAAATGAAGTGGGTCAACGAGTGCGCAGCTGTGGAGCTCAGCTGTGGCCTGTCCGAGCAAACTGGCCTCAACACTAAAGCCTTCTGACAGCAGCCTGCATGTGTATGTGTGTATTTATACTGTGTACTCTCCCTAGGACACAGTGCCGCCTGCCCAGGACATGAACCTGTACTGGCACTTCGCCCGCGGCCTGGGGGAGCCCAAATACATGCCTGTGGAGTCCTGGAGCAGCCTCAACGCCACCCTCCTGGAGGCCTTGGACGGGTACAATGAGGTCAACGCAACCCTCAGCCTGGTGCTGTTCGAGGACGCCATGGCTCACATGTAAGAGCAGCATTCCAAAACCACCTACACTTTAGACCCTGGGACCCGTAGCCAGTCCCAAAACCGCTACGATTTTATTGATCTAATCTCAGATCTGTAACGCGTCACTCAAAAGCTGAACATTCTCTCAAATGTCTAATTCAGAACTAACTTGTTCTTATAAGCCGCCAGGTGGGGCAGACCAGACATTACTCTGATTGGGTAATGCGCCTGTCAATCAGACCCATCGGAACTTGTGGAGATAACAGTGTCCCCGGACTACACGTCTGCTAATGGGGAAGTTTGGCTGGCCTGGGAGAGCAGAACTTTCTAAGCAGTTCTACACTTCCACTCCCAGTATGTTTTTTACAGCGCCATTAGTTTGCTAGAATTTGGACTGTGAGGTGTAACCATTCACGATTCCTCTTATCAATGTTTTTTGGGCTGCCGTCTCTTAATACCTTTCAATAAGTAAGTAATAGGGGTGTCACAATATCAATTTTTTGAGTCACGATTATTGTGAGAGCAAATAATTTACGATTATCGACCGAATGAAAGGAAAGAACTGATATTTTTAGTTTTTTCTTTAAAAAGCTTTTTAATACTTGAACTTGTAAACATTCACCGTTTCTAAAAATGAAAAATGCTTTAAGATTGTTTTGCATTAAACTAAATAGGCCTACATTGAATAATACAAAACAATGCCAACTTTACTTCTTTATAATGACCATAATTATCATAATTATTTTACTATATATTATTAGGCCACAGTCTAGGCTAGGTTTCCTTTGTCATCTTTTGGATCCTAAAGAGGTCCCACTCTGCGGACTGCAGTCGCTTTTGTGTGGATACAACACTGGAGGAGAGTTTCCTTCTGCCTCGCTCAACTACCGGTGAGTTTACGCTGTTCATGGCGTGCAGCGGCTCGTGCGTCAGCGTGAAACATTTCTGCGGTAAACCGTGGCTTCGGAAATTCTTACGGATAACCTACTTTAGGCCTATGCCCTTTCGCACTCTTAACCAATACTAACTTAGGCCTAACCCTAATCAGACCAAGGGATGGGGCACAGTTACTATGGCAACTATTTAGAGTCTTATAATGGTTCACAATGGTTAGTAAAACTGTGTAAATGTGTACCACAAATTCCGGACTTGAACACTTATAAGTCGCACCAACTAAATTCAAAAAGAAAAAAGAAAAAGTACATGCATAGGCCGCACTCGTGTATAAGCCACAGGCGTCTGTCCATGTCACAACGTAACATGAGAGCGCACACACACACACACACACACACACACACACACATACGTGGTTTTATGGTTTATGTTGACCTTTTGGAAAAACCAACCCTGGTGTGGTTTAAGAGGACTATGGTTTCCCAAGGTCCTAGAGAGATAAGCTCTGGATAGACTAACTGTAAAAAATCTGAAAAAAATTTAGGTCTATTTAACATCCTTGTATCAGCTACGGTTGTCTATACACAGCCACCGACCAGAAGGTGGTTCATGAGGACCAAAGATGAATTATGAGGACTTTAAACATAACTGAACCACAATTCCCCTATGAGAGACCAACAGGCCCGTTTGGAACCATGAGGCCGTCCTTCCGTGGACCCACCACCTGCAGGAGGAGCCATAGGGGACTGGTGCTATGTGATTTGGGCAGCTCCAACGGCTGCCTCCACGACCCGGCAACGGACAAGTGGGAGAAAATGGATGGATGGATGAACCACAATTAGAGGCTGGAAAAGTTTTAATGTTCTTCATACATACACTCCATGCTTATCCATCTTTTACCTTTAGTTGTCTTTTATGTGCTAGTCCACGATTTCTCACAAAGTCTCTTATATTCTGCAGTGTTCTCTGACTTAAGGCCATTTCTGCTTGCTTACACTGAGTTACTTCATTTTTTGTGGCCAGTTTTCCTCTCTTGATGTGTTTTTTAAAATGCCGCATTACAGCTGCTTCTTCAGTCTTTGACCATGCTCTTTTTGTCACTCTGCGTTTTGGTCCAGGTTGCTTTGCAGGCCTCTGTGCTGCCTCTGAAAAGGAAAATTAGGAATTAATTTAAACAAAACAATGTGAATAAGTCAGAGCAAGACTACTACAAGAGTAAACAGAAGAACTTGCCTTCAAAATCAGAGGTATCTCCATCAGCTATGTCGATCGGGTCATCATCTATAACCACAGTTGCCGCTTGTTTCTCAGCAGAGTCCCCCGAGTCACTGTGACTCTCCTCTTCGGCCTCATCTGCACTGATGGGAATTTCATCTAAAAACAAAAGGGGGATTCAATTCAATCAGCCCGCTCCTAAAGCCACCAGGCCTGGGAAAACTCACCAAGGCTGGGGCTAAGATCCCCAGCCGGCTCCTAAAGCTACCAGCCCCGCACCGACATCCACCACAATGACCCACCCTCTACTCCACTTACACTACCCGGCTCAGGGCACTCCTACCCCGGCCTACGTGCACACACTCGCCCCCCTGGCTCCTCTGGACCTCCTCTGGACCTCCTCTGACCAGCCTGCTCCTAAAGCTACCAGCTCCGCACCGACATCCACCACAATGACCCACCCTCTACTCCACTTACACTACCCGGCTCAGGGCACTCCTACCCCGGCCCTACATGCACACCCAGATAAGAGATACATTTAACAAACCTTCAAGTTCAATCTCCTCCAGCGTCTTTCCTTTTAGCGAGGAAATGGATCCCTTCTCCATTAAAAGCAATACTTTGGATATCTTTGCAAGTTGTGTTGTTGGAACAGGCAGTCTGTAGAATTCCCTGTGTACGCGGATATCATGTCCAAGGAAGTCTGCCACCTGATCCAGCTCATTCTCCTGGAGGTTTAAGACTTGAGATAGCGTGGCCACATGTTTCCTGAGACCCGTCGACCGGAGGTGCTCGGGGTACTTTGTGTCGCACTGTGTGGAGAAACGTCTCAGGCAGTCACTTCCTCTATAATGGGTTGGTGCTTTGGGTCGTGCAAATAAGAATGGGTTTGAGGGAGACACACCACATTCTTTCCTCTTATTTGTGAGTAGTGTAAGACCATTGACAACAGGTCGGGGGAGAAGAACTGCAACTTTTCTCCCTCTTTTACCCATAATTTCCACGCGACTTAGATACCGGCAGAGCTTCTTTTCTGTGTCCGATAAACCAAGGCTTACATCCGCATGAAGTTGTTGATTATCCCTCTCCAGAAAATGTTTCAGAGGCATTTTGGAAACCTCTCCAGCTCGCCGACGGTTGAACACAATGATTTGTGTGAGCAACACCATGGCAAGACGGGCATAAGTTTGAGCATCATCTGTTTCTTGCAGTTTGCTTGTGGCCTCTTCTGCTGCCTTTTCCAAAAACTTGTGAAGTTTCACAACATCTTCAGTGAATGGTAAGGTTAACGGTTTATTAAACTTGGCATCACTCAGTGTGTTAAGGGCATTGTGAGATACATATTCTTTCCACTTGGTACTGAGCAACTTCTTAAATGTTTCAGTATACTTCACCAGCTTCTCATCTTCTGCCATCAAGCCCCGGCAGTGGATGATGTCGCAGATCTTATTCAGTGTGTGGCCGAGTTTAAGAGCAAGGCTCGGGGTTTTGTACGAAAGATTGTCATCATTAAAACCTGCTACCTTTTTGACCGCTTGTACCACTTTCTCAAAGTTTGCAGGCCTAACAGCATCTTCCAGGGTCGGCACAGAGAAATCTGTCCGCAAGCACAGCAGCAGACGTCCCACTTCTCTCAGTTTTTGTCTTATGTATTCATACTTTGTTGTATCCTGTCCATGAATGTTGTAAAGTGACTGGGCAAACTGGAGAATACAGAAGTCATTTCGCACAACTGATCCAACTTCATCCACGTTCATAACACTGAGAAGCTTCCAAACCCCACCCGAGATTTGCGCACATAAGGCGGCATCCTGAGCTGATGCAGAGCCGAGGATCCTTCTCCTTCCAGACGTCTCTTCTTGGTTTGCATCTTCGGGTTTGTGAGGGCACCTGCGAGTATGCCTCCATAGTTCTTTGCGGAGAAACATGCCTTGACAATACATGCAGTGAATAAACTTTCCATCCAAAGCTTTTTTTTTGCATCGTCGCTTCACTTTCAATTGCCCTTTCCCACTTTGTAATACTGCTTGATTATGTAAAAAGTTCCCTTTATTCCTAATTTTTTCAATCCGTTTGTTGCGCTCCTTGACATCAGTAAGGGAAAAGACTTGTACAATCTCTGCATTGGTCTTGTGTGTTTTAAGATGTCTCGATATTTTCTTCTGGGGCTTACCGCAGACAAAGCAGTAATTTATGGAACTTGTCCGCTGTGGGTCTCCTCTTCGTGGACCATTCTCTGAATGCAACTCTGAGGTGTATGAAGAACTACCTTGCTGGCTGGTTCCCGGTGCACTAGAAGCAGGAGCAAGACTTGTATCCGACTTTTGTGTCAGCCATATATTTGGATGGGGGAGCTCATCTAAATCTTCATCACCCACATAGTCTGGGTCTGAGTCTGGGTTGTTTTTTTCTTGTGCCATCTCCTGCCTTTGGTCCTTCCCAGTGTCACTCTGAAAGATAAACAGACAATACTTGAACCTACAAAGAACCACCCAGGCTGGGGCTAAGTTCCACAGCCAGCTCCTAAACCCAATACCCCGGTCCCCAACTCATCAGGGCCGGGGAAAACTCACCAAGGCTGGGGCTAAGTTCCACAGCCTGCTCCTAAAGCTACCAGCCCCGCACCGACATCCACCACAATGACCCACCCTCTACTCCACTTACACTACCCGGCTCAGGGCACTCCTACCCCGGCCTACGTGCACACACTCGCCCCCCTGGCTCCTCTGGACCTCCTCTGACCAGCCTGCTCCTAAAGCTACCAGCTCCGCACCGACATCCACCACAATGACCCACCCTCTACTCCACTTACACTACCCGGCTCAGGGCACTCCTACCCCGGCCTACGTGCACACACTCGCCCCCCTGGCTCCTCTGGACCTCCTCTGACCAGCCTGCTCCTAAAGCTACCAGCTCCGCACCGACATCCACCACAATGACCCACCCTCTACTCCACTTACACTACCCGGCTCAGGGCACTCCTACCCCGGCCTACGTGCACACACTCGCCCCCCTGGCTCCTCTGGACCTCCTCTGACCAGCCTGCTCCTAAAGCTACCAGCTCCGCACCGACATCCACCACAATGACCCACCCTCTACTCCACTTACACTACCCGGCTCAGGGCACTCCTACCCCGGCCTACGTGCACACACTCGCCCCCCTGGCTCCTCTGGACCTCCTCTGACCAGCCTGCTCCTAAAGCTACCAGCTCCGCACCGACATCCACCACAATGACCCACCCTCTACTCCACTTACACTACCCGGCTCAGGGCACTCCTACCCCGGCCTACGTGCACACACTCGCCCCCCTGGCTCCTCTGGACCTCCTCTGACCAGCCTGCTCCTAAAGCTACCAGCTCCGCACCGACATCCACCACAATGACCCACCCTCTACTCCACTTACACTACCCGGCTCAGGGCACTCCTACCCCGGCCTACGTGCACACACTCGCCCCCCTGGCTCCTCTGGACCTCCTCTGACCAGCCTGCTCCTAAAGCTACCAGCTCCGCACCGACATCCACCACAATGACCCACCCTCTACTCCACTTACACTACCCGGCTCAGGGCACTCCTACCCCGGCCTACGTGCACACACTCGCCCCCCTGGCTCCTCTGGACCTCCTCTGACCAGCCTGCTCCTAAAGCTACCAGCTCCGCACCGACATCCACCACAATGACCCACCCTCTACTCCACTTACACTACCCGGCTCAGGGCACTCCTACCCCGGCCTACGTGCACACACTCGCCCCCCTGGCTCCTCTGGACCTCCTCTGACCAGCCTGCTCCTAAAGCTACCAGCTCCGCACCGACATCCACCACAATGACCCACCCTCTACTCCACTTACACTACCCGGCTCAGGGCACTCCTACCCCGGCCTACGTGCACACACTCGCCCCCCTGGCTCCTCTGGACCTCCTCTGACCAGCCTGCTCCTAAAGCTACCAGCTCCGCACCGACATCCACCACAATGACCCACCCTCTACTCCACTTACACTACCCGGCTCAGGGCACTCCTACCCCGGCCTACGTGCACACACTCGCCCCCCTGGCTCCTCTGGACCTCCTCTGACCAGCCTGCTCCTAAAGCTACCAGCTCCGCACCGACATCCACCACAATGACCCACCCTCTACTCCACTTACACTACCCGGCTCAGGGCACTCCTACCCCGGCCTACGTGCACACACTCGCCCCCCTGGCTCCTCTGGACCTCCTCTGACCAGCCTGCTCCTAAAGCTACCAGCTCCGCACCGACATCCACCACAATGACCCACCCTCTACTCCACTTACACTACCCGGCTCAGGGCACTCCTACCCCGGCCTACGTGCACACACTCGCCCCCCTGGCTCCTCTGGACCTCCTCTGACCAGCCTGCTCCTAAAGCTACCAGCTCCGCACCGACATCCACCACAATGACCCACCCTCTACTCCACTTACACTACCCGGCTCAGGGCACTCCTACCCCGGCCTACGTGCACACACTCGCCCCCCTGGCTCCTCTGGACCTCCTCTGACCAGCCTGCTCCTAAAGCTACCAGCTCCGCACCGACATCCACCACAATGACCCACCCTCTACTCCACTTACACTACCCGGCTCAGGGCACTCCTACCCCGGCCTACGTGCACACACTCGCCCCCCTGGCTCCTCTGGACCTCCTCTGACCAGCCTGCTCCTAAAGCTACCAGCTCCGCACCGACATCCACCACAATGACCCACCCTCTACTCCACTTACACTACCCGGCTCAGGGCACTCCTACCCCGGCCTACGTGCACACACTCGCCCCCCTGGCTCCTCTGGACCTCCTCTGACCAGCCTGCTCCTAAAGCTACCAGCTCCGCACCGACATCCACCACAATGACCCACCCTCTACTCCACTTACACTACCCGGCTCAGGGCACTCCTACCCCGGCCTACGTGCACACACTCGCCCCCCTGGCTCCTCTGGACCTCCTCTGACCAGCCTGCTCCTAAAGCTACCAGCTCCGCACCGACATCCACCACAATGACCCACCCTCTACTCCACTTACACTACCCGGCTCAGGGCACTCCTACCCCGGCCTACGTGCACACACTCGCCCCCCTGGCTCCTCTGGACCTCCTCTGACCAGCCTGCTCCTAAAGCTACCAGCTCCGCACCGACATCCACCACAATGACCCACCCTCTACTCCACTTACACTACCCGGCTCAGGGCACTCCTACCCCGGCCTACGTGCACACACTCGCCCCCCTGGCTCCTCTGGACCTCCTCTGACCAGCCTGCTCCTAAAGCTACCAGCTCCGCACCGACATCCACCACAATGACCCACCCTCTACTCCACTTACACTACCCGGCTCAGGGCACTCCTACCCCGGCCTACGTGCACACACTCGCCCCCCTGGCTCCTCTGGACCTCCTCTGACCAGCCTGCTCCTAAAGCTACCAGCTCCGCACCGACATCCACCACAATGACCCACCCTCTACTCCACTTACACTACCCGGCTCAGGGCACTCCTACCCCGGCCTACGTGCACACACTCGCCCCCCTGGCTCCTCTGGACCTCCTCTGACCAGCCTGCTCCTAAAGCTACCAGCTCCGCACCGACATCCACCACAATGACCCACCCTCTACTCCACTTACACTACCCGGCTCAGGGCACTCCTACCCCGGCCTACGTGCACACACTCGCCCCCCTGGCTCCTCTGGACCTCCTCTGACCAGCCTGCTCCTAAAGCTACCAGCTCCGCACCGACATCCACCACAATGACCCACCCTCTACTCCACTTACACTACCCGGCTCAGGGCACTCCTACCCCGGCCTACGTGCACACACTCGCCCCCCTGGCTCCTCTGGACCTCCTCTGACCAGCCTGCTCCTAAAGCTACCAGCTCCGCACCGACATCCACCACAATGACCCACCCTCTACTCCACTTACACTACCCGGCTCAGGGCACTCCTACCCCGGCCTACGTGCACACACTCGCCCCCCTGGCTCCTCTGGACCTCCTCTGACCAGCCTGCTCCTAAAGCTACCAGCTCCGCACCGACATCCACCACAATGACCCACCCTCTACTCCACTTACACTACCCGGCTCAGGGCACTCCTACCCCGGCCTACGTGCACACACTCGCCCCCCTGGCTCCTCTGGACCTCCTCTGACCAGCCTGCTCCTAAAGCTACCAGCTCCGCACCGACATCCACCACAATGACCCACCCTCTACTCCACTTACACTACCCGGCTCAGGGCACTCCTACCCCGGCCTACGTGCACACACTCGCCCCCCTGGCTCCTCTGGACCTCCTCTGACCAGCCTGCTCCTAAAGCTACCAGCTCCGCACCGACATCCACCACAATGACCCACCCTCTACTCCACTTACACTACCCGGCTCAGGGCACTCCTACCCCGGCCTACGTGCACACACTCGCCCCCCTGGCTCCTCTGGACCTCCTCTGACCAGCCTGCTCCTAAAGCTACCAGCTCCGCACCGACATCCACCACAATGACCCACCCTCTACTCCACTTACACTACCCGGCTCAGGGCACTCCTACCCCGGCCTACGTGCACACACTCGCCCCCCTGGCTCCTCTGGACCTCCTCTGACCAGCCTGCTCCTAAAGCTACCAGCTCCGCACCGACATCCACCACAATGACCCACCCTCTACTCCACTTACACTACCCGGCTCAGGGCACTCCTACCCCGGCCTACGTGCACACACTCGCCCCCCTGGCTCCTCTGGACCTCCTCTGACCAGCCTGCTCCTAAAGCTACCAGCTCCGCACCGACATCCACCACAATGACCCACCCTCTACTCCACTTACACTACCCGGCTCAGGGCACTCCTACCCCGGCCTACGTGCACACACTCGCCCCCCTGGCTCCTCTGGACCTCCTCTGACCAGCCTGCTCCTAAAGCTACCAGCTCCGCACCGACATCCACCACAATGACCCACCCTCTACTCCACTTACACTACCCGGCTCAGGGCACTCCTACCCCGGCCTACGTGCACACACTCGCCCCCCTGGCTCCTCTGGACCTCCTCTGACCAGCCTGCTCCTAAAGCTACCAGCTCCGCACCGACATCCACCACAATGACCCACCCTCTACTCCACTTACACTACCCGGCTCAGGGCACTCCTACCCCGGCCTACGTGCACACACTCGCCCCCCTGGCTCCTCTGGACCTCCTCTGACCAGCCTGCTCCTAAAGCTACCAGCTCCGCACCGACATCCACCACAATGACCCACCCTCTACTCCACTTACACTACCCGGCTCAGGGCACTCCTACCCCGGCCTACGTGCACACACTCGCCCCCCTGGCTCCTCTGGACCTCCTCTGACCAGCCTGCTCCTAAAGCTACCAGCTCCGCACCGACATCCACCACAATGACCCACCCTCTACTCCACTTACACTACCCGGCTCAGGGCACTCCTACCCCGGCCTACGTGCACACACTCGCCCCCCTGGCTCCTCTGGACCTCCTCTGACCAGCCTGCTCCTAAAGCTACCAGCTCCGCACCGACATCCACCACAATGACCCACCCTCTACTCCACTTACACTACCCGGCTCAGGGCACTCCTACCCCGGCCTACGTGCACACACTCGCCCCCCTGGCTCCTCTGGACCTCCTCTGACCAGCCTGCTCCTAAAGCTACCAGCTCCGCACCGACATCCACCACAATGACCCACCCTCTACTCCACTTACACTACCCGGCTCAGGGCACTCCTACCCCGGCCTACGTGCACACACTCGCCCCCCTGGCTCCTCTGGACCTCCTCTGACCAGCCTGCTCCTAAAGCTACCAGCTCCGCACCGACATCCACCACAATGACCCACCCTCTACTCCACTTACACTACCCGGCTCAGGGCACTCCTACCCCGGCCTACGTGCACACACTCGCCCCCCTGGCTCCTCTGGACCTCCTCTGACCAGCCTGCTCCTAAAGCTACCAGCTCCGCACCGACATCCACCACAATGACCCACCCTCTACTCCACTTACACTACCCGGCTCAGGGCACTCCTACCCCGGCCTACGTGCACACACTCGCCCCCCTGGCTCCTCTGGACCTCCTCTGACCAGCCTGCTCCTAAAGCTACCAGCTCCGCACCGACATCCACCACAATGACCCACCCTCTACTCCACTTACACTACCCGGCTCAGGGCACTCCTACCCCGGCCTACGTGCACACACTCGCCCCCCTGGCTCCTCTGGACCTCCTCTGACCAGCCTGCTCCTAAAGCTACCAGCTCCGCACCGACATCCACCACAATGACCCACCCTCTACTCCACTTACACTACCCGGCTCAGGGCACTCCTACCCCGGCCTACGTGCACACACTCGCCCCCCTGGCTCCTCTGGACCTCCTCTGACCAGCCTGCTCCTAAAGCTACCAGCTCCGCACCGACATCCACCACAATGACCCACCCTCTACTCCACTTACACTACCCGGCTCAGGGCACTCCTACCCCGGCCTACGTGCACACACTCGCCCCCCTGGCTCCTCTGGACCTCCTCTGACCAGCCTGCTCCTAAAGCTACCAGCTCCGCACCGACATCCACCACAATGACCCACCCTCTACTCCACTTACACTACCCGGCTCAGGGCACTCCTACCCCGGCCTACGTGCACACACTCGCCCCCCTGGCTCCTCTGGACCTCCTCTGACCAGCCTGCTCCTAAAGCTACCAGCTCCGCACCGACATCCACCACAATGACCCACCCTCTACTCCACTTACACTACCCGGCTCAGGGCACTCCTACCCCGGCCTACGTGCACACACTCGCCCCCCTGGCTCCTCTGGACCTCCTCTGACCAGCCTGCTCCTAAAGCTACCAGCTCCGCACCGACATCCACCACAATGACCCACCCTCTACTCCACTTACACTACCCGGCTCAGGGCACTCCTACCCCGGCCTACGTGCACACACTCGCCCCCCTGGCTCCTCTGGACCTCCTCTGACCAGCCTGCTCCTAAAGCTACCAGCTCCGCACCGACATCCACCACAATGACCCACCCTCTACTCCACTTACACTACCCGGCTCAGGGCACTCCTACCCCGGCCTACGTGCACACACTCGCCCCCCTGGCTCCTCTGGACCTCCTCTGACCAGCCTGCTCCTAAAGCTACCAGCTCCGCACCGACATCCACCACAATGACCCACCCTCTACTCCACTTACACTACCCGGCTCAGGGCACTCCTACCCCGGCCTACGTGCACACACTCGCCCCCCTGGCTCCTCTGGACCTCCTCTGACCAGCCTGCTCCTAAAGCTACCAGCTCCGCACCGACATCCACCACAATGACCCACCCTCTACTCCACTTACACTACCCGGCTCAGGGCACTCCTACCCCGGCCTACGTGCACACACTCGCCCCCCTGACTCCTCTGGACCTCCGGGGACACACAGCCCACATCTCGGACCCACTCTTAAGCACCCCTCCTCGGACTACACCCCCCAACTCATCCAGGCCGGGGAAAACTCACCAAGGCTGGGGCTAAGTTCCACAGCCAGCTCCAAAACCCAATAGCCCGGTCCCCATATCATCCAGCCCGGGGATAAATCCTCCAGGCCGGGGCTAAGTTCCATTCAGAAAATACTTGATAACGTATATTTAACAAGGACTAGATACTTACCAATATATTTTCTTGTCTTCTTTGGAGTGAACTTTCTCTTGGTCCTTCTTCTTCGCATTACCATTAGATGTCTTCCGAAATCACTCAACATGCCCGGACACATATCCCGCACGTGTCCCCATAAAGAACCAATCACAATGGAGCCTTCAATACCGCCAGAGTAGGGTAGGGGGAGCACATCATACACTCCATACACAAGAAGTCAGGTTGGGGTATTATATGGACGTCAAATAAACTTTCAATTTATGGTCTTTAAAAGCTAAGAATTTAAAAAAACTTGATATGTGCATGATATATTATCATTGAGCATTAAAAGGACTTCAGAAAAACAATGAAATTATGCTCTTTATATGCTAAAAATTAAAATACAAAATCTTGGTTTATGAGGACCGTAGCATAGTCCTGCTAATCCCCTTAGGTTCTCGTAGTGCTGGTGAGTAGTCAGGTCAATTGGCTCCATAAACCATATATACAGACACACCAGGGCTGGGAGGTGTGCATGGTGTGGGACAGGTTATGGGCATGGTGTCCGAGCAGCACCACAGACAAGTGTCCCCCCTCTTTGCGTTTCATTCTCATCTCCTCTGCATTGTCCATACTCTTACACACTGAACATGTGGACACCAGACTCCTTTATCCCACTGTGAGTTAAAACTGTCCTGAGATAAGGAGCGTCAGGCGCAGGTATCAAATGAAGTCACATGGTTCAGAGCGTGTGAAAAAGATAGCGGCTTATAATATTGGAAATGACAGTAGATTATGAACATATAACTCAATGATGACATATTTTCCAGACACATTATTACGCAATGTGTTTTTGTTACACAAAATAATGTTATTACATTTTGAACTGTGATGCAGACAGGATTACTCAAGTCTCTGTGAGTAAGCGGTTAGTGCTCATGCCTCACAGCAAGAAGGTCCCGGGTTCAATTCCCACCTGGACGGGCCTTTTTGTGGAGTTTGCATGTTCTTCCCAACCACTAACTGTACAATAGGCCAGGATGAATGAGATTGTGTTTAAAAGTGCGAGTGGGGGACAACATGTTCATATGTCCCGACCAAATAAACAGATTTAGCATATGGAATGATAAATGCAGATATAACATGTCTCCTGCATAATCCTAGTTATTTTCCCCCAAATTGTGCATCTCTTGTCAAGAATAACACTTTTAAATTAGTACGGGATGATGGCATACATTTCACAAAGACGGCATATTTTCAGTGAAACATCTGCCAAAGTTGTCAGTCCTGCCTATTTCTTTAGTGTCTGTCAAACACACAGGCAGGTATTTGGGGATTAGCACTTCCATTTTGTACAGTGTCAAAAACAGAGACAGGCAAATCTGCCCAAAGTCCCAGCACACCGCCTGACTGCTAAAACCGGCGTTGTACTTTCAATTTATCCATTTACTTTTCCCCCGCGGTGGCAACAGTAGTGCTGTTTTAAAGCGGGTTATGTAAGCCCTGGATTGTAAACAGCCCGGCCCACCCACTGCACCCCGGCCCCCGTCCATGTCCTTGTCTTTACAGTTCAGCCGCAGGTAAAGCTCCATTTATGCTCAAACCTATTCACTTCCATGCAAATCCCTGTTGGCTGTTGGCTCGGTGTCCTACATTCTGCCTGGACTGCCATTTCGCTGTTGTACAGTCCTCGGGAAACTGAAATGAGCCGAGGACTGCGTGCAACCACAATGCTCCCAAACAATGCCCACTAAGTTTAGACTCAGGAGGAACTTAAAACGGTTACCATAAAGTATTCTGTTCTATTGGTCTGTGTCACAGCAAAGATCTGTTTATACTTGTGACAGGTCCATCATGCCACTCTCCGTATCCAACCACACAGCTCAACCAACGTATAGAGGTATAGGAGGATGGGAGGGCATCTGACACAGGAGTATACCGCTATCACGAGCTCTATTCTATTCAAGCTCGATCAAAAACATAGCGGGCTGTTTTGAAAGGCTATGTTCTTCTTGATTAGAGAGAGATTGAAGTCATTTTTCACACAAGTTGGAGCGGATGGTAGGTCGGCCCGAGACCGGCCTAGTTCCAACTGCATTTACTCAGTCATGGTTAAATACAGTGAGGCTGATGCGCCACGCGAAGAGAAATGTACTTAATTAAAAAGTTTCACTGCAGCAGGAACGGAAAGACGGGAAAGAGAGACGTACCTTGATTATTTGAAGTTGATCCTTTTTGCCTCGTCAGAGCACGTCCTCATGCAGGGCGTCATAGGCGCCGATCCCGTGGGTGCTCCGGTGCTCGAGCACCCAGCCAAATCTTTGAGCACCCAGGCGAATTTACCTTGAATTCACAAAATGTCCCATTGAATAAAACAAGCGAATAATTAAAACTGTACTTCTCTCTCGCAACAGTCAGGCGCGGGTCCTACCATCATATACAAATGTGAATGTGACACTAAGCACTAAGTATGTGTAGCGTGGTCGAACGGTAACCTCGCCTGACTTTCATGCCAAAGGTCCCTGGATCGAGATACCCCTGTGACGATTTTACTTTCTTACAAATTATATTGCTAATACTTTATAGAAATAGAATTCAATCGGGCATATTGTTTTTCTATAATTCCAATTCATACGTCTAGGGAAAATATAATTTGGGCACGCGGGCAGTGTGTTGCTAGGTAAAAATCCTCACTGTCAATCAAATCCTTGATCTCATTATCAACATGATGCTCCGACGCCGTGTACGTAACTTCGGCCAAAAACAAAGCTCGTTTGCCGCCAATGGGCTAATGACCAAGAAGCTAATAAAACGCACTAAGATAACAATGGGCAGATTTGTAATTAGAAAGAAATTGCATTTATCAGAAGATTCCACCAGCGAGGAGACTGTCTCCATTCATTATGAGACGGCCTCTACAACTACTTCTAGTGCCAACAATGGTGAGTTGCGCGCAGCGCACCAATGCATGTTTATTGCTTTCTCAAAAAATAGCCTCAGTCTATAAGATGATAGTAGACATTGCCAAGTAGCTTGCATTTCTGTTTAGGTAAATGTGAGGCGGTGTGCGTCACATGACAGTACCGGCTGACTGAGCACCCACGGGGGAAAACATAAATCGGCGCCTATGCAGGGTGTATTCATTCTTTGTTTGCACAAAAAAAAGAAAGGAGTTCAGCCCGATGTCAGAGGCAGTCACACCACACCCGCGCCGAGATCACCTGTTTAAACCGCCGTGGACTGCTGCACTTGGATTCACACTGATCTAAAAGTGCCGACCTAACTGGAGCCTGTGTGAAAACGCCCTAAGAGAGTAAAGAACTAAACAACCCAACACAGTTTTACTAACCTGTCCACTGACACGAACTGAAGTTTACAGATTGTTCACAAACATAGGGTGCATCCAAATTGGGCACAGTGTTAAGAGGTCTAAGCCCAAACTGGATGTGTGTCCTCCGTGATAAGAAGCCTCCGAATAGGGCCTTCAGTGCCAGGCGCAACCACTGTTGACTGACAGGCGCACATTTAATTCAATACAAAATAAAATGACTTTATAAAAGTCACAAAATAAATGTTAGAGTCGCCACAGCACAGTCACATGTCACTGTTTTAAAGAGTAAATGTCCTAAATGAAGGCAGTTTGTGCTTTTGCTTTCATTTAGTAGAAACTTAAGCCACATGGATCATTTGCATAATTTGCGAGTCACTGTGTTAATACGGCCTCTTTCTCTGAGGATGATTTGGTGAGTATTTGACCCGAGCACTTTTTATTTCTGTGATGGAGCTGTAGCTGTGGAAGGTAAATCTCTAAAGAGAAGGTGTGGCTTCATATCCTTATTGTGGTTCATGTTTGTGTCATTAAAGCCAGTGTTTTTCCATATGTAGTCCATATGTAGTTTTTATGAAACAGCTGTTGGTGATGTCACTTCCTGTTGTTTCCGCCACTGGGTGAGGACGGTGGGATTGTGCAAACGCTGCTGAAGCTCTAGATACTAACTGCAGAGGGATCTAACAGTTGACTTTACCACATCACAAGGGCATAGGAGCTATGAATTCAGAAGCAGCCGTAACCTCCCTTTAGGACCCAATGTGTTAACGTCACAGAGTAAATGAGATAACCTTTATTTACAAACTGGCACGGTTAGACTGGATTATTAAGGGGGAATGGAAATGAAAAGAGCTGATGAGGCGATGGTGTCAGCACCGCGTGTCTGGACAAAGTCAGTAACTTTAGCGGTTCTGTTTGTCGTGCCATAGAATGGGTTTGAAATGAGCTAAAGTCTGACCAAGTCATGGCTAGGCGTAGACTCATTATTTCTGTCTTGGTTGAGCACCTGTCCCTCAAAATGTCTGTGTGCGTCACTGCACCCTGGATTCTAATTGGAACAATTAGCGTCTCACTCAATGCTATGTTTTTTTGCTGTTGTAGAATTTTAAAAGTGGATGTTTCCACTATATGTGACCGATCTACCGAACACCTTAACCACACTGAGAAAAGAAACTAAAGCATGGCAAGGCATGTCGCCTTTTCTATCGCCGCTCCATTCTCTGTCTATCTGCTTTATGCATGCCCTTACAGTTTTATAGTTTTTTATAGTCTTTACACTATTATTTATATATTTATATTATTCATCTCAACTAAGTTTTATGTTCTGTGTTTTATGTTTCATGTTGCATGATTGCATCGAAGGACATTTGTGAATGTGTTCACTGACAATGGCAATAAAACCAATGCTGTTGTTACTGTAGGCCTGACCGTTAAAAAGCCCTATGACAAGTGACGAAGTTACAATAGCAGTTGTGATTACATTTTGATTATTGATTGCACACCTGGCTGAACCCCTTGGCCTGAAGCAAAACACTGAGCCAGCAGTTATTTGGGGTAAGTCCTGGAGTTGTGCTTGTGACTGCCATAACAAGAGCTCTTTTCTCTTCTGCTCTCTCCATCTGAGTCTCTGCTTGTTACCGGTAAAGTGTTGTTTGCTGACTCACGGCTGGTCCCTGTCCTGCTCACCTCACTGCTCCTGTGCCACCCCCACAGCTGCCGCATCAGCCGCATCCTGGAGTGCCCGCGGGGGAGCGCCCTGCTGGTGGGAGTGGGAGGCAGTGGGAAGCAGAGCCTCACCCGGCTGGCTGCCTTCATCTCGGGCCTGGAGGTGTTCCAGATCACCTTGAGGAAGGGCTACGGCATCAGTGACCTCAAGGTTTCCACCACTGCACACACACTGGCCGACAACTCGTACAGTCTAGACGCTCCACTAAAACCAGTTCAGACTTCTTCTGTGTCCCTGTGCAGACAAGCATGTTGGCTAGTTTTCACCATCGTTATAACTTCCATTCAGGAGCAGGTTGTGCACCGGCTACTGGCGTTATGTTTAACTACAAGTTTTAACATCTGACGTTTCCAAGGTATTTGTGGATCTTTTAGTGACAGTGGGTCAGGCTTTCACCCAGAGGAAACCAGCCCGGACACAGGGACATGTGACTCAACACACAAAGGAAAACCACCATCTGAACGTATTTACGTCGGCCTAGATTATTGAATTTCAGAATGCTTACTGTACCAAAAAATACCCAGACTGCAGGATGATGTCACAGTAAAAATAAGCCATGTTTAAAAAAAAAAAAACTTTTAGGACACAGCCTGGGAACACGATTCTCTTTTTCTTTTTGCCACGAAAATACTTTTTATGTGAAGAAAATTGCCCCGATATGCAGATAGAAAAATACAGTTTGTGCCAGTGCATAAACGGACACGCCACCGTACTGCAAAAGCGCATCATAGCCTTAAAGTCCCAAACACAATGTAAAACACAGGTTCAAATGTCCTGGCAAAGGCCTGCAGTGATTTACAGAGCCTGTGTGGAGAGGACAAGAGTGCCTGGCGCTGGCGCGGAGCAGAGAAATCGGGGCTTGGGAGGCACTAAACCTGGTGCCACAGTTATACTGATTTGAAGATGAATCAATAAACACAGGCTGCTTGCAATATTACATGTAAAATGCATCAGAATGCTGCAAGTTATGCTTTGTTCAAATGGAGGACCCCATCCTTCTATAAATATGGATTTTTAAAGTCCACAGATTTGTTCATCCTGTAAAGTTCATTTGTATGATTTAAGTACTAGCTTGCAGTTTAGCCATGCATTCAGGTCAGAAGTTTAGTTGGCTCAGATTGCAGCTGCCTGGGATTTCCTCTGACATTTTCCCATCAGCATCTCCTGCCCAAATTCTGCTGTGGTAAACTGGACTAGATCATGACAAATAGTGATACAACGGGAGGTTAAAGCTACTTTTGTGTCCATTTCATTTCCATGTCGTCCATGTTTGATTTTTAAGCATCTCCGTCTGTGTGTTATATGGTAAAATGACAACAAAAAATAACCCTAGGACTTCAGATGTAGATATAACTATTGATAATGCCAGCAGAGGGCGCACAATCTGCTCTTACTTCTGCATCAAGAGAAAAGAGAGTTTGACCACTGATCAGAACTAGTTCATGAAGGAGAGAGAGACAGGCTGCAGGATTACTGAAACATGTGAATGAAAGAAAACAATATGGTTCTCTGTTGTTGATGAAGATAACAGCTCCAAACAGTCGAATTTGCATAATATGAATACATTTTGACTCAATTTCAAACTCACTACTAAGCAAATGTTAGACAATTGTGGAAAAGGCAATCAGGATGAAACCCTGTGTGGATTAGATTTACCGATCGTACAATGGTTTACTTTGATGACACACCACAAAACAGAAATTGCAATAGTGATTGGCACTACGCAAGACGACCGATAAACTCATCTGCATAACTGAGAACTGGCACTGGGGCTGAGTTTACCAATTTGCAACAATAAGTATAAAAGAACAATTTTCAAGACCAAAATTAGAGCTGATGAATCACAATCAACTCCAGATTACAATTTGAAAGTTTGCAAGAAGCAATTTGTAAACGCAACATGCTGGTAACAGTGTCCTCTGGAAACTTTGGAGTTTAGACCTCTACCAACAGATTTAAGTAAGTAAGTAAGTGCTTTATTGTCATTGTACAAGCGTACAACGAAATAGTGTTCAGGTGTTAGTCCTGAGCTGCTGCGGCTGAGCCGTGCTGCCACTGTGTGTCAACCTGACCCGCATGACAAGGACATGTAGTTGGAACTGCAGCCAGGTCATACTGGCCATCAGCCTGGCTCCACATCTAGAGATGGGTCCCTGACGGGTCGCCCCAGCAACGTGGAAGGATGGGTCAAATGCAGGGGACAAATTTCCCTACAGGGACAATGACGTATGCCTTAACTGCAGATGTCACTGTCAGTGTGAGTGTGGCTCAATATTGAATATTGAACCAAATGTCTGTGTAGGCTCTCAGTCGTACAGGAGTTGTCCATCTTCAATGAAGGTATTTGAGTCATCTTCTGTACTCAGTAGTTGAAGTCTTCGAACGTTTCAGCTCTCATCCAAATGGCTTCATCAGCGACAAAAGTCCCACTCAGCCTGCAGCTGAAGATATAGACCGCAGGGAGGAGTTAGGGTTGGCCCGGCTCCTCCCCTCTAATCACCTATACTCTCAACTGTGGGTAAACACCTTTGAGGTAGAGCATCTCTAACAACCTGCTCATTCCAGTATCGGTCAGTCCTGTCCTATTCATAGAATCGGATGAATCTGTTCGATCATACATGGCATCACTTTGATAATGTAGGGAGATACATGCTAAGTCCGTGACACAGCATTAATGTGTATGTATGCGGTGGACCCAGCCTTTTCTGTTGTTGGTGTAAACACGTACTCTTCCCGTCAAAGCTTTGATCAGCAGTGCACTGTGCAGAGACGCACATGTAGCTTTATAATCAACATCCCCTGTATTCATAAGGTGTGAGTGAGCGAGGTGGACATAACAGGCGCTCCCTGGTGAATATGAAACAGCAGCGGCCCAGAGATATGACTTTGGAATCACAGCACATAAATGCAGAAACTGACCGTTTGATCAATGCATTGACTATGTTCATCTTTAACGCTGACATGTGATGTAAAATTGACTTTTTCAATCCTTTAAGGCGAGACACTGCAGGTAAATAGGGAAAAAATATATAATTTAGTGATATCAATTTGCAACTTCTGCTGTAGACTACTGATATAAATATTTGGAACGTGTGCTCATGTGTGACACATTTCTCTGGTCTTTCGTACGGGTGGCTCCCAGAAAGGAAATGGGTTACCATATTGGTCGGCCTGTCATTCTGACACCTCTCTATTTGTTTGTTAAGTGGTGACGTCACAGCTCTCCTTCCGGGTCCGGTAGATGTGCGAGAAACTACTAAAAACTCTTTCATATCACCATCAATATTCCTGAAACTCAACAGAGAGTTACGGAACATACTTATTTATCAGTCCCATTAGCCAAACATGCTGTACCTACTGCTATAAACGTAATATTTACCCAAATCTGGACTTCCGGGTTAAGCGGAAAAAATGCTAACGGCGCAGCAGCTGCGCTATCCGCGGAAGTACCAACTATAGTAAATAATACTTCTTTAGCAGTAGGTGCGGCATTTTTGGCTAATGAGTCTGAGAAATAAGTAGGTTCAGAAATATTGATGGTTGTTATTTCTGTTTTTTTCTCGCATATTTGCCGGTCTGCCAGGTTCCGGAAGTGGAAGTCGTGACGTCACACTTAACAAAAGTATTGCGACATCCCGTCAATCCGACACTTTTTGACACCACTATTCTGACAATAGGTCTTTAAGGCTAGGGTTAGTTTGTAAACTCCACTATCCTTAAGGTTAGGGTTAGTTTGTAAACTCCACTATCCTTAAGGTTAGGGTTAGTTTGTAAACTCCACTATCCTTAAGGTTAGGGCTAAGGTAAGGTTAGGGTTAGTTTGTAAACTCCACTATCCTTAAGGTTAGGGCTAATGTAAGGTTAGGGTTAGTTTGTAAACTCCACTATCCTTAAGGTTAGGGCTAAGGTAAGGTTAGGGTTAGTTTGTAAACTCCACTATCCTTAAGGTTAGGACTAAGGTAAGGTTAGGGTTAGTTTGTAAACTCCACTATCCTTAAGGTTAGGGCTAAGGTAAGGTTAGGGTTAGTTTTTTAAACTCCACTATCCTTAAGGTTAGGGCTAAGGTAAGGTTAGGGTTAGTTTGTAAACTCCACTATCCTTAAGGTTAGGGCTAAGGTAAGGTTAGGGTTAGTTTGTAAACTCCACTATCCTTAAGGTTAGGGCTAATGTAAGGTTAGGGTTAGTTTCTAAACTCCACTATCCTTCGGTTAGGGCTAAGGTAAGGGTAGGGTTAGTTTGTAAACTCCACCATGCTAAAGGTTAGGGCTAAGGTAAGGTTAGGGTTAGTTTGTAAACTTCACTATCCTTAAGGTTATGGCTAATGTAAGGTTAGGGTTAGTTTGTAAACTCCACTATCCTTAAGGTTATGGCTAATGTAAGGTTAGGGTTAGTTTGTAAACTCCACTATCCTTAAGGTTAGGGCTAAGGTAAGGTTAGGGTTAGTTTGTAAACTCCACTATCCTTAAGGTTAGGGCTAAGCTAAGGTTAGGGTTAGTTTATGAACTCCACTATCCTTAAGGTTAGGGCTAAGCTAAGGTTAGGGTTAGTTTATGAACTCCACTATCCTTAAGGTTAGGGCTAAGGTAAGGTTAGGGTTAGTTTGTAAACTCCACTATCCTTAAGGTTAGGGCTAAGGTAAGGTTAGGGTTAGTTTGTAAACTCCACTATCCTTAAGGTTAGGGCTAAGGTAAGGTTAGGGTTAGTTTGTAAACTCCACTATCCTTAAGGTTAGGGCTAAGGTAAGGTTAGGGTTAGTTTGTAACTCCACTATCCTTAAGGTTAGGGCTAAGGTAAGGTTAGGGTTAGTTTATGAACTCCACTATCCTTAAGGTTAGGGCTAATGTAAGGTTAGGGCTAAGGTAAGGTTAGGGTTCGTAAACTGACGAACTAACGTGTGTCGGAATGGCGGGACGTTGCACAAAAGATAAAAGTGTCACCACTCCGACAAAGGGGGATAAAAAATGTCGGTGTGCCGGGACGTTTGATAAAAAATGGAAACAACCCCACTTCGACAATTAGACCTCAATGTCGGAGTGTGTGTGTGTGTGTGTGGGGGGGGGGGGGGGTCGGAATGGAAGGGTGTAACCGCTACTTCCGTGATATCTCTACTTCGCTGGCAACAAAACATTATAAAATAAGCATTGTACGGGTTTTTTCTTTTTTATTCACCTTATTCCTTCATTGTCTTGACACTTCCGGTCGAGCGCTAAGCCCGTTTATTCAGTAAAGAACAAGGGAAAATGTTTGCAGCTAAAATCTGATGTTTAAAAGATTAATTTGTGTAAAATGTCCAATGTTCATTTGCGCCAACAGGTCAACACCTCACTTTTTCTCTGCGCGGCCTAAAAACGGCCTTGTATTTGTGTAGTAACTGATTTTATGTGAACTTCTCCAGTCCCATGTAATCTAATTGGAGAGAAGGGGCGGGACATGAAAAGATGTTAAAGGAATAGGCCACGTTTTTAAATACTGAGATATGTTCTTAACTTAGCTTAGACAAGTTGATGCGTACCTGTCTGGTCTTTACGCATGCGCTCAGTCACGCAAATAGAGCACAGACGCTGGTGTTAGCCTTTAGCCTCTCCTACTGTCCTCTGTGGTCAAATGGAAGTGAAGTTAGACCAATTATTCCTTCATCTAAAACATACCTGGAGAGTAATTTCACTTCTCTCATGTTGTCGTGAGTAATCATGTTCTTCTACTGCTTAAGCGCTCCTGGATTATGTTGTATCAGCGATGAAACAAAACTATTATGCATGTTTTGAAAGGCCATAATCTGAGGTATGTGTTCATGATGGCGTCATCGATGTGCTAGCAGCCGTTAGGGGAAACTCACTGTGTCATTACTGCCTGCAAGGCGGAGCTCCCGGCGGAATCCTGACCTGCCCAAAGTGTAGAAGTTATTGTATCATCCTTACATAGATATTATTTCTAATAATAGAACAGAATGAGCAATATCAATCCTGAGGTTCCCAACAAGATTATGATACGTTTACCATTTATCAACGTTTTGAAGTAACTGTTCTTTTATTACACTAGGGTGGTACGATATGAAGAAAATGGAATATTTGATGTTTTGAGTGTCTAGATTTTTGAGTAGACAATATTATAGCGATATTTTACAAAACACAGTACATTCCATTAAATTGAAACTAAAATGGTAAGTAATTCTATTGTTTTCCATTTAATTGAGTCAAAAAAGACTTATAGAATAGATTTTCTTAGAATAGAAAATCTGAACCAAAACAAGGCTTGAATAAAACTAAATGAGTATTTTTATTATTATTTATTTTTTACTTTCAAGTCTCATTCAAGTCATGTTCATTAACATTCATTGGTCCTCATTTATCAACATTGCGTACAAAAATGGTGTATGTGTAGGTGTATTTGCGATATACGCGTGACATTTATAAACCTGTGCTTTCCGCTCAGATCTTATCGTACGCAAGAGCAGCTGATGGTAAATGCCACAGAGAAATCCTAGCGTTATTTTAATGAAACGCCCAAAAATATTCATGTATGAGGCCTCACCCATGGGTTTTATTGCACGCACGCACGAAACACGGCAAAAAATAACATTTCTCCAACCAGGAAATGATAAAAAGTTGTTTTTAACAAAACACATCCGATATTTTTGCGCATGAGGAAGATTAAACAATCTACAGATTAATCTGTCTGTAACAGTAACCCACATTAACCTTATAGCCAATCCAAGATCACATTTACTAAATAAAAAAGAGGGGGAAAAGAAATAGGCTAATCATAAAAAGTTTATTACATTTATGTCTTGTCCGGCCAATCATGTAATCATTATTACGTTATTGGCACAACAGTATTATATACGTTAGCAGCCGTTATAACGTCATCAACCATTATTACGTTATTAGTCATTATTACGTTAGTGGCCAGTAAATTGTTATTACGTTATTGGCACAACAGTATTATATACGTTAGCGGCCGTTATAACGTCATCAACCATTATTACATTATTGGTCATTATTACGTTATTAGCCGTTATTACGTTAATAGCCGTTATTACTTTATTAGCCGTTATTACATTATTGGCCGTTATTACGTTATTAGCCGTTATTACTTTATTAGCCGTTATTATTTTATTAGCCGTTATTACTTTATTAGCCGTTATTACATTATTAGCCGTAATTACTTTATTAGCCGTTATTACGTTATTAGCCGTTATTACTTTAATAGCCGTTATTACTTTATTAGCCGTTATTACATTATTGGCCGTTATTACGTTATTAGCCGTTATTACATTATTGGTCATTATTACGTTATTAGCCGTTATTACGTTAATAGCCGTTATTACTTTATTAGCCGTTATTACATTATTGGTCATTATTACGTTATTAGCCGTTATTACGTTAATAGCCGTTATTACTTTATTAGCCGTTATTACATTATTGGCCGTTATTACGTTATTAGCCGTTATTACTTTATTAGCCGTTATTACTTTATTAGCCGTTATTACATTATTAGCCGTAATTACTTTATTAGCTGTTATTACGTTATTAGCCGTTATTACGTTATTAGCCGTTATTACTTTATTAGCCGTTATTACATTATTGGCCGTTATTACGTTATTAGCCGTAATTACTTTATTAGCCGTAATTACTTTATTAGCCGTTATTACGTTATTAGCCATTATTACTTTATTAGCCGTTATTACATTATTGGCCGTTATTACATTATTAGTCATTATTACGTTATTAGCCGTTATTACGTTATTAGCCGTAATTACTTTATTAGCCGTTATTACATTATTGGCCGTTATTACGTTATTAGCCGTTATTACTTTATTAGCCGTTATTACATTATTGACCGTTATTACGTTATTAGCCGTTATTACTTTATTAGCCGTTATTACATTATTGGCCGTTATTACGTTATTAGCCGTAATTACTTTATTAGCCGTTATTACTTTATTAGCCGTTATTACGTTATTAGCCGTTATTACTTTATTAGCCGTTATTACATTATTGACCGTTATTACGTTATTAGCCGTTATTACTTTATTAGCCGTTATTACATTATTGGCCGTTATTACGTTATTAGCCGTAATTACTTTATTAGCCGTTATTACTTTATTAGCCGTTATTACGTTATTAGCCGTTATTACGTTATCGCCGTTATTACGTTATCGGCCGTTATTACGTTATCGGTTCCTACAAGCCCTAGTACTGTACGAGGTCTGCTGCTGAACAATCTCCTGACAGATGTTGACAAAACAAACCATTTTGAGTAAACCTTTTGGTTGATGTCTCTCCTCTGTGTGAGCAGGCTGACCTGGCCTCCCTCTACATTAAAGCCGGACTGAAGAATGTAGGCACAGTGTTCCTCATGACTGACGCTCAGGTGGCAGACGACAAGTTCCTAGTGCTGCTCAACGACCTGCTGGCCTCGGGTAAGCACTCACAGTCAGTACACCGATGATTACTGAAGGCACTCACCACTTCGGGACACACACAGACCAAACCGTGTTCTGACTCCAGTCTTTCTTGTTTTAGGCTAGATGGACTTTTCCATTTTACCCAAACCCATCTTGAGATACTGAAAGTTATATGTTTGCTTCCACCAGTGGTACGTGTAACCAGAGTGTCCCACTATTGTGAAAAGCATTTATGCTGACCCTCAGTTGGTCACTTCCTCCTCCTCTCACTCCGTGCTATGATTGTTGCCGTTTGCGTGGCTGGCAACCATGTGAGGAAATACTCAGGCAGGAAACAATGCAGTAGACTGGGTAGAGTATTAAAGTACAGATAGAAAAGCCAATAACCCGAACTCATGAACAGACATTCTATTACCCATTTCAAATGCTAATTTCAATGACAAATACAACACTTTAAGGAACAGGCCACCGATTTTCCATACTAAGATTTGTTCTTACCTGAGCTTAGACGAGTTGATACATACCTGTCTGGTCTTTGTGCCTGCGCAAAAAGACCTAAGATGTTGTTTTTAGCCTCTCTCAGATAATCCTTAGGAGCACTTCGACATCCACACAGTAATATCTTCAAAATTCTTTAGGAGTGAAGATATTACTGCACGGACGTCGAAGTGCTCCTAAGGTGTTATTATGCCTTACAATATATTGTTTTGAGAATTGACTCTGACTGCACACTGACAAGAAAGGTTCGCTTGGAGCTTGTGGTTTGAATGACAAGACCAAACAAGGAGTTTAGATGATATATATATATAGGAACTTAGTTGGACGAGATGGATCCAACACCACAAAAAACCCTGATCCAAATGAGGTCAAACAAAATGCACATTAGCATCCACATTATTCTACAAAAATAACTATGTCCTTTCAGTACGCAAGTGCAATGTGTTCATATTTAAACAACTCAATAAACAAAAAACAAACAAGGCATGGCTTCTACTGTAGGTTGCATTGAAAGGATTTAACCACGGCTTTGGGGCTTTTACTCTGACTGTACGCCTGTCAACACCTCTAACACGGACATCTGTCCACTAGCCTCATTAGTGGAGCGCACATCTTTAGTCATTTTACTTGTAAGGTAAAATGTTAAAGTGGTGCTATGAGGTGTTAGCTTGAATTGGGCAGAAATTCCCCTGCCACTAAAAACATATACAATAGGCCAGGGGGAATGAGAGGGTGTTTGAGAGAGTGAGTGTGGGACGATAGATAGCAACTAGTCCTTGGCGTGGTGTGTTTACATGCATGAGTCCCATGTTTATTCAGTAACATGAACTGTCTTGGTCAAATAAGCAATAATGATTGATATTTGTGAAATGATACAGTTTTAAGCACTGGTTTATGATGTAATGCTCTCGTCATAGCAGCCTCGTTATTATACTGTATACCCATCCTCTTTCCAAACAGTTGCATTGGGCTGACTATGGTCACTAGTGCATTTGTTCAAATTTCCCATCTTTGAATCCTCCCAAAAAGTCGTGTTTCTCCCAAAATGTTTTAACCAGTCCCTTTGCTTTTCTGGCCAACCACTCACTTTTAAATCCATTTTGACTCGAATGTGACTGATGTTATGATCAGTGCAAGCTCTCAGGCCCCCAGGAGTTTGCAACGTTAGCTTGAATGTTTACTACTTTTATGTGAATAAATACAGCACATCAGTAACACTAACATTTAGTTTTGTCCGTCCAAATAGCTCAATATAATCCTTTCTACACATAACTCATGGATTTCTGAAGAGTCCCTTCCTTCGCACCCTGAGATCAGCCATTGCATATGCAACAAAAGTGTGCAGTTATCAGTCTTCCTGCCGACAGCCATTCCCGCAGAAGCCCTCAGCTCCATATTAAACATGAATCAACATTAGAATTATTAACACTAAGACTTTTATCATCTAATTATGGGCCATTCAGTGTGAGGGGAAATGAAAGTACTCTGGAAATGAGTACAGATGCACTGTAATAAAGACAGACTTTTTGAATTATACATTGAGGTATTTGGAAGATTTTGGTCTACAGTCCAACAGTGTATTTTTTTAAGCAAGCTCATATTATTCTAAACCGACTTTGTATGCCTCTGTTGTAGAATGTTATGATCTGTTTAGTTATGTTTGAATTATCCTGCATATTTAGTGTCCTTCTCAAAACGCTTTCCCCCCACCTGCTGATGTCACAAGGTGATGCCCCCTGTGGGTTTATAGTCTGGACAGCTTAAACAACTGGTCATTTCAGCACTCAATTGGCTTTCACTGCAAATTGTTTGTTGCTAATTGCTCCAACTTGGTTGTTTTGTGCCAGCAGAGGACGAGTACTTGGACTTGTTTTTCAGACTCGCACTTTTGTTGTACGTTAAGATAAGGTGAGATATTTTACAAAGCTTGAGTAAAAACAAAGGCTTAAAAAATAAGGACTGTAAATTAGTCCCCAAACATGTAATAATCAATGATAATTATAAACAATATTCTTCTTAGAGATGTGTTGATATCCATGTCCTAGCCTGAATATTAGAGCGTTTAACCCATCCAAAAACCCAAGGGAAAATGATCATCTTCAGTCTTTTTAGTAATATTCTTCAGACTAAATAAGAATTATCCCTGACAAACATCTTATATCTAAAATGTACTTTTCCCCCGCACATTAAACTGATAAATAAAATAATACTTGCAACACCCCTCACCCTATATTTATGTCCCAAAGTTTGGTGAAGTTGAAAAGTGTATCTTATTCCTCTATCCCGTTGTAGTGGAAGTTTGATCCCTCTGAGCAGGACCCGTGAACAGAAATGAGTCACACTTTTCGATTAAGGTGCAAATGCCCCGTGATCCACCGTGCAGACGCTGAGTCTCTGTGCTGTCTGCTGGTTTTGCAGGAGAAATCCCAGATCTGTTTGCAGATGATGAGCTAGAGAACGTCATCTCCACGATCAGGCCCGAGGTGAGGAGCTCTGGAGCTGTAGACACCAGAGACAACTGCTGGAGGTTCTTCATCGACCGCGTCCGCAGACAGCTCAAGGTGAGGGCAACACACAACCACCGACACAGGAGACCTGAGGCCCTGGCCCAGGGCTTCGTACTGTTAAATGTTGCCTACTTGTTACCGCCCGAAAAGCTCCGGAAGAGGACGGTATCATAAGAAATACTTTCAGTACTTTGTTCTGTCCAGACATCAGTGGGTGTAAAAAGCAACATGAAGCACGGGCCTCTGTCTCTGGAGGAGAAATGTGCCACAGATAATTAGCTGCTTCAGCGCAAATGCAGGTTGTTTTCTGAAAGAAAAAAAAGTTAACTTACAAAAACGTTTGTAAGTTTGCAAGACTAAATCAGGACTGAATGTGAAAATGTAGTGTTTGAAAATGTAGCTGAAATAAAACCGTGTCATGATGATGATCTGGTCGGTCCGTGCTCCAAACATGGCGCTGCTGTGGCCTGTGTTGCTTTCTGTTGTGCTGTTTTAGGACATCCCGAACTATACTTTTGTTTATACCCATGTTATGTTATTCATTTAAATGAACATACTTATAAAAGTATAATTCAGGCCCTGGCATTGTAAAGTAGGACTGTGCCCATGGTCCGGTGGCTGGACAGGTTTGATTCCTTTGGTTCCATGTTCTCTATGAGCCTGAGTGGCTTTCCTCCTGATGATCCACTTTCACCACTCAACCTAAAACATACACAAAAGTATTTTTCTAACCATGGTTCCATAATCGCACGGTGGCACAACGGTTAGCGCGCATTCTGGGTTCGAAGAAGGTCCCGGGTTCAATCCCCGGCCGGTATCTTTCTGTGGAGTTTACATGTTTGTCCTGTGCCTACGTAGGTGTCCTCTACCTCTAAAAACATGTACAATAGCTCAGGATGAATGATGCGTGTGCGTGAATGGGAAACTGTGTAACTTACCACCACAGTGTGTGGAGTGAATGAAGAACACATCTCCTAAAACTGTGTCAAGCTTTGGGTGACTGGTCTCATGTGAAAAGTGTTATACAAATAAACGTTCATTCCATAAACCTAACTCCACAACTCAGCCGTCCCACAGTCGTCCACGGCTCCTGCTGCACAGAGGATGGGTCAAAATAAAGGACACGAATAGGGAACAATAGTGTTGTGTATTCCAAGCTGTGCACTGTGAGTGCCTGGGACCTGACCAATGTTGGAGATATTAAGAAGTCTTAATGTAGAGTCCTAAATGTGTTCCATTCTAATGAGACCTACACATCGCTAAGTGGCAGGGTTCAGTAATAGCTCTCCAAGCCTGCGCAATAAGGCGCAATGAGGCGCTCACACTCACATTACCATACACAATAAACACCTGCTTATGCTGAAGCCTCTCCGTGGACTGTTCTGCTTCCGACATTTCAGGGAAACTTACGTGCACTTTAGAGGCCCTCACTGCGTTCCAAATCTCCACACGAGCCGCGGAGCCAGTGTTTAGCTGCACAACATGTCGGCAACGGTATTCGTTTTGTTCCCCTGGGAGAGAGTGGGCTTCCTTATCCCTGTCATTATTAAACCAAACCCCCTTGATACACCCCAGCCCGCTCCAGCTCTGGCTCCGAGTAAATGAGGAAGCCAGTCCCAGGAGCGCAGTCTGGAACCACACCATTTCCAACTATTTGCCTCGCTGTCTCTCGCTCTCCGCCGCCGCGCTCACGTCCCAAAAAAGTTCTTATTTAAGTGTCAGGGTGTGACAGCGTGTTGGAGATTAGTTTGCAAACAGGATGCAAAACACAAATCATGGGGGCACTGATCTCCAGGCGCTCCTGTTCCTGCTCCAAAAGCTTTGACGTCTCACAGGGAAAGCTGCTCCCAGGATTGTCCCAGGATTGTCTGCATGTTTATTTCACTCACAGGTGAGGCATTAATAAAGTCCTTTATACATGCACATGTATGATCAATATAGCAGGATATTGGAAATGAACTAAAAACAGCAGCAGGCCTCACCGTGTTTAGTCCTGACTCTGGGACTGAGGTTGTCACCGTGTTTAGTCCTGACTCTGGGACTGAGGTTGTCACCGTGTTTAGTCCTGACTCTGGGACTGAGGTTGTCACCGTGTTTAGTCCTGACTCTGGGGCTGAGGTTGTCACCGTGTTTAGTCCCGACTCTGGGGCTGAGGTTGTCACCGTGTTTAGTCTCGACTCTGGGACTGAGGTTGTCACCGTGTTTAGTCCCGACTCTGGGGCTGAGGTTGTCACCGTGTTTAGTCCCGACTCTGGGACTGAGGTTGTCACCGTGTTTAGTCTCGACTCTGGGACTGAGGTTGTCACCGTGTTTAGTCTCGACTCTGGGACTGAGGTTGTCACCGTGTTTAGTCTCGACTCTGGGACTGAGGTTGTCACCGTGTTTAGTCTCGACTCTGGGACTGAGGTTGTCACCGTGTTTAGTCCCGACTCTGGGGCTGAGGTTGTCACCGTGTTTAGTCTCGACTCTGGGACTGAGGTTGTCACCGTGTTTAGTCTCGACTCTGGGACTGAGGTTGTCACCGTGTTTAGTCTCGACTCTGGGACTGAGGTTGTCACCGTGTTTAGTCCCGACTCTGGGGCTGAGGTTGTCACCGTGTTTAGTCTCGACTCTGGGACTGAGGTTGTCACCGTGTTTAGTCCCGACTCTGGGACTGAGGCTGTCACCGTGTTTAGTCTCGACTCTGGGACTGAGGTTGTCACCGTGTTTAGTCCCGACTCTGGGACTGAGGCTGTCACCGTGTTTAGTCTCGACTCTGGGGCTGAGGTTGTCACCGTGTTTAGTCCCGACTCTGGGACTGAGGTTGTCACTGTGTTTAGTCCCGACTCTGGGACTGAGGTTGTCACCGTGTTTAGTCTCGACTCTGGGACTGAGGTTGTCACCGTGTTTAGTCCCGACTCTGGGACTGAGGTTGTCACTGTGTTTAGTCCCGACTCTGGGACTGAGGTTGTCACCGTGTTTAGTCCCGACTCTGGGACTGAGGTTGTCACCGTGTTTAGTCCCGACTCTGGGACTGAGGTTGTCACTGTGTTTAGTCCCGACTCTGGGGCTGAGGTTGTCACCGTGTTTAGTCTCGACTCTGGGACTGAGGTTGTCACCGTGTTTAGTCTCGACTCTGGGACTGAGGTTGTCACCGTGTTTAGTCCCGACTCTGGGACTGAGGTTGTCACCGTGTTTAGTCCCGACTCTGGGGCTGAGGTTGTCACCGTGTTTAGTCCCGACTCTGGGGCTGAGGTTGTCACCGTGTTTAGTCCCGACTCTGGGACTGAGGTTGTCACCGTGTTTAGTCTCGACTCTGGGGCTGAGGTTGTCACCGTGTTTAGTCCTGACTCTGGGGCTGAGGTTGTCACCGTGTTTAGTCTCGACTCTGGGGCTGAGGTTGTCACCGTGTTTAGTCTCGACTCTGGGACTGAGGTTGTCACCGTGTTTAGTCCCGACTCTGGGGCTGAGGCTGTCACCGTGTTTAGTCCTGACTCTGGGACTGAGGTTGTCACCGTGTTTAGTCCTGACTCTGGGACTGAGGTTGTCACCGTGTTTAGTCCTGACTCTGGGACTGAGGTTGTCACTGTGTTTAGTCCCGACTCTGGGGCTGAGGTTGTCACCGTGTTTAGTCCTGACTCTGGGACTGAGGTTGTCACTGTGTTTAGTCCCGACTCTGGGACTGAGGTTGTCACCGTGTTTAGTCTCGACTCTGGGACTGAGGTTGTCACTGTGTTTAGTCCCGACTCTGGGACTGAGGTTGTCACTGTGTTTAGTCCCGACTCTGGGGCTGAGGTTGTCACCGTGTTTAGTCTCGACTCTGGGACTGAGGTTGTCACCGTGTTTAGTCTCGACTCTGGGACTGAGGTTGTCACCGTGTTTAGTCCTGACTCTGGGGCTGAGGTTGTCACCGTGTTTAGTCTCGACTCTGGGACTGAGGTTGTCACCGTGTTTAGTCTCGACTCTGGGGCTGAGGTTGTCACCGTGTTTAGTCTCGACTCTGGGACTGAGGTTGTCACCGTGTTTAGTCTCGACTCTGGGGCTGAGGTTGTCACCGTGTTTAGTCTCGACTCTGGGACTGAGGCTGTCACCGTGTTTAGTCTCAACTCTGGGGCTGAGGCTGTCACCGTGTTTAGTCCCGACTCTGGGACTGAGGCTGTCACCGTGTTTAGTCTCGACTCTGGGACTGAGGTTGTCACCGTGTTTAGTCCCGACTCTGGGGCTGAGGTTGTCACCGTGTTTAGTCTCGACTCTGGGACTGAGGTTGTCACCGTGTTTAGTCTCGACTCTGGGGCTGAGGCTGTCACTGTGTTTAGTCCCGACTCTGGGGCTGAGGTTGTCACCGTGTTTAGTCTCGACTCTGGGACTGAGGTTGTCACCGTGTTTAGTCTCGACTCTGGGACTGAGGTTGTCACTGTGTTTAGTCCCGACTCGGGGATTGAGGTTGTCACCGTGTTTAGTCTCGACTCTGGGACTGAGGTTGTCACCGTGTTTAGTCTCGACTCTGGGACTGAGGTTGTCACCGTGTCTGAGATGTTTTTTTGTGAATTAGGGCCACTTGTTTGTCTACAGACTTTATGAACATATTTCCTTATTTTCTCAAACCCTGATCATCTTTTTTGCTAATGACTGTTTACCTCATCAAGTTAAAAATCATGAAGTCAGTGGAAATCTATTACTGACAGCGTGTTCCATTAGGCACATTTCCGCTCCGTGGTCTTGAGTGTGATTAGAATTCCACCATCTAAAAGGCTCCTGACTGTGGTCTGTGTGATCTCTGCTAATAGCCCTTCCTTCAGTGACCCATGCTAATAGCAGACACATTAACGCTCCTATAGGCATCTTCCTTCTGTTTCACCGTCTCCTCCTCAGCATTCGCTCATTGCGGCGACCATGGCTTCACAGATACAGATAGTGTGATGTGAGTTTATAGAACTGTGAAGACAAAGCGTCTCTGATACAAAATGCATGTCCAGCTCTTTGAACTGAAAACTTCACAGTTAAAGTTCAGATTCTGAAAAAAGCACAGATGAGAGACTTAACATTATGTTTTTAAAGTAAGAAAGAGGCTTTGAATGACTAAAAGATTACATTAAAATGTTACTTGTTTTATAGAGCCACAGTTGAAAAAAGTTTCATCCCATTTGGTGGATTATTTTACCTAGAGATAAGACGGAAAGTGTTTTGAGACCAATTATTCCAAAGACAAAAATCACAAATCAAACTTTGTAACTTATGTACAGTGAGTTGTATATATTTTGTTTCTCCTCGTTTCACAACAGCTTTAGAGTTGATTTGTCATTGTGACAGTTTTGTACTTTATAAAGATTGGAAGGTCAGTCTTTTCCAGTCTCAGAGTTACGCATTAAGCAGATTGAGCATTTCTGGTAGAAGAACATGGAGAGTTTACCTGAGGCGAGTCTCCTCCTGTCATTGGCGTGTGTCTGCTGTGTTTCCGAGTCGAACGCGAAGCATCTGTCTGCACCCACTGGCAGCTGTGCCCAGGCTCCTCTTTCACTCAGCTCTCCAGGCTCCGGGTGCTTAATGATGTGGCTACGATTACGCACTTCTCCTTCCTGACCGGGGACTGTTAATCACAGACACAGAGACTCAGGGGGTTAGCACTTTCACCTCACAACAAGAACTTGCTTGGCTCCGTTCAGTAACGACATGAGGCCTGGCTTACGCAATTAAAACTTCGACGATCTCTTTTGGACATGATGCAGACTCTGTTTTTAAAAAGGCGTAACAGTGCCTCCACCTCCTGAGAACCTTTTAATATTAACGCAGACATTTTATCTTCAGTGCACACTTCACTCATTGAATCCATCCTCACATACAATATCTCTTCCTGGTTTAACTTTCTCACCCTCAAACACAAAACAAAACTCTGCAGCACGGTAGCACAGCGGTTAGTGCTCGTGCTTCACAGCTAGAAGGTCCGGGTTCGATTCCCACCAGGGACGAGGCCTTTCTGGGTGGAGTTTGCATGTTCTCCCTGTGTCTGTGTAAGTTTCCTCCGGGTACCCCGGTTTCCCCTATCACTAAAAACATGTACAATAGGCCAGGATGAATGTGAGAGTGTGCATGGGGGACGACGAATGGAAATTAGCCCATGGCTACAATCTGGTGTGGCTTGTTCAATAACTTGCACTGTCCCTACCGAATAAAAAAAATAAAATAAACTCAACAGAATAATAAACCAGGCCAGCAAGATCACCCAAACCCCTTAGACCCTACTCAGGTCATCAGTGCAGAGGAAAGCCACCCTCTTCACTGAAGACACCACTCACTCTCTGCATCAGTCCTTCTCTCTGCTGCCATCAGGCAGAAGATACAGAACCTATAAAAACATCTACAAGAAATCATTCATTCCATCTGCAGTTACTGTCCTAAATAGCGCTCTGTAGTACTGTACTTTTCGATGTGTTATTCTTTAATGATGTGTGTTTTTTTTTTACTGAATGAGTTTTAATGAGTCATGTTGAAAGACAAATCTCTGCTCTTTTGAACAGGCAATACAGTTCTATTCTATTCATGTATTGACTTTTTCAGTTCTGTGACAGTACCCTGCACCGATCCAGCTTTTTTGATACCGATACTGACACTGGGGGTTTGAGTATGTACTGTATACCAACTTATGTCACGGGAAGTGGTTTGTGAAATAGGTAAACAATATTATTTATTATAAACGACGCTACAGTTTAACTTATTAATGATATCTATTCATGAATTGTCCATCCATCCATCCATTTCTTTCCACTTGTCTGTTGCCGGGTCGTGGGGGCAGCTGTTGGAGCTGCACCAGCCCCTATGGCTCCTCCTGCAGGTGGTGGGTCCACAGAAGGACGGCCTCATGGTTCTAACCGGGCCTGTTGGTTATTAAACAAGGATCAGTGTAGATTTCTACACTAAATATTCTTGACAAACCGTAGGTTACATTCATATAAACAACTCACAACATACATCTGATCATTTCAAATTATATCAGTTATTCTGAAACTACACAAACACTTGGCCTCTCTAGCATTGGCCTACTTTAGATCATCCAATCATAGTTTCTGTCCCAGCCTTGTTCAGTTGCCACTTGCATTGATATGTGACTGCTAGCTGCACGGCTATGGAAAGTGCGTTTGTGGAGAGTAAAGCTCAAGAATTTTAATAATAATAATAATAATGCATCGGTTTTATATAGCGCTTTTCTGGACACTCAAAGACGCTTTACATTGCACTATTCATTCATTCCATACTTGGTGGTGGTAAGCTACTATTGTAGCCACAGCTGCCCTGGGGTAGACTGACGGAAGCGAGGCAGCCAATCTGCGCCATCGGCCCCTCCGACCACCACCAACCACTCACTCATCCCGGCCTATTGTACATGTTTTTGGTGGTAGGGGAAACCGGAGTACCCGGAGGAAACCTACGCAGACACGGGGAGAACATGCAAACTCCACACAGAAAGGGCCTGTCCAGGTGGGAATCGAACCCGGGACCTTCTAGCTGTGAAGCGAGAGCACTAACCGCTGTGCTACCGTGCTGATGGAATGTTGATCCCTTATTTTGCCTCTAAGTAATCATGTTCACTTTGGTTGTTTCTTCATGTCAGAAATGCTGTTCCCAAAATATTTTCTTCAAGCCACAATTATGTATAACATGACATGTACAGAGAAACTATTTTGTGTTTATAATCCATTGGGTTAGAGTAATAAATCAATGAATGAACAAATGAGTGAAGTCGTCCTCCAGCTAAGGCCGTGTGTGTGCTGCAGGTGGCGCTGTGCTTCTCCCCGGTGGGCAGTAAGCTCCGCATGCGCAGCAGAAAGTTCCCAGCAGTGGTTAACTGTACAGCTATCGACTGGTTCCACGAGTGGCCCCAACAAGCCTTGGAGTCGGTCAGCCTCAGGTTTCTGCAGGACTTGGACAACATCGAGGTGAGAAACACGACCGATTAAGGAACAATATGCAAAACTCCATGACTGCTTTATAGCTAAAGTGACGTCTGAGTGAATTCTCCCTCTGCCCTATGAGTTAGTAAATACTGTAAATAGTCAGTCAGTGAGTTCCATCTTCACGTTTCTCAGATGTTTTTGTCTTGAAGCTAACAGCTAAGACTAAATCAAAATCAAAATAGCACTACTATTTTGAACCAGCCGCTTAAAACATGAAAGGCCTGTCTTTAGTGTAAACACTTTTTATGTATTTCATTTGTGTGTTGTTTGATACTTGCCATTAGGTTTGAGATAAAAACTTGTCCATCAGTGACTCACTGTCTGTCATGTTTTCTAGAACTTTTCATTAATATGTGTGAGACTCGGCTAATCCCTTCTGCGGACATAGTGAGAGAGGAAGAACAGCGGCCTCTGGAGAATTCACTGGCTGCAGAGAGCCCATTACTGTCAGTGTTAGTATTAAAGGTGACCGCCCCATTCTGAAGCAGCTCCCCTCCTTTTGATTGGTGATTTCTCATCACTGACCTTTTCTATTACCATACCCACCTCATCTAAATGTGCACACTTTACTTCAACGTATCATTGGCACTATAGCAGTAGGTTCTTGTAGACAACTGTTTTTATAGATTCCAACCTTGTTTTTTTCTATTTTGCCAGAAACCTAAGATATAACAAGGATATAACCATTTTCAGTTGCTTTAGCTTGTGGCTCAAAACCCCTTAAACCATTTTTAACTGTTAACTGAAGCAGATTTTTTCAGCGGTTTCCTGACAGTACACACTGCTGCTCTGATTGATGTATCACAGCAGAATATGTCCGCTTTGACCATAGGATCACACAGCAGCCAGCGCACACCAGGGTTCACCCTTGGTCTCTACTGAAATACAGCTTTAAACATTGACGTGATCGCGCCTCTGATTTTACTCGGGTGTGTCTGTCAGGAACAAAAAAAAAAACATTAAAGGGGACATAGCATTCACACAGTTTAGACTAGTGTCGTCACAATACTAATATTTCAAACTCGATGTTGACACTGAAAATAAAACTCCGTACTGATTTCAATACCAAGGCCAAAAATAAAGATTTACATATAAGGAAAAAAAAGAAAAAGAAGAAAAACAGCTTAATATCCTATGTTAACTGATACATGTATACAAAGTTTAGCCATCATTGAATGAGTAAAACACTTAGCCTTAAATTATGAGGTACATGTGGTTAAAATCCGAGGCACTCTGATGGAGTGAGATAAAAGTCCTTTATTAGGAGGGACACGCCAACGCGTTTCGACCACAAACTGGTCTTCTTCAGAAGAATGCATTTAGCGTTAGAATTTTATTCAGTGAGAACTTTTAACTCTAGTTAAAGTTCCGGCCGCAGTCTTAGATCCCTTCCTGCGCTCTGGCAGCAGAGCAGGAGGTGGAGGCGCAGCCCGGAGGAGAAGACAGAAAGTATCTTGCCTGGCCAGCCAGACGCTCCTCCTTTCTGTTGAAAAGAAGAAACGTCTGGACAGCTGCTCGCAGCCAATCATTTCCATTCACGGACCCAGAGGCGGGCGTTCATCACACCAAGAGACAATCCCCGCACTCTTTCATCTGCTCTTTCATCTGTTTAAATAACTTAGAAAGTATAAAATCCCTAACACCGGAGCAAGAAACAGCATTGGAAACGTTCCTCAGGAAAAAGAACGTTTTTGAAAAAACCTTCCTGCCTCTTGTTCTTGCGATATTTCTCTAATTGGTTGATTCCGTCTGTCAATCACACCCACTGGGAAATCACTGAGAACACGCTCACTCCCAGACTACATATCTTTAAACATCTTTGAAAAAGCATGTAGTCTGGCAGGCCAAGCTCAAATGAATATCTAGCTTCAGCTGTATTTCCTAAATGTTAAACCATCCTGAGCAGTTCCACACTCAAACTGTCATCATTGATTTGTCATTGATTTCAATCAATCAATGGTTTTGTATAGCCCAATATCACAACAGGAGTTGCTTCATGGGGCTGCACCGAACATTAAGGCTATAAAACAGAGCAGTAAATAAGATAATGTAAAGTTCAGGCAAATTAAGTATCCAGGTGAAGATAATGTCCAAATAAGCGTCGGCAGCCGGTGGCGATGAGCCTTAGACTCTCCAGCACGGCGAGGAAAAACTCAACAGACAGGAGACACCATGTGAATAGGAATGAGTAGACTACAGATAAAAGAAACATTGTATCATAAAAAGTTGATTTGATTTGTTGGCTATAGATGACTGCTAGCCTGATAAACCACACCCACTTCTTTACTGCGTGAAAGAAGGCGGGGCTGAACACCCCAGGTAAACAAGTTGCTGATTGGTTCGGCTAAGGCCTAGCCGAACCAATCACGACCGTCACAGAGGATTGACATGGTTATGTCCCTCGCTGCACCACTATGTTGTGTTCAATTAACATTAACATTAGCCAACACTAATCATGGATGAAGTCGAGCATTTGCCTCCGCGTGCTCGTGAGTTTATATTCAGTTCATATTTTGTGAGTTGGACTACAGCTGTCGTCACGTCCGCTAATTGGTTTATTTCACTGAAAATCTGTGCGCGTTAGGCCCGCCCGTTCAAACTGCTCCATTTGCTCCGTGACCAGACTAACGTCCCTGCGTGGAATGGACAGGGAATAGTCTGGCAGGCAAGATGACTGCTTGCTGGTGTTAACTTGGCCAGTTTCTTCTTATATGATTTCAGTAAGTTGAATGTTTGTTCCCAGCCCTCGGTGAAGGAGTCGGTCAGTAAGTTCATGGCGTTCGTCCACACCAGCGTCAACCACACGTCCCGACTGTACCTGGCCAGCGAGAGGCGCTACAACTACACCACACCCAAGTCCTTCCTGGAGCAGATCAAGCTGTACAGGAGCCTGTTGGGCCAAAAGAGTCAGGAGCTGAGAGCCAAGATGGAGCGGCTGGAGAACGGGCTGCAGAAGCTCAACTCCACCTCTGCACAGGTAAAACCGTTCAACACATAAGCAAATCCAAACTGATGCTATTACAGAGGTTTTAGGTCTGTAGCTGCTCCAGGTCTCGGGGTCTCTAAATGCGTGTGCTTCTTGTTCAGGTTAGCAGCTTGTATTCTCTCCAATGTCACGTGTTTAATATGTGCACTGTCAACCGAATCTTCTTTTTAATTAATAGACACAAATCCGAAACGCAATACTGATCTGAAAAATTGTTATTAGATATTTTCCCAAAACCATTCCACCCCACCACATACTGACTAAATGTATGTGCTTGTGCCCTGTGTAAATGATTAGTTATTGATGAACACAAACTCATTCAGTCATATACCACACGGGCGTAGCGAGGCATACACAGCTGAAATATTTTATTGTCGTTTCTAAGTTGTTTAAGAGTTAATTTTTTTGATCAAAAGGAGAACAAATGCTGCAATGAATGTTTTGACATGTTCACTTGGATCTGAACTACATGCCTTAGAAAATAAAACATAAAATAGCTTATGGTTTTGACATGACACTGTTTTCCAAAACGTATAAATACAGGTCATGGGCGTCGGAACCATTCATTGTGAGGGGGACGTGTCCCCCCCACTTTTGAAAAGTGGTTGTTTGGTCCCCTCCACTTTCATGACCCGCGCCTTATTTTCCATACATTTTTTTTTTTTTAATATATATTTTATTTAGATTTTCAAACAGACACACAAACAAACAAACAAACAGGGCTCAGATGCAGCAATTGCCAGTTGTTTACAGTAATATTTAGTACAGCAGTAGGAGGAAAGGTTGTCAATACAGGAACACAATTGGTTTACTGTATTTTAGCTTTTTCAAAGTGAGTTAAGAATGGGTTCCAAGAACGAAGAAACGTGTCCATTTGACTGGTGCGGAGTTTTTCCATTTGTATTATGGATAGCATTTCAGTGACCCATACCTGAAAGGAAGGAGGAGTGTGAGACTTCCATTCCCACAGTATCAGTCTCTTGGCAACTATCAATCCCAGCTCCAATGGCTGTCGCATTATAGTTGGAATTGTCCTTGTTGTTTGTGAGCAGCCAAAAATAGCAAGTCCAGGCTCAGGCTGGAGGGGCCTCTGATATGCCTTGGAGTACCAGTCAAATATTCTAGACCAAAAGTTTGTCAATGAGGAGCAAGCCCAAAAAGCATGGGACAGTGTACCCTCTGACATATTACATCTGTCACACACTGGGGAAACTGACGGATATATTCTATGTAATCTGACCTTGGAGTAATGTAAGCGATGGACAATCTTAAATTGAATTAATTGGTGCCTGCTGTTAATAGAGCAGGAATGAATATTAGACAAACTGGTGTTCCACATGGATTCAGACAGTTCCACACCTAGTTCCTCTCTCCAAGTATCCCTAGTTTTCACAGTGTGCGCAATAATACAATCATTAAATAGACGTACAGTTCTTGAAATAAGACGCTTGGCGGAAGGAGGGCTCTTACAAATATCATAAATTTCATGTTCCATGGGTAGATTTTGAAAATCTATAATTTTTGATTGGGTGTAATGTCTAACCTGCAAATACCGAAAGAAATGGGAATTAGAGAGATTATATTTTTCTTTCAGTTGGTTGAATGATGCAAATTTACCGTCAATGTACAGATTATTAACTGCGATCAAGCCCCTCTTCCTCCAGTCATGGTACGATAGGTCATGCCAGGGTGGCAGAAAACAATGGTTAAAACATATAGGTGTTTGTACCGATGTATTTGGGAGTTTTAGAAAGCTCCTAATCTGGTTTAAAATTCTTACTGACTGTTTTACCACAAAGCACAAATTCCTATAGGACCCTGGCTTTTCAAACTTGGAAAACAACATAGCTGGCAACGAAGAATTATTTACAGAGTTGGCCTCCATCCTAAGCCATAACGGGGTTGTAGGTGTCTGATTATCCAGGGATCCCTGCTGCCAGAACATCAATGCCCTAACATTGGCAGCCCAGTAATAGTGTTTAAATACAGGCAGGTCCAACCCTCCCTCTAACCTAGACTTCTGCAAGTGCGCTTTTGAAATTCTGGCATTTTTACTATTCCAAATATAGGACAGGATAATTGAATCTAAGTCTTTAAAAAAGGCCGCAGAGAGATAAATGGGGAGATTTTGACATAAGTACAAAAATTTGGGAAGGGAGATCATTTTAATTGAGTTTATGCGTCCAACCATTGATAGGGGAAGGATTTTCCAACATTCAATATTTTGTTTTAATTTTGAAAAAAATTCTGCAAAATTTAATTTGAATATTAGTTTTGGATCTTTTGGTATAGTCAAACCAAGGTATGTGAAATGATCATTAACTATTTTGAATGGAACACTTTGTAAAAAACCTGATGAATACGTACTGGAAAGAGGCACAAACTCGCTCTTTGACCAGTTGATCGTGTACCCTGATATTTTACCAAAAGACTCGATCAACTCGAGAAGAGGGGGAACTGATTTTTCAGCATTATGTAAATACAGTATTACATCATCAGCATATAAACTGATAAGTGTTCCAACACCTCTAACCTGAAGCCCCTTCACGTGTGGATGCTCTCGTATTGTTACAGCAAGAGGCTCCAGTGCAATAGCAAAAAGCGCCGGAGACAATGGACAGCCTTTCTGAACTGAGCGCTGCAAAGAAAATGGGGCTGACCGATCACCATTTGTCAGAACAGAACAGCATGGTTTTGCATACATCAGTTTCACCCAAGAGATAAAAGTTTCCCCAAATCCGAACCTACGCAGCGACTCAAACATATAAGGCCATTCGACCTGATCAAAAGCTTTGTGTGCATCAAGGGACAAAATAGAGGCCCCATCAATACCACTAAAATCAGAGTAAATAGCATTGAGCAGCCGCCTGACATTAGAAAAAGAGAGTCTGCCGGGAATAAACCCTGTCTGGTCAGGATGGATGATAGAAGCCAAATATTTGTTCAAAGTAGCCAAGATTTTAGCTATTACTTTGCGATCAAAGTTTTGAAGCGCAATTGGCCTAAAGCTTGCAGGATCAGTTTCCTCTCTGCCCTTTTTTAAAATCACAGAAATGTTTGCTTCATAAAGTGTGTTTGGCAATTTTTCATTATTTTTAGAATTATACATCATCCTGAGCATAAGTGGTGCAAGAATATCACAAAATCTCTTATAGAATTCTGCGCAGTAACCATCAGGTCCAGCAGCCTTGCCTGATGGAAATGACTTTATGGCATTGATGACTTCCTGCAGAGTGAAGTCTGCATCAAGATACTTTGTGGCATCACCACTCAATTTGGGCAATGATATAGAGTCAAAGAAATCATTCAGATTAGTTTGTGAAACATTGTTTTTGGAAGAGTAAAGCTCAGAATAGAACTCACTGAAACAATGGTTTATGTCAGCAGGGTTGGTTAGAAGAATGCCTGTTTTGGACTTAATACCACGAATTGCTCTCGAAGCCTGGGCACTCTTAAGCTGTTGTGCCAACAGTTTACCAGGTTTATCTCCAAGCTCAAAATGTTTCTGCCTTAATTTCAGAAGTAAATTCTTAACTTGGCCACTCATAATACCATTGTATTCATATTTAAGCTTCAGTATCTCTTTATAATGATCTGGTGATCTCGAATTTTGGTAAGTTCTTTCAAAAATAGGAAGAGTGTTGTTAATTTCAAGCAGTCGCATCTCTCTCTCTCTTTTAATGGCTGAGGTGTAGGATATTATATCACCACGTAAAACGACTTTTAATGTTTCCCATAGGGTCGAGTCAGAGACTTCCCCATTATCATTTAATTCTATAAAATCTTTCAATGTAGAGGTTATATTCTTAACAAAGCTGTCATCACTTAGAAGGTTTGGGTTAAAACGCCAGGAATACGTCTGCTTTGGGAGGGAAATATTTAATGATATTGCCAAGGGGCTGTGGTCAGAAATCAAAATATTATGATATTTGGAATTGGTGATCTGAGAAATAAGGTTAGAGCTGATCAAAAAATAATCAATCCTACTGTAGGATTTGTGAACATTTGAGTAGAACGAATACTCTTTACTTGTAGGATGCTGTATCCTCCAAATATCTACTAGATTCCTAGCTTTCAAAAGGTTGTTTAGAAGCTTTACAGATGCAATTTCAGGTGCTGGTCGTGTAGATAATCTATCTAAGAAAGGATCCAGATAGCAGTTAAAATCCCCGGCTATTATTATGTTTGAGTCACTATCGTCTGGAAGCAGATCAAAAACCTTTCTAAAAAAATTGGGCTTGTCCGTGTTCGGACCATATATATTAAGCAGGGTTAATTAAAACGAGTTTATAGTACCAGAGACCAATACATATCTACCAAGAGGGTCATTGTTAACAGAAGTTACCTTAAATGGGATATTTTTTCGAAACAATATTGCCACACCACGGGCGTGCGACGTAAATGGCGATTGATATATCTGAGACACCCAATTACACTTCAACCTATGTTGCATAGATGTTTTGATATGGGTCTCTTGCAAAAAAATAATATCCGCAGAAAGAGATTTTAGGTGTTTAAAAACTTTTCCCCTCTTGACTGCACTACCAAGCCCCTTCACGTTCCATGAAATCAGTTGTATGTCTCTACCTCCTACCTGAATTTTACCTTGTACTTGAGTCATTTAGAAAAAATGAGAAAAAATACAAATACCGTTGTAATATCAAAAACAAGCGAGTAAAACATTTGCATCTGAGCCGAACAACAACAACAACACAGTCCCATAACCGCCCCCCCTCCCTCCCCTCCGCGTCCCCCGAACCTGACGCGTATCTTCCCCTCTTAGCCAAAACAGGAGCTGCTGGACAAATAGTAGGCTCGACCTACGCAGCGCCTTCCACCACAACGTAATTATTATTATTTATTATTTTTATTTATTTTTTTGAAAATTGAAAGCTATGTAACACCTTGAAAACAAAGTAAAATACGCCTTTAAAAGGAAATTGTCCTGCGCCCTGATGTATTAATAATTGTCAAGTGTCTGCACTGTCACTTGCTGACAAGCAGTTCAAAGAATGGCCAACAGTGTGGCGCATTTCACGCACAAACATGCTCACCTTGAATAAAACGTAAACATTATCATCACATCCTTTGACCATCTGCCAAAGCGCTACGTTTCTTCAGTAAACGAGCCGCTTCAGCTGCCGCTGGATCGTTGAAAACCTCCGGAGTGTCTTCCTCTTCACGCCAGAAAACATGAAGCCTGGCCGGGTAGCGCAGGTGATGTTTAACTCCTCTATCTCTCAGGGCTTTCATCACGTCTCGGAAGGCACGGCGCTGGCCCATCACTTCGTTAGTATAATCCGGGAAGATCAGAACTTTGCTTCCTTTGTACAACATTGACTGCGTCCTGCCGAGGCGTAGAATCAGCTCCTTCACCTGAAAATGGTGAATGCGAGCCATGATGGTGCGCGGCTTGCCACCCGCCGCTGGTTTGGGCTGAAGAGAGCGATGCGCACGGTCAACTTTGACTGGATGTGGGAAGTGCTGTTTACCCAGCAGTTCAGGAATGAGTTTGGAAACAAAATCAGTTGGTTTTCCATCTTCTGAATCTTCTTTTATACTAACAATCTTGATGTTGTGTCTGCGGGACCGGGCTTCTAAATCCAGTAGTTTTGTTTGAAGCTGGCTGGCGTACCTTGTTAAATCTTCACACTTGGTTTCAAGCATTTCCACACGTACTTCAAGTCCGCTGGTCGTTTGCTCTTGACTGACCATGCGGCTTTGCAGGTCAGTTTGCACGGAGAGTACAGACTGAAACTTGATGTCAAAGGCATCAAAGCGTTCATCGAGTCTCCCCAGAATCGTCTCTGACATCGCCTTACACATTTCCTTACACATGTCGTATATGTGGGTTTTGTCATCTGAGGCGGTAGCCGGAGGTTTAGCAGAGGGCTCGTTGGAGCGGCTATCGCTAGTACTAGCCCCGCTAGCATTAGCACTGCTGATGTATCCATCGATAGTCTTGGGCTTACCAGGAGGGTTTCTTTGCCGCAACATTTCCAAATTAGCGAAGTTCAACGGATGAGATAGGCAAACGAGCAAAAAAAAGAAGCTCTTGGACAATTTTATTGTGGTGTTAGGTAATTTTGCATAAATTGCGGTGGAGAGCACAAGCTAAGCACGTCTACATCCCACACATGCGCACTAGCGCCCCCCTTTTCCATACATTTTTTAAAATATTTTTTGCCATGCGCCAGTATCGCGTCGCTCCGCGGCGCATACGCTCCGCTTTGCGTAGCTGTGTTTATGCAGCTCCACCACCATCCCCTCAGAGCAGCTGAAATGTAAACATGTCTCTGTAAACCGCTGAAAAACGGCTGAAGTGAGAATACTGGAGGATTATCGTTGGACAGATTTGACCAAACCGAAGCACAAGGACTCTCTGCATCGTGTCTTTGGAGTTTCTCACGGATCATCACATGGAGGAGCAGGACTTTTGGCGTCCTCCGACGCCGCTGATACAGGTATGTATTAGCAGCATGTTCGTCTATTCAGGTGGATATCTTCAAACCTGTGAAAATGATTTACTATTTGTCTGATAGTTTATATTTATCCTCTGATCCAAGTACTATCTATGTACTGCAGATGTGCTTAAAGTGTTTAATGTTACGTTTAGTCCAAGTGCGTCGGATGCCTCACTCATCTGTCTCATGTTTTTTTGGCCCCTTCGCTCCTTTATCTAATCTTTTCATGACAGTTCCTTACATTTTCAAATGTGACCCAGGCCACTTAGAAATGTCCTAAATCCGATACGTATCTGATCGTTTTCAATGCAACTTCAGCCTGTATGGACGGACAGGTCACATTTATCCGACTTACATGTCATCGATGCACTATACCATTCATTCTGCATTCAAGTTGACGGGAGCAGACAGGAAAACAACACGTGCACTTGTTGTGAATACAGTTAGTGTGAGTGAAGCCGCTCACCTTACTTTCCACTGCTGAAATCCACAGGGGCAAGTTTCTGTTAAAGGCATCACTGTCTCTGCTCCACAAAAGTCCATAGTCCTTCTTCAAATGATTAGGTCCCGTTAGCTTCCCACAACTTTACCAGAGCCAGATTTGCGGCGCTGTTTCCTGTTTACTTCCTCAAACAGCAAGGCGCCATCTACTGCGCAACACATTCAAGCCACATCCCGTTCAGCAGATAAAATCTGATTAAAAAAAAAAAATTGTATTTGAGCATTAAGGCCTGCAGTCTGAACGTAACCTCAGTCTGATGGACCTCATGAGGTTCAAAAATTAAAGTGCAATTCTCCGCCCCCTCCAGCCGATGGCACCCTAAGCAGCCGGCCCCGGCTTGTTGTCCCCGAGTCTGCGTAGGTTTTGTTGTGTCCTTACACCCCCTCTCGGAGGCTGGGAGGGGGTGCTATTTGTTAGTAATAGGAGTTAAGATGGTCTCTTCATTTCAGTTTAGCTCTGACAGACGTAGACACACATCTTGTTCGGTAGACGTAGTATTCAACTTAATTTGAGGTTAAATCTCTCATTTTCTTAGAAAATGGAGAATCAAAGCACAGTTTCACTTGTGCAAGACACAGGTCTAGAAATGTTCAAGTTTCAAGCCTCTGGTTCATCATATGGGGCAGATATGTACTTCTGGGATTATTCAGAGCTGTTCCCCTCCACGGAGGAGTGTGGGAACAGTGCCTTTTGGGGTGTGACGGCAGCAGAACAAGGAAATGCAAGGTCTCTCCCAATATTTGCCCAAAAAAATCAAGAAATACGCTGGGAAGGCCAAACGCAAGATTGAAAAAGGTCTCCACAACCTCCAGCCAGGTAAGACTCTGAGAAATGAGATTCATAGCCTCCGGGGGGAGAACGGAGAACTTGTAGGAGAATTAGTGGACGTCCACACAGTTGTTAGCAATCACAAAAAGGTTATTCACATTTTAAGTGAAGATTTAGAAGACCAAAAGTGCCGAGACGAGACGGAGCTTGCTCAGCTCAAAGCAGATCTCCTGGCTACAGGGGAAAACTGTAGAAACAACCATGTCAGCCTCGCCGAACTGGAAATCCACAAGGAAACCATCACGGACCTGGAAGCCAAACTGTGGGTTCAGAAAGAGACCAAAGACGCAGAAATCTCCAAGCTAAAATCTTCAAACCAAGACCTTAGTGGTCAATGCTGCTCTGGAGACTGAACTGGGGTTTTTGAAACAAGAGCTATATCTTTGTAAGGTTTGCGAAATTCATGAGGCTGAACAGAATCTCTCTCAACATAAACAGATTGTTGAAGAGTTTAAGAATGAATTTGACATTCAAACAAAACAAAATGAGGCTGCGCCAAGATCGATCAGGACAGGAACGCTGCAAAGATCTTACAATTAAAAACAGCGTTTGACAACCTGAAAAAAAAACATGGAAACCTTTGAAGAGGTCATGACGGTAAAGACAGAGCAGGATGAGAAACTCACCGCTCAACAGATAACAATTCAGGATTACGCTGAGGAAGTTACCAGGCTTGAATCGCTACAAGCCGAGTACGAGGCTCGAGCCAAGATCGATCAGGAGAGGAACAGAGCAAAGATCCGAGAACTGCAAACGGCATATGATGACCTTAAGGAAAACATGGCGACGTTTGATGACGGGGTGATGATTGTTCAGTTTGAACAGGACGAGAAAATCACCGCTCAAGAAGCAAGAATTCACGCTGAAGAGGTTACGAGTCTCGAATCGGACAAGGCCGCACTTCGAGATAAAGTTTCCAGCCTGGAGCACGAGCGTAGTGTCCAACGGAAGACGGACGATTCTTCTGAAAGAGAGAAAGCACAACTCTTGACGATATCAGCCCAGCGAGACATAATAGCCTGTCTCAAAGACGGGAAGGCTGATCTACAGAACGATTTTGAGTCTGTCTTGAAGCTACTGGAAGACAGACAGATGGCCGAGGGAGACGCCGACGTCGACTGCTTGAAAAAGGAGAATGAGAAGATCCAAAAACAACTCGCAGAAGCCCGGGTGGAGATCTTAAGACTGTCGTGTCATCGCTGTGAGAAAAAACAACTACAAACGGTCGCAGCAAATCCAGAGACCAATATTAAGAGCGTTAAACAAGAGAAGAAGATCCAAAAGCTTACGAAACTGCAGCCCACAAGTCAAGGAGCGGAGAGGATGAGTAGGAAGAGGTCGTGTGAAGCCTGCAAAGTCAAATATGGATCGTACTATTAAGCCTTTATCAGCCATTATTAATCACATATATTGTTACATTTTCTTCCCCTAAAAACATCGAATTTATTTATAAAGAAGTGCAAATAAATGTACAGATCATTAATATTGCGCCCACACATGTATCGTTTAGCTGCGCTTTACTTTACAGCACATAATTAGCATGACAATAAGACGTCTGTGTAGGATCTCAGTCATACAGGAGTTGTCGATCTTCAATGAAGGTTCTGGAGTTGAAGTGTAGAACGTTTCTCCTCTGATCCAAAAGGCTTTGTCAGCAACACTAAAGTCTCAGCTCAGCCCGCAGACTAGATATAGACCAGAGGGAGGAGTTTTGCTTGGGTCAGTCCCAAACCTCTCTTAACGGCTACTCTTACCTGGAGGTTGATCTGTCCATTTCTAGGCATTTTTCATCAATATAACTATAATAAAATAAATGCTTGTATTTTGTTTCTGTTTATTGGGTGAAAATTTTATTTTTGTTATTTTGAGTAATTCTGACTTGCCAGATAAAAAGAAAATCTGCTCATGGAGTAAGATTTATTTGAGGTAATCTATGTGTGTGACTTTAGCAACTAACCAGGCTCTGCGGCGGCCTCTACAGACAAGAAGCAGAATGAGAGACTGAATCATGTTAAGAAAACCAATGTGCAAGTTACAGAATGTGACTATGGTTTTCTGAGTGAAGAGACTCTTTAATCTTTTTGTCAATATCAGTATTCAATTTATTGCTACAGGTGGCACCAAGTCAAATGTTATGCTTTTTAATGCCATGATAAAACACGCCATATTTTTAAAACCACAAATGCCAAATATCTAAACATTCACAGACCTGTGCCCTGAGTGAGTGTGGGCAGTGCACGTGGGTCAATGTAGTTAATTGTGTTTGTATGGGCCGCCTGTAGTAGCACTGTTCCCAATCTGTGTGTAATGACTGACACGGCGCTGTCTGCCCCGGCGTGAACACAATGAAAAGCAATTTGGAGGAGTGCAGAGGGGGGGGGGGGGGGGGAGGGGGGGGAAGCTGCCAGGACATGTGTCAGCCTTTAATCCAGCCGATACCTGACTGCCTATTATGGAAAGTACACCACCAGTTTACCTTCCAGGGTCACAGTATAGGCTTTTGTAGCTCCCGGAAAAGCCGGTTGGAATATTACGCTTTTTCTGCTATTTTGTGACGCTATATTGCGAAAGTTTAGGCATCGCAGTTTACAATTTCTAATAATGTGTAATGTGTATAAAGAAGCAATCAAGATGAAATGATCTCCAAAAGGCAGGAGGTTGAGACATTCCCATAACATTTCCCAAAAAATGTGGTTCTAATTCCATCATTTACATTTTCCAAATAATATAAAAAAAAGAAGAAAAAAAAAGGCCAGAGCAAAAGTTTGGACACCCTGCAGAATGAATGCCTTGTAGACCCAAATATGTTCGGTATTACAGTTTTAAACTCTTTTCCTGGAGCCAAGTCTTTCAGTTTTAGTTTGAGGGATTGTTTCTTCCTTACAAAGGAAGAGACAGATTTCTCTTTGGAGATTCATCCACAGATCTTCAATGATGTTTAGGTCAGGAGACTGTGAATACCTCAGCCAAACCTTCAAACTGCACCTCTTCTTGTCGTCCATCGTGGATTGAGCCGTGTTTACGTTTGTAAGTCATTTGCTTTTTAGGTTTTTCACAGATGGTGTTTTATTATTCTTCAGGATTTGTTCATAAAATGATCTATAAAACATGTTCTGTCTCTTCTCGCTCTCGTTTCTCAGAAAATCATATGGTCCAAGAAGTCGTGTTTGTTCCAAAACAAACATGGCGTCCTAACCTAATACATGAAAAAGAATAATATGACCAGTCTGACACTGGTGAATGACCGATAGTGTAATGGGTGACTGGTTTAAATGTGTTTCTAGTGCTCATCTGATTTTTCCATTTGTATGAATATAACTGCCTGCTGCGAATCCACACAAGCAATGCAATGTATTCAATTGTTTTATAACAAGATGACACAGGGCAGTCTAATTGTTCTCAAAATTCTGTGTTGTTAGAGTATATGCTGTTATATATTATTGAATAAGAAATAATAATAGTCACTTGTGGATGTTGTGGCTAATAAAAATACCAAAGAGTAAAGTAGTTCTTAGAGCCTTTATTAACACAAGAGTCTGCAACATTCACAGAACACACAGCTTATATACAACAGAGGCTGGTTCATTAGGTCTACAACAAAGGACACCAATTAGATGTCTTTAAACAGATGCCATACATACAACTGTGACAACACGTATACCACTGCAATTATCTGGCTTAGGATATTTCTTTAAAATGTAGTCCCTCTGCAACGGACCATCATTATTTGTCCTGTTTTGACCTAAATGGGACAAATGCAAGATCTACTTTGTTGAGCTTTGTTAGAATGTTCCCTTGCCATAAACAGAATCAGTGTGTTGCATTTAGACTAGACCAAATGTGTGCATTAGTGCAGCACGTGGGCTGGACAGACACCCATGTCATTGGTCCATTGGTGCAGGATTACCGTGCTCCTCCTACTGACTTTTTTTTTAATAAGTGAAGCCTTTAGCCACTGGCCACACGGCATGACAGTCAAATGGTCTCAACTTACTGTATATAGCGCTTTTCTACCTGTACATTAAGCACTTTACAGCAAGAACCACTCACCCATTCACACTCGTATTCATCCACCAGTGTGCAACTTCAAGAGGGCGGATTCGAGCCCCGTCTTCCGATCATGAGATGACCCACTTTACCAACTACTAGCCTGATAAACCACACCCACTTCTTTACTGCGTGGAAGAAGGCGGGTCTGGACACACGGTAAACAAGTTGCTGATTGGCGGCCAAGGCCTAGCCGAACCAATCACGACCGTCACAGAGGATTGACATGGTTACGTCCCTCGCTGCACCACTATGTTGTGTTCAATTAACATTAACATTAGCCAACACTAATCATGGATGAAGTAGTCGAGCATTTGTCTCCGCGTGCTCGTGAGTTTATATTCATTGGACTACAGCTGTCGTCACGTCCGCTAATCGCTAATTGGTTTATTTCACTGAAAATCTGTGTCCGTTAGGCCCGCCCGTTCAAACTGCTCCATTTGCTCCGTGACCAGACTAACGTCCCTGCGTGGAATGGACAGGGCATAGTCTGGCAGAGCCAGGCAAACCAACTGTCGCTCCAGTCCGTCTCGTTTGGACCAACACCGTTCTTACGCCAGACGGAAAGATCGGGCCCGAGTGCTTCAGTCACACTTTGGAGAAATCCTGATTCATTTGCTTGTTTCTTTTTCTTCCATAAACTCCATAAACCGCAGTTCTGCATTATAACTGTGTTACAGATTTCTAATTATTCCTTTACAAAGTTACTTAGTTACTTTATTTATTACTTGATTTTAAAAGTATCTAAGGTAGATTACTTTATTAATCACATTAATCAGCTGCTGACATCAGACGTATGTCCATGTCTCTCCTGCTCTGCTGTCCACGTTTATGCTGTGAGTCGTCTGCGTCACATTTCTAATCTCTCCACGAGACGTTAGAAAAAGAAGTCTGACAGAATAGTAACTCACAGTGACTTGGTAAAGTCAGATTACTTGTCTGTAAAAAGCATCAGCGGTGGCTGAGTGGATAGAGCTCTAGCTTTACAGCTAGAAGGTCCCAGGTTCGATCCCCGGGCGGGGCTTTTCCATAGGTGCTCTGGTTTCCTCTTCCTTCAAAACCATGCTGGTCAGGTCGTTGCAGCGGCTCAGGATTAGCCCAACATCCATTGCCCAATGCAATTTCATTGTACATTTGTATAATGACAATAAAAGCTCAAAACAAAGAATTAAATAAACTAAGAAAAAAAAAAGTGTTTTCCGTTCTCTGTTATTTGACATTCTAGAGTAAAGTGTCACTGCTGATGCACTGAATGTTCTCGTGGCTGGTCGGCCTCCTCTGGTCTCCTCTGTAGCCGCTTGTTGTGCGCGGTGCGTCGGATCGGCCTGTGTTCTGTCTAAAAGGCGTGACGGATGTTCCGGCCGCTCTTTTATCTCCTCCACTTTCTCTCTTCAAACCAAGGGCACTCTGTATTCTGAACACTGCTACGCTCTGCCTCATAGCACCAATACAGAGAGGCTCCTCGCAGATAACTCCTTCACTTTTTCATTGATGTCACAGATCTCCAGGCTTTCTATGAATATATTTGTCCGTTACATCTTATGAGCATTTTTCTTCTACACATTTCATTATCATATTCTGCTGTGTTTTCTTTGTAAATCTGTAAATCTAGAAATATCCCAGTGTAATCTGATGACAGGCTCTCATCCCATACTGTGCTTCTGTAACAAGTATATACAGCCTCTGCCGTATGTTAATGTGCAATTGTTTTGTTAGATAATAGAATATTGTATGATTGTAAGACTGTCCTAATACATCTTTGTTAGGGCTGAGAAAATGATCACATTCATACATTGTATCAACATTGTAAAATTCTTGCAATGAATCACAGCAATCTCTTTGGAAGGACGGGGCTTGTGATCGCTGAGCTGCTGTAGTGACGTGACAAAGGAAACCACGGTGTAAAAAGTATGAAACAAATGTCCCGTGTGTCCGTCCTGCTGCACACGTATGACTGCGGCGCTCACGTGCTGAGCCACTGGTGCCGCTGAGGGCTGCACGGAGAGGCTGAAGACGGCCCCAGTAACAGTGATCTTTATGAGTGAAGCTCAGGATCGTGCACGAGGGAAGGCTTCACAGACTGGAACACAGATTGGCTTGAGATTTAGTGGACCATTAATGTGGCCACACCTGCTTTTCTTTATGTCTTTATGTAAAGCACTTTGTTCTGCCAGCTGTTGCAGATAAACTTGAATTGATCGATTGATTCCTGCGGTCTAATCTGAGTCTTGATATGCCACACTAGTGAGGGGACGAACACAGATTTAGACAGATTTATCAACATTCTTTGAAAGAAATGTGTCTGTTGTGTGTGTAGACAATGTTTCTTGTCCTTGAGTTTAGCTCGTCAAAAACAGGAGTAAAAAAATCTCTTCTTTTTATTTGCCGATTGTTTAACCAGGATAGTCCCAGTGAGAATAACACTCTCTTTTTAAGGGGAGTCCTGGCCCCAGCCATTGGACATATTTTTAGACAGGGGGAGCACATGCAGACTCCACACAGAAAAGCCTTGGCCGGCCGGGGAATCAAACCCGGGACCTTCTTGTTGAGAGGTATGAGCACTAACTGCTGCGGAAGTGCATGACCACCTAAAGCTGCCAGAGCAACAGAACAGAGCTCCCTGTGCCCATGGTGATGTGGGGGGGGCTGTCTCAGTATCTGAAGCCTGTTGTAACTGATCTTGGTGTTTAGACTGTGATCTTATATTTGACGCCCAGGTGAACTCGCTTGGAAAAACGACTTTCTTCCAGATTCGGCAACTGTCTGAAGTGAAACCTGTCCTTTCCCGCCACCACTTTGAGATATGAATCCACGCCTTTATCACTCTCGACAGTAAACTGACAAATGGACTCTTACTTTGATTTGACAACGTAATACATGATCTTCATTATTTTGGGATGTTTTTTGGTCTTTTTCATCAAATGTTTCCAAAAAGAATAACCCTTTTTGACTACTTAGCATGAGCTAGCATTAGGTTTTTTTCAAGAAAAAATAACTTCATGGAGAAATGTTTGATATTTTCTACTTTGAGTGCTTTTTACCACACTTCATAAGTAAGTTCATAATTATTTAGTTTGAAGGAAAAGAAAAACTGCTCATCTTATTAGCGATCTGAAATATCTTAAAACAAGTGCAATTACTAAGCCCTAATGTCCGGGGCCCATGCCAGCACAGAGCTTTGGTTTAATCAGATGCTCAAAAGGCTTGATTCTTCTTCAGCAGGTTATCATTGGCCTTCACTTACAGATTACACAAAAGTTCCCCATGCCCGACTCTTCGGACATGTCTGGTCCGAATGCATCAGTAGAATTACCCAGGGATCTCAGGTAAAACAAAAATAGTATTACCTATAGTTTATATTTTCGAGTGTGTGTAAGGAAGTCTAATCAGAATGTTTTTATCTTTAAAAAGTTTAAAGAAAACAAATGACAATATTACAAAACAGTTACACGCAGTAAAGCAGGGCAGACCTGGAACATAATGGCCTCGCTATTCATTTGCCCCTGACAGACCTTTGTAGGCCAGTTCCTTTGCTTTCATAGGCCCAGACAAACCTTGGACCCTGCCCCACTATTTGAGAACCATGTCCTGTCACCACTCTCAATCTGGTCAGTCTACAGTTTGGCCACGACCAGAATCAGAACAACTTTGGTGAAGGTGAAGACTTTTAAACACCTGTAAATGTCCCACAAAGATGTTCATGTAAGTGCGGGTTTGCACTAAATATGCTGATACCAATTTGAGGAATGTTTTTCATATAACACTATAAGATGGCTATAAGCTAAGAAAAGTGATTGATTTATGGGTTTCTAGCTTTGATATTTGTATTTCTTCTCTTCCATGCATAAACCCCAATGTGTCTATCACCCTGCCTCAGAATGCACACCTGGATGCATTTGTGTGGATGTTTACCATGTCACACCTTCCGAAACACATCCACATGAATTATTCACCGCATCAGAGAGTCGTTACAGCTGTGGCCGCTCCATAGTATCAAACACGCACACATATCACATGGCTCCGTCTGTTTTACATAAACATGCCCACTCAGTCCCACCTGCGTGCATTCACACCGGCCGCTAAACCACGCACTGATGACGCCAATGAGCCGAGAGCCACGGAGCCAGACACGCACACCGGGCTGAGCGGGCGTGTGCGCGTGTGTGTGTGTGTGTGTGTGTGTGTGTGTGTGTGCGTGTGTGTGTGCGTGTGGAGGGATGTATAGCGATGGAAAAGGCTTTGTAATTACAGCCCAACACGAGCTCCGGATAATGTTAATGCGTCTGTGTGTTTGTCACGATGTCAGAGCCAGAGCCTGCTCTTATTGAGCTGAGCGGGTCTCACCGGGGGCCGCGGGTCTCGCCGGGGGCCGCGGGTCTCGCCGGGGGCCTCGGGACTCGCCGGGGGCCTCGGGACTCGCCGGGGTCCGCGGGACTCGCCGGGGGCCGCGGGACTCGCCGGGGGCCGCGGGACTCGCCGGGGGCCGCGGGACTCGCCGGGGGCCGCGGGACTCGCCGGGGGCCGCGGGACTCGCCGGGGGCCGCGGGACTGTTTTGTTTATCCGGGTTGATAAACAAAACAGCTTCTAAAGGGATTCACCGCCTTAACCAATCGCATTTTCTCCAGTTTAGCTTTACCCAAATCTAAAAGCTTCTTGGCTGGAGCTGACAGCCCAGAGTAACGCCTCATTTGAAAGCTAAGACCTACAAAACTGACTGGGACTTTTTTTGTTGCGTTGTCGCTGCGTTTCGTTGTCGTTGCTTTCTTGCTTTTTGATGTTTTCGTCAGGTTTATGTTGCTTTTTTAAATTGGGTTATTGTTGTATTTCCAGCACATTTTTGTTGCTCTTTTGTTATGTTATGTTTGTTTGTCGCTTTATTGTTGCGTTTTTAATCCCTTTTTTGTCACTCATTTGTGGCTCTTTTTTGCTTTCTCATAATCGTGTTTGTGTTGGGTTTTCATCCTCCTTCTGAAGCTTACAGATTTGGGTTAAGTCAAACTGGAGAATATGTGCTCGGTTAAGGCGGGGGGGGGGAGGGGGTTAAGAGATTAAGTACAACATGAATAACTAACAATAAAATGTAACTATGCCCCTATGAGAGACCAACAGGCCCGTTTGGAACCGTTTGGAACCATGAGGCCGTCCTCCCGTGGACCCACCACCTGCAGGAGGAGCCATAGGGGACTGGTGCAATGTGACTTGGGCAGCTCCAATAGCTGCCCCCACGACCCGGCAACGGACAAGTGGGAGAAAATGGATGGATGGATGGATAAAATGTAACTCATACTTTAGAAAATAGGTTTGGGCAACACCAGTGGTTTTAAATTCGATCCATCAAGTAAGATACCGTTCCAGCACCCATTACAATGTGACAATGTTTACATGGGTGAAGATCATCCACATTACAAAAGCTTTGCCAGTGACACATAAAAGAGATATGCCTTTATAAAAAGGTTTAATTATGAATTAATTCCAAATGAATTGCATAATATGTTTTGACCAAACTTCTTTATCTGAGCACAACATTACACTTGAATTCACTGCATATTGTAAGACGACAGCAAACATGTTCCTTGAATCGGAATGCCTGTCACAAAGCTTATCTCAGAGGCGTTTACATGAACCTTTCTGACGTAGGAGAGCTGAGGTTGTGTAGCTCCAGGTCCACACAGATGAGTGATGAGCTTTGGACCTGCTCGAAGTGCGAATAGTATCGCTCGGTCACATGAATCACACAATTATTTAATTTTATTTTTTTATTTTTTTATTTTTTTGTTTATTTAAGCAGGATACATTCTGCTCAAAAGGAGCAGAATTATTCGCACGCGTGGATTGGGTTGTTACGATCGGGTTGCATCGGAGGTGAGTCTGGTTACTTCCGTAGGCTTTTGGAAATGAATACAAGTTTGTACACCGTCCCCAGTAGGCACGAACGTGTGTGTGTGTGTGTGTGTGTGTGTGTGTGTGTGTGAGAGGGGGGGGGGGGGGGGGGGGGGCTGTATAGTCAGTGACTCATCCTCCCCCTAGGATACATTAGCTCCATGTTTTCTCCTCTCATTTCACTTCTCGGAGCTCCCACCTTATTCCGCGTCGTCTGATAAATGCCGCATGGGTCAACTTCACTCCCACGCACTTTTGGACACACTTGTTTCGCCTGAAAGCTGTTAATTTGTTACAATCCGTCCAGGGCAGCCCTGTAAGAGGGATATTATGAATTATCATGCCAGGCCCACATAATATATTTCATATTATGTGAATTGCTGAAAACCTTTGGTATGAGCAATAATGTAAAAGTGACATTTTCAGTTCAGGGCTGAAAGAAGGGTTAAGCAAGAATTAAAGCGAGACAAATATAACTTAAAACTTCATCTTCAAAACATGTTGCACCTGACTGCTACTGCATCTGGTAATGTTTTGGTTAAATGCATGTTGTTTCCTGCAGTGTCTATCAGGACTTTTGTTTTGCTGCTGTGTTTGGCCTAAAAAGAGATGAAAGACCATAGCATTTCAACCAGGGATAAATAACACCAGGTTTCCCTCAGGGGCATAATAACTGTGATGAAGAATAAACTTTAGCAGTAATTCTCACACAGCCAGATGTCTCTTTGTTGCATGAATGAGTCTATACTTAGTCACCATGGCAATGTGAGCCAAAAACTCAGTCAAAGTGAACGCTCTACGTATCCAAGTACTGCCCTGGCTTTGATTCCAAACCCCATCTCACCTCGAGCAACCGCGGCTCCCTCCTCAGTCTACCCTCACCTCACCTGCCGCTCTATCTTATAAAAGCTCGCCGCATGTTTTCTGCCGCTCAGAACCTATTGAATTCTGTGCGTGTGTGTAGCTCCAATTAGGCGGACACCCTCCTGCCCGCCTATTCATCATGTTGATGGCTCACTTGGTACTTGTCTACAGCGGGACGCGCTCTGGAATCCTCGCTACAGCCCCGCCGAGCTGTCTTCCCCCAGGCCTGATCTCCTCTTTGTTAATTAGCTGAAAGACAGGCGTGAAGAAGAGGCTGTTTTTATTTCCCCGGTGCAACGTTTTGATAGAGCGGGAGGCCGTGCGGAGGGTTGTTTGACGGCAAGTTACGAGGAGTCCAACTGCTTCAATTCCTCCCTTTTACGAGCGTCCTTGGTCTGTGTGTTCTCTCATAACCACAGCTGCTAATATCGTTTTTTTATTTCCCACATATCCATGCTCCGCTGCAAAAAGAGCAGTTACAGGAGTGGAAATGGCTTTCAGGCAGTCGCTCAAAAGCAGAAAGGATCCAAAGGGGAAATCCTTCAACATTTTTCCAGCACTGAAAAAAAAAGCCATCTTTAATGAGATGAATGACTTAAAAATGTTTGAATTAGACATATTTGTTGTTGGTTTTAACAGTTTTCAAAGAGATTCAGAGATTATAAGAAAAAAAGAGAATGAAATATATGATGTGTCTGATAAGGCCAGTGAAATAATTGTGTTATAATTATAAAATGATCCTTTAAAATAGCGGGGCCGGTTATCTCCACTGAGCTGTGGGCTGCTCACTTTGCCCGAGCTAATATCGCACTTCTGTGTCTGCAACAAATCTTTCAACATGGATCATCACGGTGCCTTGTCCATGCCTCTGAGTGCAGACGTAGCAAGAAAGCAGGGGCGCGGCAGGTGCTGCAGCACCCCCTGGTGGCTTAGCTTCAAAAATTGCAATGACAATAAAAGATTAATAGATTGCATGTTCAGCAACTTAATTGTATGCACTATTGCTCTATGATGCTATATATTATGATGATTGCTTACACACGACAGTCTGCGCGCGTGCAGGTATCCTCTAGTATGTGATATGTGTGGGACTTATTCGGATACTTTGAAAGTTAATTATTACATCGCATGTTTATTCTGTATCCTCACTTTACGCACAACTTTTACTCACTAATTGCTCTATGCTGCTGAATGATGATTGCTTAACATTAGGTTAAGTTACGCCCTGCTGCCGTGGGGGTGTCATTTGATCTGGTTTGTGGCTTTAATATCGAAAGTTATAACATTTTTCTTTCATGGTTTTATAATGCACTTGCGGCACTGATGTAATCTGTTAGGCGTACACGCTGGATTTTATGTGACAGACTCCTGTCACCGTGTACACAGTTGATGTAGTTTGTACTGTTTGTTTGTTTTAACTATAAGAACGTTTGATAGCCTTTTTTTTAAAACCAAATGGACGGAGTTTCAGCGGGGCGATTGCATATTAAAAGCAGAGTCTGGACACAGCTCATTAATGACAAGGGAAAGTGCTGCTGTGTTATCCACAAACAGACTCTCTTTATACAATGTCCATGCACTATTGCACATATGTAATCTACAACCATGAACTGTTATGTACGACCTGGCAGCTCGCTGTGGAGACGGACAATAGTTGGACTATATTTTGGGAGGAAAATGGATGAACTGTGAAGGGAACTACCTGCTCTGGAGAACTGAACTAAAGCTGAGACCAAGAAAAAAGCCAATTCATTATAAATTTATAAACTATTACTGGAATAATTCTCTTCCTCCTGGGAGAGGAGGTTTGAAGCAGCTGGACCTCTTATCTCTCCTACGCCGTCAACACTTCCCTTCAAGGCCAAGCCACGGAGCTAAACCTGATAAGGCCTGAGCTCTCTGGGTCATATTTTGCATAACACTTTCAGACTGTAAACAACCGCACACACAAACCCCCGTCGTTCTGCGTCATCCTTCCCCTCCCCAAAAAAAAATTCCGCACGTGACCTCGTGTGCTGTGTATTTCCCATGTCTTGATGTTTCTATTTGTGCTTTGCCTTAACTTAACCTGAATGTAATTTCACATTTCTTCTTTTGTAAGGCGCATTGAGTTGCCTTGTGTACGAAATGCGCGGTATAAATAAAGTTGCCTTGCCTTACAAACTGTTCACAAGTACACAATGTGCACGCTGTAACTGCGACCCATGTGTACCCTCTCCCCGTCTTAAAGTGCTCCTCGGTGAAGTCTTCGGGATGATAAAAGATGTGTGGTATTTATGAACACTTTTGCTGTTGTGTCCCATTGGTCAGTGACTGTATCAAACCTTTCTGTGGCCTGTTGATTTTGTACAACAGATCAAATGCTAACTTTAGCTTGACTTCTAGCGCTGATGCTCCAGTCTTAAGTGCTGTAGAGGCTTGTTACTTTTCTCTTTGAATTAAAGTGCAGCATATTTCTGAAGATTATTCTCCCAAACTCACAAGTGGGCATTGTGATTTCCTGAAGAGAGACACAGCTATAGTGGTCTGCAGAATACAGAGCCTGCCCTGCCTTGTGTTACATAATATCTATAGAATTATTCTATTCACATTTCCAAGAGCAATCACTGCATATGTGTCAAAAGTTACACAAGTAAAGTTTGCTGACCTCAAGCCAATTTAGTTTGTACTAGACATTACATTGTTTTAATGTTTGGTGCAGCCCTGTGAGGCAACTTCTGTTGTGATATTGCGCTATACAAAACAATTGACATATCGATATATTACCTCGCTGAAAAAGAACCACAGCCGTGGGGAGACAGAGCCACAGCAGCTGTGAGCTGCTTGGCTCCTGTAGGTTTAGCAGCAGCTAACTTAAAGCCACACCATGTAGAATTTTACCCATTAAATAAATCTGAAATACATGCATTTATTTTATGACAGATATTTTCATCATAAATGTACAAACAAACATGAGCCTCAGCTCTCCTCAGACATGACTATAACTTTACCAGGAGTGGGTACGTCTCCAGCTCGTCTCCATGGAGATGTGACTAAAGACAGTAACATTTGAGATTTAAATAGGTTAGGTTCTCATCCAAATCCATTCTTTGATTACCCTTTGATTTTCTGTGTTGAGCTGGTCATTAGGAGCAGGTGTTGTACTGAAGGCATCTGTGGAATCACCCATATATAGTCATGTTTGAAAACAGTTAAGGGGGAAAACAATTTGGAGAAACATTTTAACTTTCTCTAATTATTCAAAAACAACTTTAACAAATGCTGAATTAGGAATATAGTTTTCTACTAAATACAGATATAAAGACATGGAGAGGAGCAAAGTGGTTCAACAGCCCATAAATACATAAATAACGGAAAAAGCGCTAATGCTAACGCTAGCTAGCGCTAGCTACTACTGCCTTTTTTTCGCTTCTACTGAACAATCTGCTGCTTATAAACATCCGTATGGACCCGATTTAGACTTGACTTTAAGTAAGTAAGTGCTTTATTGTCATTGTACAAGCGTACAACGAAATAGTGTTCAGGTGTTAGTCCTGAGCTGCTGTGGCTGAGCCGCGCTGCCACTGTGTCAACCTGACCCGCATGACCTTGGAGGTCGAGGAAACTGTAGCACTCGGAAGAAACCTGGCTGCCCTCTGTCTGCTCTGATCCTCTGAAATGGTGCAGTGCCTCCTGGGTTTGTCCCTGTTTCAGAGCGTGGTGTCCTGCACTGGTCAGCTCCACCTCCTCATTCCTCTTCCTCCCTCTGCTCCACCATCTCTCGTTTGTCCTTTTTTGTTTCCTGTAGCTCCTCTTGTGACGCCTCGACTGTCCTGCAGCTGTGGGGGCTCTTATTTATATGTGATAATTGAAAATGGCTAAAAAGTGTGAAAAATTGTGTTACCCAAAATATTCTGTTTTCCCCCTTGGCAAGGCCACGCCCCCTTCTATGACATGATACCGTCTGTATGTCCAAAATGTTACGCCGTGTGCGTATTCAATACTTCGACTAACATAAGAACAGAACCTACGACAGTGCTGGTTGCATTTAAGAAAGCTCCAGGGATTTTTTCTGATTCGATTAGAGAATGGTCCGCTAGCTTGGAAAGCTGTAGTGTCCCGGTTGTTGCTGATTTTGAACGTATTCCTCTACTGCACATTTAGCCTCGATCTGGAAGTGCGGTATGCACTGGTATTGCACCAAAAAGTGTCACTAACCTGCCCTTCTCCCCGTTAAGACGTGTTAACTACAGGAAACAAAAAAGGACAAACGAGAGATGGTCAAAGACTGTTGTGAAGCGGACGGAGCAGAGGGAGAAAGAGGAGGAGGAGGTGGAGCTGACCAGTGCAGGACACCACGCTCTGAAACAGTGACAAACCCAGGAGGCGGTGCACCGTTTCAGAGGATCAGAGCAGACAGAGGGCAGCCAGCCAGGTTTCTTCCGAGTGCTACAGTTCCCCCGACCTCCAAGGTCATGCGGGTCAGGTCGACACAGTGGCAGCGCGGCTCAGCTGCATCAGCTCAGGACTAACACCTGAACACTATTTCATTGTACACTTGTACAATGACAATAAAGCACTTACTTACTTACTTAAACTTCACTTCATGCCAGACCTAGCAACAGTTGCTAGGGGGTGGGGCTTTAGCAAAAAGTCACTAGAGAAGCCACTGCACCACCGCCATTACACCCGGGGATCGAACCTGGGACCTTGCTGAGAGGTCAGAGCGCTAAAGGCTGCACCACTCTGCCGCTCAAAATTCTAATTTTCATACATTTATTTTTTGAATATGGAGTGTGTATTCTGGACCTTAAGACAGTCCATTCTCACAGCATCAGCCATGATCTACAGTCCTTTCTTGTCCACACTGTACCCCCTTGCTCTTTTAGCAGCCTGACAACGTGAGCTTTTCTCTTTCCTAACAGTTTAAAGGTCAGACACTGTGTTTGCTCTACAGCTCCCTCCTGCAGAGCGCAGAATCCTCTGTGAAAAGGTTTGGGTCCGCGCTGTGACACCAAATCCTTTTTTTATCGCTCTGTTTCTGAGGGCGCGCCGTGCAGCCATCTCGCTCTGTCTGAGATGGCACTGCAATAAGATGTAACAATGATTAAACAGAACATTAATGATGGCTCTTCCTGATGCCTGCGAGATTCAATTAGACGATAGCAATAGATTCATTAGAGCGCATCATATATTCAGTGACGCTGCTTATAGCGTTTAATGAGACTGAAACAGATGATTGTCAAATGGCCTTCTCCCTTGGTTATTGATTAGCCCCCACACAGAAGCTTTATTGCACTCTGTCTCACAGCCTACAGAATACGTTGACATTTTCACTTTTCTCCGTCTGGATGCTGGAACCCAGGCTCCCTTTGACGGATGAGCTGTTATTGCACTTGGCTTTCGCAGCTCAGTTTCTCCAAGCTCCTATCTATAACGCTTTGTGCTATGGAAATGTTTTTTTTTTGCATCATGAGCCAGACACATTTACTTGTTTTGTCAAGTGGGTAATGGATGCACTCTCACCTCACTGCGTGAACGTATCAGGTTTAATTCCCAGAGTGTGTAGTTTGCATGTTTTCCCTGCGTCTGGGTGGGTTTCTTATAGTTACTCCGGTTCTCCATCAACCAAAAACACGAAGGGTCCTTGAGGGCAGCACTGCAATGTATCGGACACATAATGAGTTTCAAACCCACAAATCCATCTTGAAAGGTCTGCCTCAAATCCACCTGTGTATCTATGTAACGACTGTGTGGCAGACAAAAAAACTGGAGGTATTCTGCTTTATATTTAAACAGACAAATCATCTGTTCTAATGTTGATAGCACGAGTAAGATCCATTTGTCTTGTGTTAAAGGACATACACAGCATGTAGCACATTTGTGATCCTTTCAAACACTGCACCCATGGTGTCCTGTTCTGGTCAGTTCCGCCACCTCCCCCTTCCTCTTCCTCCTTCAGCTCTCTCCGGTCCCGCCGCCTCCTCTCCTCATCTTTTTCCTCCTCCTTTTCCCCCTTCTTCACCTGAGAGTCACCTGTGAAACTCCAACAGCCTCTCACCATCTCCTGGGAAGAGCACAGTAGACCAATATAGTCCATCTTATTCTCCAGTGTACGCACATTTGACAGAACAATAGTAGAGATAGAAAAGACTTGTGTGGCTTAGCTGTGAGTCTTGCCCGGATACCTCCTTGTTTACCCCTTTTGTGAATCCTGTAGTTCCTCTTGTGATGCCTCCACTGTGTTGCAGTGTAGGTCTCCAAAGACTTTTTGGTCATCAGCTAGCTGTTAGTTTACTTTTTGAAAAGCTGTTTCCTTCGTGGCCAGTAAGGTCTTTCAGCAGTGAAAAATCAGTCGAACCTTAAAAAAGCATGTACAAAAGGACAAACAGAAACGTCAAATGCAGTTTGTAGAAAAAGGGAAGTCGCTGCCTGTTTATGCGCCGCCATGGAGACAATACTATTTTGACCTGTCCCTAAACATGCAGAATGCTCTTTTAAAAAAAGGAACAATGTATGAAAAATAATGAATGCAGACGTAACAGTCCTGATGAAGAGGTTAAAACTAGGTACATTTTCAAAATTATTTAAAATGGATTTGTCTTTATGTCCCTATTTCTGCAGTCTCTTTAAATAGTTTGTACAAATCTGCTGTGATCTCTGACTAAACTTTACATAAACACCATGTTGCAAGGTGCCATGTAGAGGTTATGGGATTGCAGAGTCTGTTTCCGCAGGTTTGTCCCTTTTCCCTCTCATTCTCCGTGTGTCCGTCTGAAGTCACTGTGCTTTTCTATCTGTAGTGCACTATGTGTCCACTGAGTCTGATACCCGACAATGCAGTTTCATTGAAATGAAAGTGAAAGAAAGCAGCTTAGGACAAAGTCCTGGTGATGTTAGAGAGGAGGGAGTCATGTTACTGGGGTTGATGCCCGTCTCTGAGCTGTGTCTGGCAAAAACAAGGCAACAGAAAGGTTATGTTAGTTCTGCCTCAAATAACAATTTGGTTCAAAAAGAGGAAAAGTGAGATAAGACAACATGTTACTCCTACGATTCATTCATTACAGCTCCGTGTCTACGGCACATTTGGCTGTTCTATCTTTCTGTCTAAATGCAGAGACTTTCAAAGATATTTCCTACATCACAGTTCAATTCGGTCAGAGCTGAAAAGTTGAGCTTACATCATTGTGAACTTTCTTTTGAGGGATTCTTCAAGTATAAGGCAGGATACGTTTTCTTTTGGTTGCACAGATCACTAACCTTCGCCATGATGACATTTACTGCAATAGCTGAAAGAACAGGGTGTGTTAGAGGAAAGCTCACTTATCATCTCCCATCAACAATGCTTATTCCCCCGGGCTGGGTCGCACGTGGGCCACCAGGCCCCACTGACGAGAGAGGGTCCCTGCTGGTGCTTTGGGAGAAATTAAAGGTCACATAGACTGATAAATCTTTTAAACATGTTAACAATTGTGCAGTATTTTGTAATAGTCTCTCCTTCACTTCTATCTGCTCTCTTTTAGTTCACATGTGTGACCAGTCACTAGAACCAGGGACACAAGTCAGTTCTGGAGCATTTTGAGCTTTTCACAGATTGTTAAAGTGTCGTCTCCAAGCTTTCCAACAATGTGTAACACATGGAAATCTGATCATATTTGGATATGAGCTGCTCCGTGAGCTGCTGGAGCCTCACACTGAGAGTTACAGACTCCAGACATCACTGAAGTTATAACTGTAGAAAAGACTCCTGGACTACTTTTGTAATGCACATACATTCTCACACACGAGAGGAAAAGGCCGACATGGAGACGTATCGCCGCGCGTGATCGCATTGTTTACGTTTCACTCCACACCCAGTGTAACTTTATCTGACCATAAAACCAAAAATATTGGTTGTCTTATCCGGACAACCAATGATTTATAAATGTATGAACATTTACAGGGGTGCCCAAACTTTTGCATACCACTGTATATAATGTGTATTCATTCAAAATGTAGCACAGTCCACTCAGTCCTACTGGCAGAGGAGTAAAGCCATGAAAACTGGGGTGATTACATAGAAATTAACCACTTTGCACCAGACATGAGAAGAGAGTGTGGCCTATAGACGGGGGCAGGCGGATCCAGTTCATATACAGCTGTAGCCAATGCTGTGCACTACATACAGCAACCATGCAGTTTATTTCAGAGACAGTTGGCCCCTCGCTCTCTCTCAGTGCGCTGCATGGACCTTCTGCCAGGACTGTTTTTCTGAACTTTGTGGGCTTTTTTAGATCAGACGGTGACCGTCCGTGTGACTGCAGATAATTGACAGCGCTTAAGTAAAGAGCACTACACAGGGGGGGGCACATACTCTTACTGTGCTCTCATTGTGTGTCTGCCCTGGTGCACGCCTCGTGGTCCTCTCACACACACCTGCTCTGCCCTAACCCTTCTTTAGTGTTGCTCCCAACAAGTTCTGTCATTAAACAGCAGCAGCTTCTAACTTTGTGTCTTGTGGAGGGGGTCAGAGGGACCGTTGGTGCAGATGTGTGCAGTCGGGACAGCGCTTCTGTCAGTCTCCCCCAGGAGAAACTGAAGCTACTATCAAAGCTTACCACCAGTATGGTGAATGTAAAATGCTCTCATGTAAAGCGCTTTGTGACCATGTCTGTGAAAGCACTTTATAAATAAAGATCTGCTTCTTCTTCTTGTGCTGTCCCGAAGAACGAGTACGAGACGAACGGGCAGGTGGCTAACATATTGATCCTGCCTGCGCTGTGATCGCACAGCTCAGTATTTGACCTAATAAACAGCCATTTAAAGCATGCGAGCAGGAGCCAGCACCATGGGGTCAATGTTCATTATTTCCCCTCTACATGGAAGTGTAGCTGGCACTGACTGTGGTGTTCACTGTGGGCTCAGGCACACTCTGAACAAAATCAAACTAATGTCAAAAAAGCCTTTACACCTTTATACAGAATTAGTACAGTAAATCACGCCTATGATTGAGAATACATCACAATCAGAGTGAAATACTTTTGTAAAATGTAGAGAACAAGTGTTTCCTGACAAATGACAGACACCCGGAGCGGGATCAAGGCACCAACGCCAGAACTATAGCCGGAGAAGATTCACAGTCGCAGTAACTGGTGTTATGAATGAACTGTCAGCCTGGATGGGAAGCTAATTATTTCTAGCAATTATGGACGACATGAGCGCAGTTGGTCCCAAACGGTTACTCCTGCGTACATTACATACAGCATACTAACTTTGTCTCGGAGCAATAACAAGGCCGTCTTTTCATTATGGAATGTTCTACAAAAGTCTAAGTAAGCAGGTATAAGTGAACGAAATATGACCCCCCACATTCAGTCAGTGTCCCACCATCTGGCACCACTCTGTGTGCTCTTCACACATATGTAGTATGTTGAAGCTTCTTTGAATGTTCCACTCCTCGCCTCACCCATAGCCAATCAGCTCGGGCGCTCTCTGACCCCTCTCTCGTGTCTGATAGGTGGATGACCTCAAGGCCAAGCTGGCTGCTCAGGAAGTGGAACTGAAGCAGAAGAACGCGGACGCTGACAGGCTGATCCAGGCGAGGACCCACACCCCATCTCTGCTAGCATTCCCGCATCACTCTCCCATCTCCCTCTCCTCAGCCTCCCTGCTCTCCCCCTCTCCCTACCCCTCTCACTCCCGTCTCCTGCTCCTAGCCTCCCTCCTGAACTGTCCCTCTCCAGGCCTCCCCTCTCTCTCTCCCCCTCTCCTTAGCCTCTGCCCTTCTCTCCCCCTCTCACTCAACCTCTCTCTCGCCTCTCTCCTCAGCCTCTCTTATCTCCACCTATCTCTCTCTCTCTCTCTATCCCGTCTCCCTCTCCTCAGCCACCCCCTGCTCTCCCTTCTCTCTCTCTCCCTCCTCCCCCTGCGTTCCCCCTCACTCCCTCTCTTCAGCCTCCCTCTCCCATCTCTCTCTCCTCAGCTTCCCCCTGCTCGCCCCCTCACTTCCGTCTCTCTCTTTCCCCCTCTCTCCTCAGCCTCTCTGCTCTCTCTCTCCACCCCCTCTCCTCTCTGCGCCCCCCCTCACTCCCTCTGCTCAGCCTCCCCCTGATCTCCCTCTCTCAATACTCTCTCTCTCCCGCTTCCCTCTCCTCAGCCTCCCCCTGATCTCTCTCTCTCAATACTCTCTCTCTCCCGCTTCTCTCTCCTCAGCCTCCCAGCTCTCCCCCTTTCTTCTCAGCCTCCCTGCTCTCTCCCCATCCCTGCTTCCTCTCCTCAGTCTTCCCCGCTCTTAATCTCTTACTCCCCTTCTCTCCCCTCTCCTCAGCCTCCCCCTGCTCTCAATCTCTTACTCCCCTCTTTCCCCTTAGCCTCCCTGCTCTCCCCCCTCCCCCTCTCTCTCATCTCCCTTCCCATCAGCCTCACTGCTCTCCCCTCTCTCTCTCCCGCCTCCCTCCTTTCCGTGGTCACTGCACAGGGCTGTATCTCACGTCGGATGCACTGCTGTCAGACGGGCTTAGATATATTTGAGCCAGTGCAATCACAAATACATCAGGCTGAATAGACTTGTAACAAATAGAGACTGTGCATCAATAAGAGTTGCTATAAATAAATGCTGACATCTACAACTGCCTCATAATGGACCAGCTCCTCAATTAGATGCATAATACATTCATTTCCTATATCTGGAATGGCTGCTGATCAGACTGGGTCCATTCTATTCAAAGACTACATTAAGTTCTTAAGCCTCCAGCCACATCTTTGAAGATAGAGGTCAAAATTCACAAGAAGAATGTATTGTTTAAGAGAGGTGTGAAATAGCACATTTTTATGAAGAAAAAACAACCTGCAATGAATTGTCAAGGTGGACATCAGTTCAGTTCTTTCTCTGTGGACCGCAGCCTCCTCCGCCTCGAGCCAAAACCACAACATGGAGGGAACTGTGAGCTAATGAGTCTGAGGTACAGCCTGGTCACGGCAATAGGCCGGTCAGGAGCTGATCCCTGGTCAGTGTTGATGCTGATAATACAGATTATTGAACTATTGAACCTATAACATTTTAGAGAAAAGAGGGTGCATTCTCCTGAATAGGGTATCATTATGCCTTGACCTGTGACAATTTCAGTAAAAATTGTAATACACTTTTAATAAATCAGCAAACAATAGCAAATGTGTGAATATGTCAAGCTGCATCTCAGTGTACCAGAATGATGAAATGTAACTGTAAAATTCCCAATCAGAACCTAAAAAACCTTAAAGACTTGGCCACTCCACTGCAAACGTCTGCACAAACCTTTGCAGAAACTGACAAAATAACACTGAACAAAACAGATTTGAACTTGGGATAAAGTACATGAAAAACCAGGACTAAACCAGAGAGGACCTTTACAGGCCCATGTCCTAGAGTGTTCTTATGTGCTGATGCAGGAGGTGGGAGTGGAGACAGAGAAAGTTTCCAAGGAGAAGGCAGTTGCAGATGAGGAAGAGCGGAAGGTGGCGGCCATCGCTGTGGTGGTCAGTGGGAAGCAGAGGGACTGTGAAGAGGACTTAGCCAAGGCTGAGCCTGCGCTGCTGGCTGCTCAGGATGCCCTCAACACCCTAAACAAGGTCTGTCTACATCATTCCTCTTTCGTCTGCTCCAGTAGTTTAAAGCAATGTTGTTTCTACATCACAACATGTTTTGGATTGAGCGTTAACCAGTCATTAACCACCAGTCAAAGGTTCTCTGTGGCGTTGAAAAGCTTGACAACACTAACCCAAGGCAGTAATTATTTATTCATATTAAATTGCTTGCCCTGCAAAGCATCCACCCGGTCGCTTCATATTGATATTAATATCATTTATCATTTAAAAAGGCTTCATCCACTGCCAGAAAACGGTGCCAATATAGTGTGCTAAAATAGTGTGCAGTAAGTGCACCCGTGGGTTTAGGCCTTGTCGGGGGGTTTTCTCGCCACCCACCGGTTTAAAGGTGCTGTGTGTTCAAACAGGCAGAACAGACAGCTCCATCAGTGATCACTGCTCTGTCTGCGCACACACAGCTTCTGCTTCCTCTTCTAATTAGTCTGTTTGTCTGTCTCTCCTCCAGCACATCTTCAAACTCAATTACAATCACCACACTCACTTTAACCAAAGTCTACACTTTGGTAAATGTTGACGCCGTAGTCCAAACAGAATCTTTTTATACAAAATACTCATACACAACACTATTTAGTGCAGAGGGGAAGACCAAAGAGGAGCCCTCTCAGACTGTGGCTATCCTAACTGGTCTTTCACTAAAGCACAAAGGGCAAGAAGACCCAAAGAACAAGACAGACAGACTCCAGAGCCCAGAAGAAAGGGAGTTGTAGTGCCGTATGTAGCCGGGGGTCTCAGAGAAACTTCAGAGAATCTTTAGGCAGCACAGGATTCCAGTGAACCACAAACCGGTGAACACACTGAGACAAAATGTGTTCATCCCAAAGACAAAACTCCGAGCCACAAACAAAGCAATGTGGTTTATTCAATTCAATGCAAAGAAGAAGAATGCAAACAACATTATATTGGAGAAACTAAACACATTTTACAGAAGAGACTTTATCAACACCGAAGAGAAAGCACAAGTGGCCCTCAGTCAGCTGTGCACCTCCACCTCAAAGCCTCCAACCACTCCTTTGAGGACGGGGAGGTCAAAATTTTAGCTGAAGAAGAACATTGGTTTGAAAGAGGAGTTAAAGAAGCTATTTTTGTCAGGAAAGAAAATCCCTCCATGAACCGGAATGGTGGGCTCAGATTTAATCTTCCGTCACTTTACTCCAATCTCCTTCGGGAGAAACCGACAGGGCATGGCCAGTCCAAGGAGACAGCACCTCAGCCAACAAAAGAACAATAGGCAGGTAATTAGCAGTGATCAGCCATGAATAGGACAGATACTGGGCAGTGATCATCTATGAATAGGACAGGACTGACCGATACTGAGGTGAGCAGATTGTTAGAGACGCTCTACTTCAAAGGTGTTTACCCACAGGTGAGAGTAGCTGTGATTAGAGAGGAGGAACCGGGCCAACCCTAACTCCTCCCATTTGGGCCATATCTTCAGCTGCGTCCAGAGTGGGACTTTTGTCACTGACGAAGACTTTTGGATGAGAGGCGAAACATTCAAGACTTCAACTACTGAGTACAGAAGATGAATCAAGTACCTTCATTAAAGATGGACAACTCCTGTACGACTGAGAACTTACAAAGACAACACTATTTATGTAGAATTGTTTTACTGAAAGTTCACACACAAGTAACCGACAACTGTGAAGTGAACGTAAAATGATACATGATTCTGTTACTTTACAAAAAATAGAAAAGTGAAAAGTGGGTAAGTATTCATACAGCATTAAGTTGCATTAAATTGCCCGAATGATAGTAGGAGCTCTGTTCTCTGGGGCTTTATGCCCCGGTAGGGTCTCCCATGGCAAACAGGTCTTAGGTGAGCGGTTCGAAGACTTCTATGGACAGTACAACAGCAAGGACCATGACGTCGCCCAGTATGGCGCAACCGGGGCCCCACCCTGGAGCCAGGCCTGGGGTTGGGGCTCGAATGCGAGTGTCTGGTGGTCGGGCCTCTGCCGACGGGGCCCGGCTGGGCACAGCCCGAAAGGACGACGTGGGCCCACCCTCCTGTGGACCCACCACCCGCGGAGGGATCTGTAGGGGTCGGGTGCAGAGAGGACTGGGTGGCAGTCAAAGGCAGTTGCCTCGACGACCTGGTGCGTGCGCAACTTCTGGCGTTCGGGACATGGAACGTCACCTCGCTGGGAGTGAAGGAGCCTGAGCTTGGGCGGGAGGTAGAGAGGTACCGGCTAGATATAGTCGGGCTCACGCACAGCCTGGGTTCCAGATCCCAACTCCTGGAGAGGCTGGGCACTCCATTTTTCTGGAGTTGCCCGCGGGGAGAGGCAACGGGCTGGGGTGGGTTTTCTCATAGCCCCCTAGCTCAGCCGTCACGTGTTGGAGTTCACCCCGGTGAACGAGAGGGTTGCGTCCCTACGCCTTCGGGTCGGGGACAGGTCTCTCACCGTTGTCTCGGCCTACGGGCCCAACATCGGTGCAGAGTACCCAGCTTTCTTGGAGTCTCTGGGAGGGGTACTAGATGATGCTCCGACTGGGGACTCCATTGTTCTACTGGGAGAGTTCAACGCCCACGTGGGTAACGACAGTGAGACCTGGGTGGGGATGATGGGGAAGAACGGCCTCCCCAATCGGAACACGAGTGGTGTTCTGTTATTGGACCTCTGTGCTAGTGACGGTTTGTGCATAACGAACACCAGGTTCGAGCACAAGGGTGTCCATAAGTGCACGTGGCAGCAGGACACCCTAGGCAGGAGGTCGATGATCGACTTTGTAGTTGTGTCATCTGATCTCCGGCCGCGTGTCTCGGACACTCGGGTGAAGAGAGGGGCTGAGCTGTCAACCGATCACCACCTGGTGGTGAGCTGGATCCGCTGGCAGCGGAAGAAGCCAGTCAGACCTGGCAGGCCCAAACGTGTTGTGATCTGTTGGGATCGTCTCGTGGATCCCTCTGTCAGTAGGGTCTTCAACTCCCACCTCAGGAAGAGCTTCACCCAGATTTCGAGGGAGGTTGGGGACATTGAGTCCGAGTGGCCCATGTTCTCCTCCTCCATTGTCGATGTGGCTGCTCGTAGTTGTGGCCGTGAGGTCTCTGGTGCCTGTCGCAGCGGCAACCCCCGAACCCGGTGGTGGCGCCCGGAAGTAAGGGATGCCGTCAAGCTGAAGAAGGAGTCCTATCTAGCCTTGTTGGCTTGTGAGACTACAGAGGCAGCTGAGAGGTACCGGCAGGCCAAGCGTGCTGCAGCTCGTGCAGTCGCAGAGGCAAAAACTCGGGTCTGGGAGGAGTTCAGAGAAGCCACGGAGGAGGACTATCGGTCGGCCTCGAAGAGATTCTGGCAAACCATCCGGCGCCTCAGGAGGGGGAAGCAGTGCTTCACCAACATTGTTTACAGTGCGGGTGGGGGGCAGCTGACCTTGACTGGGGATGTGGTCGGGTAGTGGAAAGAGTACTTCGAGGATCTTCTCAATCCCACCGTTACGTCTTCCGATGAGGAAGCAGAGGCTGGGGACTCGGAGGGGGGCTCGTCCATCACCCAAGCTGAAGTCACTGAGGTGGTTAGAAAGCTCCTCGGTGGCAGGACTCTGGGGGTGGATGAGATTTGTCCCGAGTACCTTAAGTCCCTGGATGTTCTAGGACTGTCTTGGTTGACACGCCTCTGGAACATTGCGTGGCGGTCGGGGACAGTGTTCCTGGATTGGCAGACCAGGGTGGTGGTCCCTCTCTTTAAGAAGGGGGATCGGAGGGTGTGCTCCAATTATAGAGGGATCACACTCCTCAGCCTCCCGGGTAAGGTCTACTCCAGGGTGCTGGAGAGGAGGATCCGGCCGATAGTCGAACCTCGGATCCAGGTGGAACAATGCGGTTTTCGTCCTGGTCGTGGAACACTGGACCAGCTCTATACCCTTCATCGGGTGCTCGAGGGTTTGTGGAAGTTTGCCCAACCAGTCCACATGTGTTTTGTGGATCTGGAGAAAGCGTTCGACCGTGTCCCTCGTGGTGCCCTGTGGGGGGTGCTCCGGGAGTATGGGGTCCGGGGCCCTTTGCTAAGGGCTGTCCGTTCCCTGTATGACCGTAGCAGGAGCTTGGTTCACATTGCCTGTGAATGTGTATACTCTCTGAATGTGTATATTCTCTGTGAATCTGTATATTCTCTCTGAATGTGTATATTCTCTGGGATTGTGTATATTCTCTGTGAATGTGTATATTCTCTGTGAATGTGTATATTCTTTGTGAATGTGTATACTCTCTAAATGTGTATATTCCCTGTGAATATGTATACTCTCTGAATGTGTATATTCTCTCTGAATGTGTATATTCTTTGTGAATGTGTATACTCTCTGTGATTGTGTAGTCTCTGCATTTGACTGTGTGCATGTGGTTTCAGAACAACCTGACAGAGCTGAAGTCGTTTGGCTCCCCCGTGTCCGCGGTCACTAACGTCACCGCCGCAGTGATGGTCCTGAGCGCGCCCAACGGGAAAGTGCCCAAAGACCGCAGCTGGAAGGCGGCCAAGATCATGATGGCTAAAGTGGACGCCTTCCTGGATTCTCTCATCAACTTCAACAAGGAGAACATCCACGAGGCCTGTCTCAAAGCCATCCAGCCCTACCTGCAGGTCAGTGCTGCTACTTTTGTATCATTTTAAGTCAAAGGTAAAAGAGTTATGTTTTCTCTCATATTTGCCTTCCTGTATATATTTGGAGGGGCGACAGTGGCGCAGATGGTAGAGCGGGTCGTCTCATGATCGGAAGGTCAGGGGTTCGAATCCCGCCTCCTGAAGGTGCACATTGTCGTTGTGTCCTTGGGCAAGACACTTCACCCTCCTTGCCTCCAGTGTCTGCGTACACTGGTGTATGTATGAGAGTGTGAATGGGCCCCCTATGAGAGACCAACAGGCCCGTTTGGAATCATGAGGCCGTCCTTCCGTGGACCCACCACCTGCAGGAGGAGCCATAGGGGACTGGTGCAATGTGATTTGGGCAGCTCGAACAGCTGCCCCCACGACCCGGCAACGGACAAGTGGGAGAAAATGGATGGATGGATGGATGGATATATATTGGAGAAAGGTGAACAGAGTTCTGTGTATTACCTGTATTACCAAAGAGCACCTCTGAGCAGCCCAGCCCGGAGCTCAGAGCTGGGGCGAGCTTACAGTCGCACAGGCCCATCACGGCCGCCCACTCTCCAAATGACAGGCACAAAATGAAGCAGTTAATTAAATGTAGTGGAGGTAGTGCTCTGATGATGGAGTTCAGTGGAGCGGAGACTAGCTATGTCTGAGCAGATAACGTGCACCAACCGCTCTGATGTGCTGCTGTAAAAAAAAAAAAGTCACTTTAATTAAGACAAATTGTGAGCGCAAATGCAAACTCATGCTTTGAAGCCATTCCACAAGGTTTAGCATTTAATATGTCATTAGAGCTATATGCCCAACAATTCAACTACATATTCACAAATAGCATAGAAGAATTAAAAAGTCGGAGAACAAATTCAAACTAAGTGGTGTGTATTTTAAAGTTCACTCTAACTTTTGATTTTGCCCTGTTAAGTTGTGCCGTTTCTCACTCTCAATGACACAGATAAAAAGCAGCAGATCAATTTGTACCATACATCCAATTATTACGTTTGACAGGAGAAGTTAATGAGCAGAATAACTGCCAACATGATTTCAGACGTTTGTGTCTGTGGAATGAGGCTCCTAATGCAGAGAAAAGGACGATGAGAGCCTTCTCTGAGTAATCATATGAAGAGATCAGCTGCAAACACATATCTCCATTTGACAAATGTGTCAAAAGGTTTTTGTTTGGGTTTTTGTCATTGTGCACTACATGAGAAACTAGTGAAACTGAAGTTGGGTCAATTTGATCAAGATGGAGCGCCTTAACATCTTTATTGTAGTAAAACAGAAAGCACTGCTACACAAAAAGATAATTACACCATTTTTTTCCCCTTTGTGTTTGGAATAGAATTCTACATAGTAGGGACTTCTGCCGCTCTGGGCCATATATCTAGTTTTAGTTTCATCTCGGACCTCCATTTGTGTTGAAAGAATGGTTCTCTTTCTATATCCAAATAGCCACGTACACATCAAGTAAAGCTCAGGACTAAAATATAAAATTATTTTATCAATCCAGCGTATCATCCATAGGAAACCGGCATTTTGGGGGTCTGTAAACGAACATTTTCCAAACTAGGTCCCAGAGTGGAAAGATCTCAAAACGTCGTTTACGTTGCTCCATCATTACGGTGTACTAAAACGATGATATCACAGTGCCAGTGTTGTGTCTGTTATCCATAATCTACTGACCTTATTAATTAGTTTTACTCCGCTCCTAATGCTCTACTGTGGTCCGCGAGCCACAGGAGACAAGTAGAAAAACACGGCAGAGTTTTATACCCAAGACTGGCTTCATGTGGATCCACACGTTTACTAAGCTGGCTCTGTGTTTATAGAGAATGTTTCTAAAATTAGAAGCGTTTTCTTCGTGTGGATGGCATGGCATGTTTATTTATTCTGCGCATTTCGAACACAGGGCAACTCAAATACGCCTTACAAAAGGAGACATTTAAAACTACAATTAGGTAAAAAGTTAAGGCAAAGCACATACATAAAAACATCAAGACATGGGAATTACAATTTTTGGGGGTGGACTGGAAGGACGACCGACCACGACGACCGGGGGGGTGGGGCTGAGGAAACGTGTTGAGGCAGAAGCAGAATGATGGAGGCGGGGTTAGGGAGGGGGTATGTGTGTGCGGTTGTTTACAATCCTGAAAGTCAGTGTTATGCAAAATATGTGGCAAAGAGCTCAGTCCTTATCTGGTTTAGCTCCTAGTCTAGTGGCTTGGCCTTGAAGGGAAAGTGTTGACAGCATTGAAGAGATGAGGTCTGCTTAAACCTCCTCTCTCAAGAGGAAGAGAATTATTCAAGTAATAGTTCAGAAATGTATTATTAATTATATTTTACTTAATCTCAGCATTAGTTCAGTTCTCAAGAGCAGACAGCTTCCTTCACAGTTCCCCCATGGATATAGTCTTTGACTTCTCTCTTAAACCACTGTATCTCCCTGGCTAATATTCAGGTCTCCTTGTCCTCAAAAGGTTTGGCTGGTGGCTTTAAGATGGAGATATACACTACAGTGATGTGGTGTCTTCCTCTAAGTAATATAATCCAGATGATTTATGAAATGTAAATTGTTGCAACATGGTTTTTGTGTGTTCAGGACAAAGAGTTCCAGCCAGATCTGGTGGCCTCTAAGTCCCAGGCTGCAGCTGGTCTGTGCTCCTGGGTCGTGAACATAGTCACGTTCTACGAGGTGTACTGTGAGGTGGAGCCCAAACGCCAGGCTTTGAGCAAAGCCAACGCTGAGCTGGCTGCCGCCCAGGACAAACTCACCGCCATCAAGAGCAAGATCACTGTGAGTATGCCACACTTACAGTAGCACTGGATCTAAACCTACTGGAAATGATCTACTACAACTGCTGCTTCTACATTTGCACGTGACCATCGACATTCAAGACTTTAAGTCCCCACCCACCTGACCCCATACAGCCCCACATATACTAGCCTGGAAAAATCCCTGCGTCGAATCCATTTCCCACAGCGGTAGATACGCAAGCAAACAGGAAGCGGAGTAAACCAATCAGCGAAGGGCGGGCGTCTGCTGTTGATGTGGTGTTATTAGCGGTTTTGCGTTAATATTTGCGCAGGATTATGAATAACGAAACTCACCTACTGTCGATGTGTTTTTTGGTCGTTTACCGCCGACTGGAGACACGCTTTCTCTCTTTCATGCATCGTTCGTAGATTGTTATTGAGGGACTTCCGCGTCCCGTGAGTGACGTCGCTCGCTAACAACACGTCACAGCAAATAAACCAATCTGATGCACGTGAACGGATTGATTTTGCGGAAGCCGCGAACGAGGACGGGGTGACCAGACTGATCCCCCGCTGTATACAAAAATACAGAGGGGAATCATTCTGGTCCCAACAGGCTACACATATGCACCCCCAAGGAGCCCCACTCCCACCTGTATATATATATATATATATATATATATATATATATATATATATATATATATATATATATATATATATATATATATAAATATTTGATCAATTATATCAAATATATTCATGTTTCTAAACTAATCCTCTGTGTCCCACCTGCCCCCTGCTGGCCAGCCCTCACACCTGCCCAAGCAAGCCAAGTGCGCGGCCCGATGACATCATTGCACAGTGCTGTTTGTTTATGTCGGACCAAAGGATTTGCTTGTAGCATGAGAAATGCGAAGGAAACAAAAATAATCATCCCAGCGGCATGAAATAATACAGTGCCTTGCGAAAGTATTCGGCCTCCTTGAACTTTTCGACCTTTTGCCACATTTCAGGCTTCAAACATAAAGATATAAAACTGTAATTTTTTGTGAAGAACCAACAACAAGTGGGACACAATCATGAAGTGAAATGGAATTTATTGGATATTTCAAACATTTTTAACAAATAAACAACTGAAAAATTTGGCGTGCAAAATGATTCAGCCCCTTTACTTTCAGTGCAGCAAACTCTCTCCAGAAGTTCAGTGAGGATCTCTGAATGATCCAATGTTGACCTAAATGACTAATGATGATAAATAGAATCCACCTGTGTGTAAACAAGTCTCCGTATAAATGCACCTGCTCTGTGATAGTCTCAGAGGTCAGTTTAAAGCGCAGAGAGCATCATGAAGAACAAGGAACACACCAGGCAGGTCCGAGATACTGTTATGGAGAAGTTTAAAGCCGGATTGGGATACAAAAAGATTTCCCAAGCTTTAAACATCCCAAGGAGATCTGTGCAAGCGATAATATTGAAATGGAAGGAGTATCAGACCACTGCAAATCTACAAAGACCCGGCCGTCCCTCTAAACTTTCAGCTCATACAAGGAGAAAACTGATCAGAGATGCTGCCAAGAGGCCCATGATCACTCTGGATGAACTGCAGAAATGTACAGCTGAGGTGGGAGACTCTGTCCATAGGACAACAATCAGTCGTATACTGCACAACTCTGGCCTTTATGGAAGAGTGGCAAGAAGAAAGCCATTTCTTAAAGATATCCATAAAAAGTGTTGTTTAAAGTTTGCCACAAGCCACCTGGGAGACACACCAAACATGTGGAAGAAGGTGCTCTGGTCAGATGAAACCAAAATCCAACTTTTTGGCAACAATGCAAAACGTTATGTTTGGCGTAAAAGCAACACAGCTCATCACCCTGAACACACCATCCCCACTGTCAAACATGGTGGTGGCAGCATCATGGTTTGGGCCTGCTTTTCTTCAGCAGGGACAGGGAAGATGGTTCAAATTGATGGGAAGATGGATGGAGCCAAATACAGGACCATTCTGGAAGAAAACCTGATGGAGTCTGCAAAAGACCTGAGACTGGGACGGAGATTTGTCTTCCAACAAGACAATGATCCAAAACATAAAGCAACATCTACAATAGAGTGGTTCACAAATAAACATATCCAGGTGTTAGAATGGCCAAGTCAAAGTCCAGACCTGAATCCAATGGAGAATCTGTGGAAAGAACTGAAAACTGCTGTTCACAAACGCTGTCCATCCAACTTCACTGAGCTCGAGCGGTTTTGCAAGCAGGAATGGGCAAATATTTCAGTCTCTCAATGTGCAAAACTGATAGAGACAAACCCCAAGGACTTACAGCAGTAATCGCAGCAAAAGGTGGCGCTACAGAGAATTAACTTAAGGGGGCTGAATAATTTTGCACGCCCAATTTTTCAGTTTTTTATTTGTTAAAAATGTTTGAAATATCCAATAAATAAGTTTCACTTCATGATTGTGTCCCACTTGTTGTTGGTTCTTCACAAAAAATTACAGTTTTATATCTTTATGTTTGAAGCCGGAAATGTGGCAAAAGGTCGAAAAGTTCAAGGGGGCCGAATACTTTCGCAAGGCACTGTACAAGTTTGCTTTGAGCATCGTTGAGATCTGCACCTGAAGAAGAGTTTAAGACTCTTCTGCGCACAAGCAGCGCATGGGCAAAGGATATGAGGGACATCTAAACAGCTGTTCTCTTTTGAGCAAAAGGGGAGCATTTTCAGTGGTGTTATCTCAAGAGATCCCAAGATGATGCTATTCTTGTAATCGTGTAGTGTAATAATGGCAATCGTAATTGAATTTTGATTAATTGTACAGCCCTAAACCCCAGGATCCCCACACCTACCTGACCTCCATAATAATTGTCAAGTGAAACTTATATATGATACATGCAAAGTGAGATATGTGTAGCCTTTATTTGTAATAATTTTGATTATTATGGCTCACCTTGTAAAAACCCCAAATTAAAAATCTCCTAAAATTAGAATATTTTGAAAATGGACTGTAAGCCATAAATCATCAAAATTATAACACTGACATATGCCACTTTACATGTAATAAGTCTATATCATATATTAGTTTTGCATGCAGGATCCCAACACCAACCTTACCCCCATATACCCCCACATATACACCCCTCAGGACGCCAGTGTGATCTTTTTTCCGATAAACCATCCCCATCACAGTCACACCTCTACAGTACAAAGTTGCCTCGCTGTTTGCGACAGTGGCGCATCTAGCGATGCAATGTGGGAATGCAACCATGCCGGTCCAGAAAAACAGGATCTGACCAGCTTCTAGTCCTGAAGTGGAGTTAGTAGAGAACCTTGCCCTATGACCTGAAGTTTGATCCTATATACATATTGCTTGTGTGTCCTTGGGCGAACATTTCAGCCATCACGCCCTATGGCCTGCCAACATTTCCATTGGAGAATATATGAGTGTGGTTGGGTGAGCGCTTCCTTGAAAGGCAGAGTTGGCCAGTCGACAGAGTGTTGAAAGCGATTGTAAAGCTTTTAGCGCTCTTAAAAGCAGCTAACATGTGCACTTAGCCTGCTTCAGAACACTTCTGCTCTCGTGTTCTCTTGTTCATTCCATTGCGGCGTTTATGAGAGCGTTACAAACTTTAACTTCATTCAGGGGGTACAGAGTAAAGCTTTTAGGCAATCAACTCAGTGATCATATATTTTTAATGGGCGACACCAGGATCCTGTCAGACAGAATAAATGCAGACACACGCTCAAAATGCCAGTCTATTTGGCAGGAAGACAATGTGTGTGTGTGTGTGTGTGTGTGTGTGTGTGTGTGTGTGCGTGTGCGTGTGTGTGCGTCTCTGGAGTGTCTAAAGTGGCATCGTTCGGTGATTAAAAAGAAAGCCCGCACGGTTCTGTGCTCTTTGAAGCGCTGCTGTTTTGCAGCCTGGAGTTTAACACAAAAGCACACTGACACGGGCGCTAAAGTCAGTCTGCAAACTCCAAATTAGACGCTGACTTCTCCACTCGCCGCTGGAAAAAAACCTCACTCTTTACTTTGAAAAGCCTCTCAAAACATCAGGGAGGATAAACAACTCTATCGGCGCCCAGAGATACGCGAGGGAACGATCAATGTGATGCGACTAAAATAAAACGGCAATAATAAACAGCCAGGATATGAATATTTCTATCAAAGCGTGAATGACAGTTGACACATGAGCTGCTCCTGGAATAAAATGGCACCAATGTATTCCGTCAATACGAAGCTGGTGCAGGGGCTAGTAAAGGCTTTTACTGCTCATTCATCTAAGCCCAATCCATTCTCCTCAAACCACCTACTGATAAACGAAGCTCTAAATAACAGTTTCTCTACAGCGGGGGTGGGGAGAATGGCCAAACGTTTTTCCAATAGGGTTACTGAAATACAAAAGACAACAGTACCCACCATAACCTTTCTAACCTCAAGTAGTACAGTGTTTGGTGAAAATAGGGATGTATCTGGATGTAATGTTGGATAAATGTGTCGGTAGTGACGTGATCAGAAAAACTACACAAAAATATGTACAATAGGCCAGAATGATTGTAGTGTGTGAGTGAGTGAATGAATAATGATGATAGTGTGGCGCTTTGAGAAACTTGGTAATACAGGCTTGTAAAGCGCAATACAAGTGAAAGTCATTATTATTATATTATTATTATTAGGCCCGAGCAACGGACACGCAGTGTCCCGCGAGGGACTAATTACAATCGATAACGGAGAGGGAAAAACGCAAGAATTCACATAGCAAACGTGAACCGATACACAAGTAACAGGGATCAGAAATTAGTGCTCTGGGAGCTCTAATTTTGGGTGTGGCCCGCGAGAGAAAATAATAAGAGATGGCTCAGTGGCGCCCCCTCAAAGCAGTGTACATTGTGCGAATGAGAGCCAGGTCGCAAAAAATGTCATGGTACAAAGGTGACACTGGCCAGGGACATAGACCACGTCAGGACATGTAAAAAAATATATTATGAGCCCGCCCTAAACTCTACAGGAAGTCGGCCATCTTGGCCCAAACCTCGAACCTTCAAAATCGTACCTGTTGAACTTATGACCCCTGATCCCCGAGTTTTCAATCAAAAGCTTCAATTTTTGCCCAAAATGTCCCAGACCCATGTGGCTTTCCAAATCCTCATTTCAATTTTGGAAATATTATTGGGCGTGGTCATGACAAGGCCGCAACTCAGAGGCCATTTTCAACCAAATTCAAAGTCTCATATCTTTCACAGACTTTGTCGGACTGCAACGGACCCAATACGGCGCACGTGCACATTCTCAGGCTGGACCTAACCATGTGCAAACACAGCCACTATTGCCAAAAATGACCCACTGGCGCCCCCTTCAAGGTTTTTTCTTGAAAAATTCGAATAAAAAAATCGGGATGGTATGGAGTTGTGAAAATAATCAGACAGGCCTTCCCCGTCATGGGGATCGCGTCCGCCTTAGTCAGAGCTTTGAAAATGTATAACATGTGGGGGTCAAGGCAACCACTGGCTTGTAAGTGGCCCGCCCATCCTTCCGTGAGGATAGCCAGAGTTGTTCTTCTGGCAGCATGTTGGCCTCTGTCAGAGTTTCTCCTGAAATTTGTCAATTTCCCCAATTTCCCCCTTTAGTCACAAAAGCCACACTTTTAGACTCGTACGTAGATATACTACCCGTCTGTGACAGAAAGAAGCTTTAATTTGGACGTGTTTGCCTCCAAATTGAGCTTTTTTGGACTTTACAGTCACAGGAAGTTCACTTAGGCTGTTTCCTGTCCGTCTCTGCGTGTTCCTCGTACTATGTGGCTCTCACCAAAGTATTCCTTCATCTATCGAGAGTTCTGCGGGGCTGGAGCACCTTTTCAGATCGTTGGCCGCCCGGGGAATTAGCCCTAATTAAAAATGTTTCAATAAATATTGCCTGAACTGTAATTCCGTTTTGTGAATGCTCGAGTCTGATCTATAGCTGCCTTGTGAGATCACAAACTTGATCTCACAAGTTTGTGAGATCAATTCCCACCTTCACCTTTTTATTTATTTATTTGTATTTATGTTTTTATTTTATTTTTTACTGGCCACCTACAGGAAGGAACATAAATCGTTGACATATGGTCTCACCTTCATTAATAACGAGTAAAGATCAGTTTAAAAATATGTGTAACTACACAGAAACAAATGTGGGGAAACACTTGAGGCAAAACTGGGGAGGGTGTCGAAAATGGGGTGGGGGGAATGACCGGAAATGACCTCTCTCCTCCAGTGGCGTGCTAGGACCTAATTTAGACATAGAGTTATAGCTCAGAGATAGTGTGCTGGTCTTTGGTACAGGAGGTTCCCAGTTCAAACACAGCTTGGACACTTTTCTAATGCTTTCTTTTTTCACATGGGCTGCTGCACTCTGAGCCTGATACAACTCACTTATTTTATAAATATAAGCTTCTGAAACTCACCGAGTGCAACTTTTTTCAAAATGCATGTATAATGTCTAATGTAGTGTTTAGACCTAAGGACAGACTGGCTCAGCTCATCCCAATCTCTACACCTGCTCATAATCACAATACAAGACGTAAAACCCTCTTACAAGGAAAAATTAGAAAACTCAAGTGCACAAGCTTCAGTGTGGCGTGTAAAGGCCCACAAGTTTGGAATGAGCTGAATATTAACATTAAAACCGTTACATCTCTGGCTATTTTTAAAAAGAAACTAAAAATTGAGCTTCTAGAAAATTACAATAAACCCTAGTTGATGACCTCTAACAAGACTTATGTAATTTATGTCTGATGGTAGTATGGACTAATGTGTGTAAGCAAAAAATAAATAATTCAAAAATAACATTAAAATAAAAAAATACGTACCTTTTTAAAGTAAAATTCATGCAGCTAGTAAATGTAAGGTAAGACAGTTTTAAATTAGAGTAGGTAAGGTTAGTTGGTAGGTAATAGGTATCTTGGGTAATATGTATCCCAGGTTACTAATGTATATCTGTGTTTTTAATATTGTGTATTGTCTTGGGCCCCATACATAAGCTAAATGTTGCTTCAAGGGTGTCCCGTTTATGAATATGCACTATCATCTATGAATGAATGTTAAAATGCTTTTACCGTATATTTGTAATAAACTAAACTGAACTGAACTGAACTGAACTCCAGAATGAGCACCAAGTTATGTAGACACAATTATTTAATTGTCCACTTTTCTACGTTTCACTTCCTTTTTCCTCTTTACTTGTGCAGACCACTGCTCAGTTTTCTGCAAATACAAGAGTGCAGGATGTTTCATAAGATTGATATACGTTTAGTGGCGCTGTTTCATGTAGCTGGGCTAGCTCCATAGGTAGAGCACTGGGATACCAATCATGAGGTTGCCAGTTCAATTTCAACCATGGCTTTTATTTATTTATTTTTGTAATTTGGACTGGGCATCTACTGGGAAGAACATACATCATTGCCTATGGTCCTTTGCTGGGACTTTCGGCCTGGTAATTTAGACCAGACTAGCCCACGTCAGAGCTTTACAGTGTGTTGTTATAGCTCAGTGATAGTGTGCTGGTCTTTGGCGCAGGAGGTTGCCAGTTCAGACATGGCTTAGACGCTTTTTCTTTTCACATGGCCACTGCACATATAAGCAAAATCACAATCTTATAGTGCGTAGCGCAGCGCTTCCGCTCCAAGGTCAATCTGGATACATGCGCTGTCTCTCAGTAGTCCCAATGTAAAATATGCATGAATACATATTGTTTTACTACAGGTTTGGCAATATTTACTGAATCATTTTTTAATCAAGGCAAATTCGCGTGCGTGCCCACAGATTTGAGTGGGTGATTCAGACCTGCAGCACCCACGGGTTCGGTGCCTATACTACAAATAGAAGTACGCGGAAGCGAGCAGGGGCGGTCGCAAGGGGGGAACTGCGCCGGGGCGAGGGCCTTTATCGCCGCGAGCGGCTTTAATTATTATTATTATTATTATTATTCAAGGCAAAGTTGTGCTTTCGGGATAAATATACTGTAATATCACACAAAACGTCATTCATTATTTTTTTTATTCTATTCTTTATCTCAAAAAGCTTCTTCACTATGAGGGACCCTTTTCCTCTTCATTTAAGAAATGTAGAGATGCAGTGTACAAAAAATGAACAAATGAGGAAATAAGAGGAAAAAAATAAATAAAAATGCCACATTTTAATCGCCTTCTGATTTTCAGAAAATGTAATTGAGAGAATGTATTGTTTGACGCTGTTCTAAAAGGCAGAAAAGCGTAGCCTTTTTCCAGATTCACATTTATTATGGAACATATGGAAAACCGCTTGAGATGCAGCATTTCGACAAGGGGGACCATAACATTTAACATTGACACAAGACAAGGTTGCACAACAAACAGATACATATAGACAAACAGTAAAGACCTCTCCCACTCTCATGACCCTCTCATGGTTCACAGGTAGAGTGAGAGTGTGTTTGACAATCGGGTGTAGCGTGTTTACATGCATGTGTGTTCATTAACATACACTGTCATGACCAAATAAACAAAACAATTAGAATATCCCAACCAAAAGCACATTACAAACAATCACATTCAGTTTTGAAAGAAACAAAAAGAGACCTAAGGGGGATATGGCGGTGAATGATTCCAGCCAAAGAGGGCCCTAAAGGAGAAGCAATTCTTTACTTACATTATGTTTGCAGTTGAGTTTTCCATGTCACTTTGTCACAAGACAAGAGATGCAGTGTGGCTTTAAAGATGCATTACGCTACTTTTTATGCAAAAAAAAAAAGGTTATATTTGTGCGTATTAGTTCCATTATACACCTTTCAGAAAACCTTTGCTGCCGTTGCGAGTGTGAGTGGCCCGTCCATCGCCTGAAGACCACGCTTAATCTATTTCTAGATTTTGATATTGCAAGTGCGCACACAAACCATGTAAATAAGTCACATCAATATTACAACAGCACCATTTACAAAAAAATTTTCATTTGTTCACACAAACAAAATAAACGTAATACAGAAATACAGAATTGCCTCATGAAATACCACCAGTGTTCATTTTGACAACATATATGGGGAAAGCTCCTAATTGGTTAATGCACCGCAAATTTTGGCAAAAGTTCAACAATCCCAACTCTAGTGTCAGCCCCTTGCAGGCGCTGGACGCGTGCCAAAGGCTTAAAATCCCAAACGTGCAGCGTCCCACGCTTAAAAAAGCTTAAAAGCGTGCTACACAGGAGGTGCAGGACGCGCTGCGGGACCTCTCTACACTCCTAGAAGTGCATCCATCATATATTATGTATGTAAACCAAACGCTTTTGACGCCTTGAACGCGTTCGGAGTGCCGTGAATACAACATTATGCTCTCTGTGGGCTGATGAGAGAGGCTGGAGCATCAGCGAGCGAGAAATGTTACCTTAAATATCAAGTTAAAACCAGCTGAGTAAATGTAACTCACTCCTCCCAGCTCTGCACAGCAGCGTGGGACATTTGGTACATCAGAGAACTGCAGAGGCCCAGCAGTGCTCACCACAAGCCCATAATAAGATCCAGCATGAGTCTTCCATCACAGCACCAGCGCAGGAGAGGGGAGAGGGGGAGACTGAGCAGACTAATCTACTGAACCTGCACGGCCTGACTAGCATTAATCCTGTTTGTCCTTGTGCTAATTGCTTCTCACTGCACAGTTCCACGGTGAGAAAGGGGAGCGTTCACTCCACGCACATATCTTTGGAAAGCTGTTTTATCACAGGACACAGCCGCATTATTATCAGCAAAGCCTCTATGTTCTTGTTCATAATTGAACTCAATGATCAATGATGTATGCTGTATTTTACATGCAGGGACTTCTGACATGAATCAGTCCATCAAAGCAAAGCTTCTTCTGCTTATTAACAGCAAAACATCGCATTTTTATTTTAAGTGGTTTAGAATCTAATTCCATACATGCCCCAGTCTGCTGAAATATTGTGATTTTGTAATATCATGAAGCATAATACACCAGCGCACACCGACACTGCGGCAAAGCAAGAGAGATGCCTTGCTCAAGGACACAATGACAAAGTGTTTGGGTTAAAGCAGGGATATTCGATTATATTATTTAATGGGCTGGATTTTTCAAAGGTCATTGTCCTCTGAGGGGAGAGTCGTGACTTGGGCTGGAGTCAGACTTTAGTCACTGTTCTGACTTCACAAAGACTCAACATGGACTTGAACACCAAACACTCAGGCCTTGATGATTCTTCTCAAAGAATAAGGTATTAGATAAACTATTAAAACACCATTTATTTCTCTGTGTGACAGCACAGAGAAATATACCCAGCTGGTATAAAACCCAGCTGGGGAGATCAAATGACCCACTGTGATGACATTTTCTTAGCCTCAAAGACTAGGACTTGGACTTGAGGTGTCCTTGTGCAAGACACTTTACCGCTTTACTGCTCCTGGCTTTAGTGCTTTTTTCCTCCCTCTGCGAGTGTCTTGTCTGACTTTTATTTTTCCTCTTGGACCACCTGCTCGCTGTCCTCCCGAACCGCTGAACTATGGAATTTATTTATATATTTGTTGGGGCTGGTAAACCAACATAAACAATAATTAATTAAAGAAAGCGAGACAAGACAGAAAACCATTTTACTTCGAAGGAGAGACAAAACAGAGATAAGGCTCCAAAAAAAAGGAGCTGAGACAATTTCTCCGCATCCTCTGGGCTCTCTGAGTGAATCTTCTTCATTTATTTAGTAAACCACGCCCCTAACACATTGCACGACTCTAGTCTGAGGGAGGGGGGGGGGGGGTTACACACTGTTGCTCTCCCAGAAACCCAGGCAAAGGGAGTAACCAAGGCAGATAAGATTCATTCAGTTTTATAAATCAAAGAATCTGTAACTCAAAGCACAAACATTAATAACATCTTTTCCAGTCAGCAGATTATAACGTCTAAGACAAAGCAAAATATAGAGAATAGAAATATTTATCCAACAATATTTATTTTCACAAAGTGAGGCCACGGAGGAGGTCGTCTTCCCTGACCGGATTTTCACAGCTCGGTTTGCGATGGATGTCGTTTGCCTCGCGGTCCTGTCGGTCGGAGACATCAAATATATTTACTTATTTGGACTCTTGATAACAGGGTACCTGCTTATTGGATTGACTGCCCTGGATTATCGGACATTTGGAATGACAGCAGTTTGCAATTGGACCATGCTGCTGTGGGTTGAAATTAACAAGCACTTTAGAGCAGGGAGTGACCGAGTGATGGAATTACACCGGAAAGTTAAGCACGACGATGAACTGTTATGTACGACCTGGCAGCTCGCTGTGGAGACGGACAATAGTTGGACTATATTTTGGGAGGAAAAGGGAAGAACTGTGAAGGGAACTACCTGCTCTGGAGAACTGAACTAAAGCTGAGAACCAAGAAAAAACTAATTCATTATCTCCTGAGAGAGGAGGTTTGAAGCAGCTGGACCGCTTATCTCTCCTACACTGTCAACACTTCCCTTCAAGGCCAAGCCACGGAGCTAAACCTGATAAGGACTGAGCTCTCTGGGTCATATTTTACAAAACACTGACTTTCAGACTTTAAATAACCGCACATAAATACCCCCTCCATAACCACGCCCCCGTCGTTCTGCGTCTGCCTTAACACGTTTCCTCAGCCCCACCCCCCGTTCAATGGCCGGTCATCCTTCCCCTCCCCAAGAAAAAATTCTGCACATGACCTTGTGTGTTGTTGATGTTTCTTAACCTGATTGTAGTTTCTCATATCTTCTTTTGTAAGGCGCATTGAGTTGCCTTGTGTACGAAATGCGCGGTATAAATAAAGTGTTCTTGCCTTACTCCAGATTCTGTTTGTCTGTGTATTTGACAAAAGACTGAGTGAACATGACGTGGAATATACTGTATGTCAAATAACACTGATAACAGTGATGGAGCTTAGCACTCTGGCCTCATTGAAGGGAGATGTGAATATTTCTGTGTGGAGTTCCTGAGTTCTCCCCATGTCTGTGTAGGTTTCCATTAACATGTACAATAGGGTCCATCCCCAGGCCCCGTACTTCGATAAATAACATAACTGAAGAATGAATCCCTCGGAATATAAATCTAACGTTAGCTAGTATTATTATTATTTATTAAAATACCACAGCAACTGACCAAAGTAAATAAAATAAAAAATCTAATAAAATACACAAGCAAATACAAGTATGAATACATTAGGGCTGGGCAGTAGATTATATTTGTATTCATCTTTTTTCTAAAGTTGTTTCTGTCCTCTGGTGCCTCGACGATAGGCTTATACTGATTGGCTTGTGATGAATGATTTTACTTTTGGCATTATCGCCAAGCTCTAAATATAATTAGTAAATGCGACCCATCACGGAAATGGAGGACACAACTCGGTTTTGGGGCATCTTGAGTTGGACATAGATTATGAAAGTGTAGTCTCCAAGCTTTCCAATGATGTCTAACACACGGAAATCTGATCATGTTTAGAGAACCTGTGGCAATGTGAAGCTAGGCACCCAAAATATCTCTAAGCAGAGAAGTTTTGCTCCCAGCTGCAACGCTCTGCTGCACGAGTGACAGTAGGGCTCATTTACATCTCATTTAGATAAGTCAAACCCGCTCCACCCGTAAAGCTGTAAAGCACAGGGGGGAAAAAATATAAAGGTTTGCAAACAGGTAAGATGTAAATAAATGTATCCACTTCGCATAGAGCCTACATCTACAGCAACTAGCAACACCATGACAACTAGCAACATTATCCCAACACACACACGTTTGACCAGAGGGAAAGCAGAACGCACACACGATCATTAGTGCCATGGACAATGACTACGTTATAATCTTTAACCTGCACACACGGCTTACAACCAAAAACAAAACGCAAACAAATCCAATCCACTGAACACACCACGTTAGCTTACAGCACAACAATGGCCTCATTAAAAAGTAAACAGACACGATGGCACATCAGCCACCAGCGATGCATAATAATGAAGCCACACACACACAAAGACATGCCCCCATGGCGTGCTCTTTCGCCGACAAGACTTTTTCAGCCTGAGAATGAACACTGCCGTTTATTTAAGCCCCCCGTTTACCGACACTCGTTCAGTGTTTCAAGCTCCACCCTCCCTCCCTTTATTAATTCTATTCTGCTTCTCCTACAGCAAGCCCAGGAGCTTACCTCATCGAATCCCCAGAATGGCTTATCTACTTTTGTAAAAATCGTTAAGTAGATAAGCCATTTCTTGTGCATACTATCTGAGGTTGTGGTCCTTGTGAGTGAAGGTTGTCTAAAACATGGTGAGGCTTCTTCGTGATCTCAACTAAAAGATTCTGCAAAAAATCACAAATAAAAAAAATATTCTCTTCTTTCTCGATTTGCGGGAAAGTGAGTCAGCCGACTTGTGTCCCTGGAATCCACGACAGGGCACAAATACAATAGTGACAATAAGTGATTGTTTGCAAAGGAATTCGTATAATGCTTATTATGATTATCGTGGCCATACCGCCTTTGCTCTGCCCAATCCTGTCAGACCTCGGAAGCTAAGCAGGAAGGGCCTGGTCGGTACTTGGATGGGAGACCGTTTGGTAACCCCAGGAAGCCTGGAGAATGTAGTGAGTGGTTGGTGGTGGTCGGAGGGGCCTATGGTGCAAACTGGTTGCCTCGCTTCCGTCAGTCTACCCCAGGGCAGCTGTGGCTACAACAGTAGCTTACTACCACTGAGTATGGAGTTAATGAATAGTGCAATGTAAAGTGTCTTTGAGTGTCCAAAAAAGCGCTATATAAACTGATGCATTATTATTATTAATGCTGTGTCTGTCTGTGTGTGCGGTCAGCTGCTGAATGAGAACCTGTCCAAGCTGACAGCCAAGTTTGAGCGCGCCACGGCCGAGAAGCTCAAGTGCCAACAGGAGGCAGAGGCGACGGCACACACCATCTCACTGGCCAACCGCCTGGTAAGAGGGAGAATATCCCAAACTCCACATCATTCATCTGCCTGTCACATTTATTCACACATACACAAACACACGCACACACACACACACACACACACACACACACACACACACACACACACACACACGGATGGAGAAACGTCCATAGATAATATTCTGGTATTGTATGGTTGTTATTGTTTTGTTTGTGTCCCTTATTCCTGTCTGTCTGAGCTGAAAACACTTTGTTTTGGCAAACCTGGGCATTTCTGCTTCGGTGGTTTAAAAGTGCTATTGTTGAAGGTTTCTGTGGTCATGTGAGCTATACATTTAAAAATCCAGAAAAATGTTTTGCACATGATGAAACATGTTGGGAGCAAGTGAAGTAAGATAGGTAAGATAGAAGTAGTAAGATAAGTTTCGAAAGGGTGAGACTCAGCAGGTGAAAGTATTGATTTTTCATGCAGTGGTCAATGTTGAGATTTTTAGTTAGTTTCCTCCCTTAACATCTTAGTTTTTTATGTCAGAGTATAAAAAAAGACAAAACTTACCCTGTACGATGCTTATTTTATAACGTTGTGTCTCTAGCAAGGCGGAGATAACCGCAGTAGCTACACCATCGCTTCTCAAAGCCGGCTTTCCCTCGCGCATTCATTCACAAATATTGACAGATTTTACATCCTTGTGTCCTGAAGAGATGGCGCTATAGTCCAAATATGGTCATTTCCTTTCTGAGAGCCACCTGTACGAAAGACCAGATAAAAACGTATGGGCCGCTTTTCTCAAAGTAGAATAGAAAAACTGTACTGTCGACCATGCACAATGATGGCAGAAATGTGTCTTTGGTTTGCTCGCATTTATTCAGGTACATTTGCCCAGCAAATATAATAAAAATGTGTTTTTTGCTCCACTCCACTCACCTCACCAGTTTAGTCGCTCCTACAGATCCCAAACTGTACACAGTCTTGGACTTTTTTTTCAGACTAGTTTTTAATATCTAAATCCTAGCCTGATTTATTGAGCTTTGAACACACACAAAAACAAGGCAAATGGTGATTGTTTTTCACTTATGATTGGCTTATTCAAAGTCCTCTCTGAAAAAATCATACATTTAAACCTGGGTCTACCCATTAATTAGATTCCGTTGCTGAAAATAACTAGCCTGGCTAACGCCAGACTAAAATCACAAGTGATATTTAGTCTGGGGACCAGCAAATCATTTTCTCGTAGGAGAGGTGAGGTTTACGAATGTCTCTCATGTGTCTGCACGTAGCCATAACCAATCGTGCCATCGTATCAGAGGACGTATGACGTAAACCTTCGAGCTAAACTATTTAGAACACGGTCTAAAGCTTGATTGAAAGATGGCGTTACATCTATTGCTGTCATGTTAGATCTGTAAAAAAAAAATATATATATATTTATTTATTTATTTATTATTATTTGTATTATTATTTTTAATCCGTAAACCAACTAACAAGTTTGTTTGTGGACACGTATGTCAAAAAGCACTTATTTTTATATGAAAACAATTACAGAAAACATGCGATACATTTTTTCAGAATGTATAATGCTCTCATGTAAAGCACTTTGTGACCATGTCTGTGAAAGGCGCTAGATAAATAAAGATCTTCTTCTTCTTTAGGCACTCAAAGTGCTTTACAGTAAGAAACCAGTCAGCCATTCACACACCAGTGTACATAGACAGCGGAGGCAAGGTGGGGGAAGTGTCATGCCCAAGGACACAACAACAGGGTGCACCTGGGGGATTTGAACCACTGATCCTCCGATCACAAGATGACACGCTCTACTCTCTGCGCCACCGTCACCTCAAGATCTTTATTGTCTGTCCCAATAGAGGCAGAAAAAGCCCTGTTCACACAGTGAGCATAGTTTCCCTTGTGCTGTAACTGATGTGTGGCTGAAACAGACAGTTCTACATGCCTGGATGCATCAGCTGTTCTCCTACAATCCTCCGGTAAAAACCGTGGAGGTGAAGTACAGCCATCACTCTATTGTTCCTCCTACAGCTGACACATGTTTGTACTATGCCCTCTCTTTGAACATATTTGAACATATCTCAGATGTGTGCTCCCTCAGACAGCAGCTCAGCTCAGTGTTATTAGCGTGTTAGCATGTAAATTATTCAAACAAGATTCCAAAACACGTAGCACCACCACTGCCGCACCTTGGGTTTAGTCAATCCCCAATATCCATGCAAATGTGGCTAAAGTTGCTGAACGACGAAGAAAGTGCAGGCTTCGAGGCGGAAATGAGGCCAGCCTTATTGATCCCTGAAGGAAGGAGCGGCTCGCGGGCAGAGCTGAACATGCACAGGTGATGGAAGCGAGAAAAGCTCATAAGAAACAGATTGAGGAAACCAAAGGTCATGCTGGTGCATTTGTACAATCTCCTCCATGTTCAGGAGTCGCACCTAACCCCAGCAGCTGTAATGCCTTCATGTGTGTGTCAGGGAGAGTGCATAAATAACTGCAATCACAATCTTAAAAAGATGAGAAAGGCCTATAATTTTCATCATAGGTATACCTCAACTATGAGAGACAAAATGAGAAAAAAATATCCAGAAAATCACATTGTCTGATTTTTTATGAATTTATTTGCAAATGATGGTAGAAAATAAGTATTTGGTCAATAACAAAAGTTCATCTCCATACTTATGTTATATACCCTTTGTTGGCCATGACAGAGGTCAAACGTTTTCTGTAAGTCTTCACAAGGTTTTCACACTGTTGCTAGTATTTTGGCCCATTCCTCCATGCAGATCTCCTCTAGAGCGGTGATGTTTTGGGGCAGATCTCCTCTAGAGCGGTGATGTTTTGGGGCAGATCTCCTCTAGAGCGGTGATGTTTTGGGGCAGATCTCCTCTAGAGCGGTGATGTTTTGGGGCAGATCTCCTCTAGAGCGGTGATGTTTTGGGGCAGGCGCTGGGCAACACGGACTTTCAACTCCCTCCAAAGATTTCTATGGGGTTGAGATCTGGAGACTGGCTAGGCCGCTCCAGGACCTTGAAATGCTTCTTATGAAGCCACTCCTTCGTTGCCCGGGCGGTGTGTTTGGGATCATTGTCATGCTGAAAGACCCAGCCACGTTTCATTTTCAATGCTCTTGCTGATGGAAGGAGGTTTTCACTCAAAATCTCACGATACATGGCCCCATTCATTCTTTCCTTTACACGGATCAGTCGTCCTGGTCCCTTTGCAGAAAAACAGCCCCAAAGCATGATGTTTCCACCCCCATGCTTCACAGTAGGTATGATGTTCTTTGGATGCAACTCAGCATTCTTTCTCCTCCAAACACGACGAGTTGAATTTTTACCAAAAAGTTTCATTTTGGTTTCATCTAACCATATGACCTTCTCCCAGTCCTCTTCCGGATCATCCAGATGCTCTCTAGCAAACTTCTGGCCTGTGAGAGGCCAGAAATCTTGCTTGTTTGTAGGTGACCAAATACTTATATTCCACCATAATTTGCAAATGAATTGATTAAAAATCAGACAAGGATCTTGGCTCGGTCATTCTCTACTACCTTTGGAGGTGTTTCCCACTTTGACCTTGGGGTTTTTCAGAAATATTATTAGGTAATAATATTTATGCAGTAGGTTAGAAGTGTAACTGTGGCCGTTGGCCTGGCTGTGTTTGCAGGTGGGAGGTCTGGCGTCAGAGAACGTGCGCTGGGCCGTGGCGGTGCAGAGCTTTAAGCAGCAGGAGAGTACCCTCTGTGGAGATGTCCTGCTTATCACCGCCTTTGTGTCCTACCTGGGCTACTTCACCAAGAGCTACAGGCTACAGCTGATGGAGCAGAGCTGGAGACCCTTCTTCAGCCAACTGCAGGTCTGCAGCTCATTTCTGCCAAAATACGTAATGTAAATCTACACCTGACATGGTAACACAGGGCTGAGCCATACTGATGTTGTGGCGACCACTTTTGCTCTGTTCAAAATCTAAAATATCAAATTATGCTATTATTACTATCAGATTGAATATTACTCATCTCTGTCTGGGCGGTGATGGACCAAAGTAGTCCTCAAACGGAAGATCACTTTTACTTCTATGTAGTAAAAAATCTATGTAGACTTTGATTGGAGCACTTTTTAAGATTTGCAATACATATTTTTAATGAATTCATATCTAAGTCCTCCATATTTTAAAGCAACCGCACCGAGTAAAATTCCAAGTTGTGAACCTGTTCATAACAATGCAATAAAACCTATTCTGATTCTGATATATTATATTTAAGTAAGTAAGTAAGTAAGTGCTTTATTGTCATTGTACAAGCGTACAACGAAATAGTTTTCAGGTGTCAGCCCAGAGCTGCTGCGGCTGAGCCGTGCTGCCACTGTGCGTCAACCTATATATATATATATATATATATATATATAGAGAGAGAGAGAGAGAGAGAGAGAGAGAGAGAGAGCACATCTGTATAAATAGGTTTGCTTGGTCCAGATGCCCATCCCGGTGACCCCCTCCCTGGACCCTCTGACCATGCTGACCGATGATGCAGATGTGGCAGTCTGGCAGAATCAGGGTCTGCCGGCTGACCGCATGTCCACTGAGAACGCCACCATCCTCACCTCCTGCCAACGCTGGCCCCTCATGGTGGACCCCCAGCTGCAGGGCATCAAGTGGATCAAGAGCCGCTACGGAGAGAGCCTTCGCATCATCCGCATCGGCCAGAGAGGGTCAGTGTCTGCTCCATTTGACTTAATTAGGACTGGCAAAAAGTCACTATATTTTCAATTGTTCACTCATTACTTGTGCCTGACTCTTTATGGCGGTAAATAAAGATAATAACTTTTTTATAGAACTACTTTCAGATTCTTAGCCTCGGTCTGATTTGTAACAGCCCACTGTATGTGTTGGCAGATACCTGGATGCCATTGAGAGGGCTCTGGCTGCAGGAGACACAGTCCTGATTGAGAACATAGAGGAGACACTGGACCCTGTCCTTGGGCCACTGCTGGGCCGAGAGACCATCAAGAAGGGCAGGTAGGTGTGGATCAGGAGCTCTCATTATCACTTGTGCACATAAGGCAGATAAGAATTATCCACACAACATCGATATAATCATCAATGACTTACATTCAAAGTGAGGAGTATATAAATATTCATCCTGGATTGGAACATTGTCAGATTTGAAGCCTGTGTCACATCTTCTGGAAGTCTGTCCAGATTTCAGCTATAAAACGGAAATGCAGCGTCACCGTGTTTAGTCTTGACTCCTGGACCAGCAGAGACCCCTCCCTGAAGTTCTCAGAGCCTGGAACAGTTCATGTGCCTCTGACATTTGGTGCTAGACCGTGAAGAGACTTGTAAGAAGCAGAGCTGTTTAAATGTTATTCTCAGAGCGACAGGAAACAGAGATGCAGAGACATGAGCACTGGACTAATGTACTCGTATTTCCTGGTAATAGACAGACAGACCGACAGGCAGGCAGGCTATCCTGCTGGAGTCAACACACGCTGGTGTTTTGATCACGTTTCTGCAGCATGGAGTTTGCCACGCGCTCTTAAATACTAGCACTAATATGACCCATTGATATATTCTCTCTCTTGGGAAAAATGGTTTAAATGAGTAAAATCCTTCAAACTTATTTTCACTAATAAAACCAACCTCATCCAGGATTAGAGGAACCATGCTTAAAACCCAAGGACGTCATCTAGAACACCACAACGTGCAACAGAGTTAACATTGAGATTCTCAATGGCCATTAAAGCCACACTGTTTCAACATTCCAAGTCATAGGTTTCTGTGGCATGGACGCAACCAAACTGTTTATAAAACATAAACAGGCTGTCCTACTGATCAGTGAGACACACGCTTTGGGTTATTTAACAAAACATTTGAAAGATGCCTAAATGTAGTCACCGCAAAGAAGCAACATCTGCATTAGGACGAGCTGGTGAGTCAGGTCTGAGGAGAGAGCTCTTTGATTGATGCAATCAGCTTAATGCTAAAAGCATCATGAGGTGAGAGACGTCCTCAGCACTTAAACAACCCTACGGTTCACTTATAATAATGCACACAGTACATTTTACCTTCTGTTGTGGGCTTCACGTTGTTTATTTCTTTATCTGTTTAATTTTATCCACTTGAACAGTTCAGTGACCTTTGTGGTTTGTTTTAACTAATTGAAAATGGAATGGGCTTTATGCACCATTTGCTTTTTGTTATTGTTTTTAAAATTGGTGGTTATATTTTTGAATGTTTTTTCCTCTTGTCTTTATCTTTTAATAGCCTCCATCAACTAATAATGACGTGACGCTTATTTGAATAGGCCCATTCATACCAAGACAAATGAATACTATAGCACACTAATTGTTGTTTTCGTTTATATGGCCTTCATTCCCTTTGTAACAGTTGGATTTATTATTGTACTGGTTTTAGAGACGCTTTGTGCTGCCACTGACAGCTTCACAATATACTGATAAAATGGTTGTCCTTGTTCCAGTTAGTTTGTCTTTATTAGCTCGGCTCATTTCCACACAGCCCGTAAATGCTGAGTAAAACATCTCTGTGTTTGTAACAACGGATATCCATCTATAAAAAGACCAGTCGTTGACATCATAGTGTATATCACTATATCAACTAAATTTAAGTATCTAGGGATTAACTTTACACAGGATTTTTCTGGTCTTTTTAAACATAATTTCGTGACATTGTATAAACAAATAAAACAGAATCTGGACAAATGGAGAAACCTCCCAGTTTCTCTAGCTGGGAAAATGCACATAGTGAGAATGAATATTCTACTAAATGTTTTATTTTTATTCCAATGCATACCTTTTTTGTATTACTAAAGCCTTTTTGTTCTTCCTTTTTACAAAACTGGACAGTTTAATTTCTCAATTCATTTGGAACAAAAAGACTCCTAGGATTAAGAACGTTTTTTTACAAAGACCAAAAGAACTTGGTGGAATGGGATTGATTCTATTACTGGTCGTGTAATATTTGATCTTTGTCTTTCTGGTGTAATGCAAAGGGAGCTGACTGGGTTGAGATGGAGAATCAGAGTTGTTCTACTACCTCGTTACAAGCATTGATTTATTCTTCTTTAAAGACTACGACTCCCAAAGAAAAAAATCAAGTCAAAATGTGGCATCAAATTAGAAAACATTTTAAATGGCAGATATTTCAGTATTAACCCCGATTACCATGAGTTCAACCCAGCATTTCGTGAAGTTGCTTTCAAAGTCAAAGGAATACATTCGACACAGGATTTGTTAATTTAAAATGATTTTTGATTAATTGCATCAGAAATATCAAATTGCTAATGCAGATTTTTTAAATACTTACAAATCCGTAGCTTTGTTAAATCAATGTTCCCATCTTTTCCTCGTCAGCCTCCCAGCTCAGACATGAATACTATGATTTTAAAAAATCAGTTGAAAAAAGGGTCAATTTCCAAAATATGTAAAACCTAATTTTACATACCTAAAAGAAGCTTAGACATTGGAATAAACATTCCAATACCAATTGGACATTGGAATGCTTTAGCCCATTGCATCTCAATGGACTCAAGATAACGTCCACTCATCTTCAATCTGTGCTCGTCATGGACTGGCCCAATATCCACATTTTTGGACCATAAACTATAGTAACTTTGGGTCAGAATGTTGGCATTTAAAGTGTTACATCTTTAAAAAAAGAAACACCCACAACGCTAGTGTTTTACTAAAAATGCAACTACATAAACACATTTTAACTTAGAAACAAATCTTTCGGGTGGTCTTCCACAGACATCTGACCGCACCAGTCAGAATACATTTTTATTTATTTATTTTATTTTTTAAATATTACATTTTGTGTGTGTTTTTGGACCATGGACTATAGTAACTTTGCGCCAGAGAGTTGTCAGAGAAAAGGTTAAAATGTTAAAAAGTAATACTATTTTTATATGTATTAAAAGATGAAGGTCAGACCTTCAAAATGAAAAGAAAAAGCTTTGAAAAAATAGCAATCCTCCATTGAGTTATAGCTTCCTAAAGTTTATTTTTTGTGTCAACATAACTTTAAAGGTGTTATTGAGGGTTAAATATGAAATTACTAGATCATAAAGAGATTGGAAAACAAACAATACAACTTTAAACTGAATTGTAAAAGTCACAGTGGGCAGTGGAGAGAGAGGACAGAAGAAATGTGCTTTGGTCTGGTCCCTGTGAGCAGACAAACGCTGCATTCTGGAGTAGTCTGTGGACAGACGACTGGTCAAGGCCATAATAATATATATAATATATAAATTACAACAGTGCAGTCATGGCGTTATTAATGCATGGACCACTTTTTCAAGTTGGCTTGGTGGCAAATAGAGCTTGTCTTCCCCAAAAGTCTCAGGTGGAAAACGCTGGTTTAACAATAAAAAGCACCATCAGTAAACGTCAAGACTCTTTGCAAATGGACAACAATAAAAACAAGTAGCGCAGGTTGACCAAATATTTCTGATTTCTGTTTTCTTGTCGTTTAAGATAGATCCAAGCGACAGCATGTGCAGTTAAGACAAAACTGGGCCTAAAACTGAGCCTTGCGGCTCTCCGCTTTAAGTGTCATCTTGACAGTCTAACTTTTATTATTTAAACTGTACTAGAATTTAATCTGTTGTCCTTGTGAGGAAATTAATTTGCACATACAGAAAGACAACATTTGCCACAAGTCCAACATGAATAAAAACACGCTCATACCATCCACCTCATCATGTCCTGTTTAAAAAAAAGTTAAACAGACCAGCTGTGCAGAGTGTAACATTTCATTATTTAGCTACTTAATTACTACTTCATTCTTAGTTTAGAATCAGAATGGTAAATGGACTCTTCTTATATAGCATTTTTCTACCTTTATCAGTCCCAAAACGCTATACAAAGGAACCAGTCACCCATTCATAAGTAGGGTGAAGTGTCTTGCCCAAGGACACAACAACAGTGTACATTTGCAGGAGCTGGGATTCGAAACCACTACCTTCCGATCACGAGATCACCCTCTCTACCACCTGTGCCACTGTCGCCCCGTAAGAATGACTTATGTCACCTGTGTCTCCAACCTGAAAAGAGCAGAGGCTGTTGGGAATCATAGTATTTCGTGTGCTTTGGCCAGCGCTCGAGGTACATAAATGTCCTGTAAGCTCTTCAAAGGAATGCTGTTGGAGTTAAATTAAACATTATATTATCTGTGTGCAGTTTTTTTAGAAATGGCTGTTCTGAAAATGTGCCACAGAAGCAAAGTGGGTTGAATATCCACGTGGTGCATTACAACAGAGCCAGTTCTGATGTCTCCCCCTCCCTAACCCACACAGGTACATAAAGATAGGGGACAAGGAGTGCGAGTACAACCCCCGTTTCCGGCTCATCCTGAACACCAAGCTGGCCAGCCCCCACTACCAGCCCGAGCTGCAGGCCCAGTGCACCCTCATCAACTTCACCGTGACCAGGGACGGGCTGGAAGAACAGCTGCTGGCCGCCGTGGTCAGCATGGAGCGGCCTGACCTTGAGCAGCTCAAGGTATGGCTTAAAGATTGAGCGAGATCCAACCCAAAGCAAAAGATGGAATGGTCACTTTTTGAGGTGATGTTGGTTCACATCTCATTCTGGAGGCTTTGTCCATACCGTTGTGTTTATTCAGAATGTAATGCAATTAATACTATTATTTAGAGTTTATTAAGCCTTTGAAATTAGAGATGAACCGTCTTTAACTTGTCCTGATGACTACTTTTGTTTGTTAGTATTGAACACGTCTCAGATCACATGAACCTTTTACAAACATGCACGTTCAGATGGATCCCAGACAGCTAATGCGAGAAGACCCTCCCTGATTCCGACTCGGAGGAGATACTTTTAGGCCCTAGTGCTCAGTGTGGCTTGTGTTTGCCTAGAAAAGCGATGGTCCGTGGCACAGATGGTGATGTGTGCGCCGCGTCTCTCTCGGGGGGGGAGTGCACTCCTCTCACAACATCCTCCACATCTTTGTGCTTTACTTATCTCTGAAGAACTTTTCTCATTTCTCCAGTTAGCTATGAGTTGTTAGCCGCTGCGCCATAAAATTGTCATCCTTCGCTGCCCACATCCCCCTCCCCTGCTCCCCTTTCAACAATTGCCCCTTGGTGGTTTTTATGCAAAATACCAAAGTGCTACGAGGTTATTTGACATACAGTATGTACTGCGTACTATAAGTAGAAGTTATTGAGGTCATGTTATAACACTCTAAACGGCCCTGTCTCCAGAAAATATTTTATGTGGCAAATCTGATTTCAGAATTGGTTCAAAGACTTAAGGCTAGAACTGATTGATCTGAGGACTGCAGAGTTTGTCTGTTGAGTCGTAGTTATTGATTTACAGCTTTGTAAGTGCGATTTAGACACAATAATCTCCCTCCTTCCAGCTCTTTCACAGAGACCACTGTGCGCCAGTATGCGTGTTCAGGTATGCATTTGAAAATGTTCTGCTCAGTAGCACCACCTACTAAGTATTGCACTGGATACTAATAATGATAATAATAATAATAATAATGCCATACACTTGTATTGCGCTTTACAAGCCTGTATTATCAAGTGTCTCAAAGCGCTATACTGTCGTCATTATTCATTCACTCGGTGGTAAGCTACTGTTGTAGCCACAGCTGCCCTTGGGGAGACTGATGGAAGCAAGGCAACCAGTCTGTGAGTAAGTAAGTAAGTAAGCGAGTGCTTTGAAATTGTGTTCAGGTGTTAGTCTTGAGCCGCTGTGACTGAGCCGCGCTGCCATTGTGGGCCGACCTGAGCAGCATGATTTTGGAGGTAGAGGAAACCGTAGCACCCGGAGGAAACCTGGCTGACTGCCTTCAGTCTGCTCTGATCCTCTGAAACAATGTAGAACCTCTTGGGTTTGTCTCTGTTTCAGAGTGTGGTGTCCTGCACTAGTCAGCTCCACCTCCTCCTTCCTCTTCCTCCTGCGCAGCTCCCTCCGTTCCACTACAGTCTTTCACTATCTTCTGGGGAGAGCTTAGCAGTTAATCTGTTTTATTCTCACTGTGATTGGATTGGCTGCCGAGTTACACCCTGTCCACATCTGTCATGGTCCACATGACCCACACATGACTCTACAGCAGATAATATATATGGATAATTTTTAAACCTTTATAAGCATCAATTGTGTGTTTAAAAAATGTTCATTCCATTTTTTATTTATTTACTACATACTTTGGTTTCAGAGTTTTCCTCCTACAGCAGAAGTCTGAAGTTCTGTCTAAACTCTCCATTGATTGATTGATTGATTATCGGCCTAAAAAATAATCACAATGTTTCCCTGCAAAATACAGTATGATATCAAATTGATGAATCAGTTCAGGTTATTTGCTGTTACAGTCAGTGCTGCCGCAGATTACTAAAAAGTAATCTGATAACTGATTACTCCTTTAAAAAATAACTGTTACCTTCAGAATCAAGTAATCAGTAAAGTATTACTTAAGTTAGATTCCTCGTGACTTCATTGGTTACATTTAGCTACTGCCGACTGTGAGATTAGTCTTTTGTCCATATGAAGCTACGTGACCACTAACATTACTGCTTTTGATTGAGTCTGTCAAGGCCCCCCCCCCTCCCAAAAAAAAGCAAGGGAGAAAAAGCTTTTTGTTGAAATAAAAATGTTAATAATGCTAACAAGCCTGTCGAATTTCTTAGAATTTACTTTATACATATATTTGTTGATACGTGAGTCTGTCTCTCCTTCCAGTCTATAGAAGGAACACACCGCTCTCCTCTCCTCCCGCACTTGACTTCTAAATAAATTTAAGTAATGGAAAGAGCATTAGAACAATTTTCTGATCGTTTTTGAGTAAAACCTTTTGATCAAATTAAACTACAGACATTGCGTAAATGCAGCGAACGTAAATAAGCTCCATAAACCTGCTGTAGGGCAGTTGCAACACACAAATGTGAATATCTCCGTAAATATTTCACCAATTAACACGAAACAAAAAGCGTTGTGATGCTGACCATCCTCTGTCCAGCATAACACGCCAATATCAGTGAATCGCCCAATATGAAGACGTGCCCCCTACGCCCCTCACATCACAGTGGGAGCAGCCGGGCTTAAAAACATTCACGCATCGTCGCATTTACAGCAGCTCGAAGACGCTCTGAACTCTGCCCAGCCGCTGCCGTTCAAGCTAGTGTAAATGCTCAGAAGGGAAAAGTTGTGAAATATTGGTGGGGACTGTCCCTGCCAGGCCAACGTTGGTGGGGACATGTCCATACCAGACCTTAAGGAAGTTACGCCCATGGAGTCTGTTCACCTCGTGCTGTGGATAAATCAAAGCGGTTTCCATTAGGATTATGACTCTTACCTCTTACCTGGAGAGATATTTCAAAACTGAGCGGTAAAGATGAGAGAAGTGAAGGTGAACTGGAGGACAAATAAAGTTTGTTTACTAAAGAGAGGAGTCCAACATGACTCACACTTCAACACTCGCCACACTCAGGTCCGATTATCGAACGTCCCTTCAGTGGATGGTATATTCCAAAGGCTTAGACAGAGAATATTTGATACGACATAAATGTTGCATGCAACGCAGTTTACCTTTCACCCCCTCTCCGACGCCTCTCCTGCCCGCCACATTATGAGACCATGCATGATTAATAACTTCTGAAATTACCCAAATTAAAGCGATGGAAGAGCTGCGTCCCCAAGCTCAGTCATTTAGTCCTCTCAATATCAAAATGCGCATCACCGAAATATCTTCTTTTCATCCAGGAAATTATCTCACGATAATTATCTCAGGCTTGTACACCAACACACATTTTAACAAGCTTTGTGAATGTGCCAAAGTAAGTCAAAAGTTTCAAATGATGTGCGAAAATTCAATCAGCCAGCACTATTAAATTCCTGTGAGGGGATTTATGTGCATCAAATCGATCAGCTGCTGAAATTCTATCATAAATTGCTGTGATTGGAGTGTAACGTCAGCCCTTAGCTGCACCAGTGGCAGCGTTTGGGAAAGCGAGGGCTCATCTTTGTTATTGTAATTGATTGGTTTGTAGGCAGTGTTGTGATGGGCTTGTCTCGGTTTGAAATGCGCTCATTTAAAACACTGTGGCTGTGTCATTAGTGCTGAGGCCGTGAAGGCTATGGCTCCAAACAGTAACACGGAACCATGACTCTATGGAGGGGTCGTCCTCAGGCTGGTGTCTCACAGAACACAGCACTTTCTCTACTAAACCGCTCCATCTTCATCTGAGCTCTGCACATATCCTTAAAATCCTACCAATGAGGAACAGGATAAATATATGCACTAATCTTATCAGATACCGCGAGAGAGGCAAGACCTTTCTAGTCAGACTAGGACTTTAGTGACATGGTTACATAAAAGTGACATTTGCAATATGTTGCAATATGACATTTGAATATGTTCAAGCAGGCTGCCACTCACAACAATATCACTGATCTCCAGGAGTCTCAAGAGACTGTCACTGCCTACATCACCAAGTGCACTGGGGATGTTACAGACTCTAAGACCATCATTATCAGGTCCAACCAGAAACCTTGGATTACAAGTGAAGTCCTCAGGCTCATGAGGGTCCGGAATGCTGCCTTCAAATCTGGTGACAAGGAGACACTGCGGACAGCTAGGGCCAACCTGTCCCGCGGCATCAAAAAAGCCAAGAAGCAGTACTCCAAAAAGATAACTGATCACTTCAGAGACAGCAGAGACACTCGGAGTGTGTGGGAGGGGATAAAGACCATCACAGACATAAACCTCCTCGACAAACTTGTGACAGTGACACCTCTCTGTTGGACGCTCTAAATTAATTCTTTGCTCGCTACGAGGCACTCAACAGAACCCAGGCACAAAAGTCAACACCCCCTCCTGAAGACCAAGTGCTGAAGCTATCTCCAGAGAGTGTGAGAAGATCTCTGAGCAGGATCAACATACACAAAGCACCGGGTCCAGACAACATACCAGGTCGTGTACTGAAAGGTTGCACTGATGAACTCACTGAAGTCTTCACATACATTTTTAACACATCTCTGCAGCAGGCTGTGGTCCCAACGTGCCTCAAAGCGACCACCATCATTCTGGTGCCAAAGAAGTCACCACCCTCCTGCTTTAATGACTACCGCCCAGTAGCACTCACTCCAATTCTTATGAAGTGCTTCGAGCGGCTCGTCATGGAACACATCAAGTCTGTTCTCCCTCCCACCCTGGACCCAAACCAGTTTGCTTACCGGTCCAATCGCTCAACTGAAGATGCCATCTCCACTGCACTTCATTCAGCCCTCACTCACCTTGAAACAAAGGACTCTTACGTTAGAATGCTGTTTTTAGACTTTAGCTCAGCATTCAACACTATAATCCCACAGCAGCTAATACACAAACTGCTCCACCTGGGGATCAACACATCACTGACGGGGAGGCCACAGGCTGTATGTGTCGGCGAAAAGTCCTCCAGAACCATCACACTGAACACGGGGGCTCCCCAAGGCTGTGTGCTGAGCCCCCTCCTGTTCACTCTGCTGACCCATGACTGCGCTCCAAAGTACGACTCAAACCTCTTCATCAAGTTTGCGGACGACACAACAGTGGTGGGTCTCATCAACAACAGAGACGAGTCAAACTACAGGAGTGAGGTGAGCAGTCTGGCCATGTGGTGCACACAGAACAACCTCTCTCTAAATGTGGAGAAGACAAAAGAGATTGTTGCGGACTTTCGTAGAGCACGGGTCCAGCATGTTCCTCTAACAATCAATGGTGCTGCAGTGGAGAGGGTGACCAGCACTAAGTTCCTGGGTCTGCACATCACAGAGAACCTTTCCTGGACCATGCACACTACATCTCTGGTCAAGAAAAGTAGTCAGTGTCTCTATTTTCTCCTCAAGTTAAGTAGAGCTAGAGTCCCAGCCTCCATTATGAGCAACTTCTACAGAGGGACTATAGAGAGCATCCTGACCAGCTCCATCACTGTGTGGTTCTTCTACAGAGGGACTATAGAGAGCATCCTGACCAGCTCCATCACTGTGTGACACGGCGCCAGCACTGCCTCCTGCCGGAGGAGCCTCCAGCGCATAGTTAGAGCAGCGGAGAAGATCTGTGGAGCTCCTCTCCCCACCATTAAGGACATGTACTCCACCCGTCTCACCCGCAAAGCCGTCAGAATCACCAGCGACCCTACGCACCCATCACACAGTCTCTTCAAGGTAATGCCTTCAGGGAGGAGACTGCGGAATCTACAGGCCAGGTCCCCCCCCACCCCTCTTCCCCCACCCCCGCTCCACAATCAAGGATGAGAGAAATATAATTTCAAATCATTTACATGGTTTGACAAATTAAAACAATCTTGAAATCTTGAATCTTGAATGGAGAAGTAGGTAAGGGTCTTTCAATGATCCTTGAAAGTATTGCTGATACATTAAACCAGAATGTATTGACAGCTGGGTATTGCCATACCCTATGATAGTAGTATATTATAGTACTTCTGAAGAAAATTTACGAATTTTCACCGCAATGTTACATAGCTACCCAGAGGCGTAGAAAGACCAGGGGTTGGTCATTGAAAGCTTGACATTTCTAGTTTCCAACACATCAATTTGTATTCTAAAGTTATGTCGGAAAATGATGTTGTAGATGGGGCGCAGTTGCCTATGAGCTCCTTGGCCTCATACGTGCAATATCCCAGCACCCCCGGCTGCAGCAGAGTGCACAGAGCTACACTCTCCCATTCCTGTACTCAGGTGCTCAATTACCACTGATTTCCAAACAAGTGCCTTTCTACAGTCGCCAAGGCTGCGTTTATTCGCCTCTGTGGAAAACTTGTGAATTGCCTAATAACAACACGTCAACAAGCAGACCTTATCAAACCCCTTCATCTTTGCTGCGGTTAAAAGATGGGGGAGTCCAGTGTTTACCCGGAAACATTGGCTAATCTCATGTTTGTGTGCTCTGGCTGTTTGTCTGTGCCTGTGCATTACCAGCTGAAACAGAGACTGCGGCAGATAACAAACAGCACATTTACAGCATATTTAATGAGGCCAGGCTAACACATGCTAAAGTTAAGTTTGATTGTAGAGAAACAGCTAATACAGGACGACTGGTGTTCAGCAGACCTTTTAACCTCACTGTATTGTGTCGTGTTGAACTGAGATGGAGGCAGAGTCTGTGTGTGATCTGGTTGGATAAATATGGCCCAGTTATGGATCTTGTCACTGTGACGAGTCCAATATGTGATATTTCTCACAGAGACGCCCTTTAATAGATAATAGATGTTGGCTCCATCTGAGAAAGGAACATATTCCACACTTTTCCATTTTTTTTTATTCAGAGTCGACTGAAGTCCATTTTGCGTGTCTTTAGAAGAGAGGTGAGGAGACTGAATTCTGTAGTGCGCACCAGTAAATAGAATTAAACTTAAAAGGTTACGTACACGTGACATCACAACATTTAAAGAGTGATGAAATACTGATGAGGTACGACATTTGTCAATTTTCTTTGAGGAGATTTCTTACAAAAACTCCATCTCTTCCATAGAGCTGACATGATGACGTCATCACAGTCGAGAACACAAACTATAGATGGGAGCAACATCCGAGAACTCTTACTGGGCACTTCCATGACTTCCTTTTCACGTTAAAACAAAGAAAACGTTTGTTCATGTGTAAATTAAACGCTTTCAGACGATCTTTCCTCATTCATTCCAAAGTACGGAGCTTCTGTTTTCCCCCGAAAAGGGGGATGTGACGTAGACGTTGCTCCATCTATTGTGTTTTTATTCTGCAAAAAGGGTCATACGACAGTGGCGCAGTCGGTGGAGCAGGTTGTCTTGTGATTGGAAGGTCAGGGTTTCAGCTCCTACAAATGCACACTGTCGTTGTGTCCTTGGGCAAGACACTTCACCCTACTTGCCTCCAGTGTTGGCGTACATTGGTGTGTGAATGGGTGACTGGTTCCTTACTGTCACTCATTCACACTCTTAAGAGCTTTGGGCCTGATGAAAGTAGAGAAGCATGGTATAAGTTAAGTCCGTTTACCTTTTTTTTTTTTTAGCAAACAGGTAAATAATAAAACAAGATCTCTCCCACTATTTCTACTTAAAAGGCTTTTGATCTTGACCTTATGGAGAACAAAAAGTGTTATAAATGTGCAATGTAATTTTCCCCCTGCGGCTGCCTGTCATCTATGAAGAGGCCGGTAATGGATGATACTGTGGAATGTTGTGGGCTTCCCCTGTTTGCACGACCAGCCACCTAGCTTTTTAAACTGGATATAGTACAGGTAGGAAAAATACGAGCTTTTATAACAGAGCCTATTCCAGTGGCTTTTACGAGCTGGTGAAGTTGCTCTTGTAGGGACGCAAAGCTAAACCATCCTAGGTGGCAGTAAAATAATTACACAATTCTGATAGCCCAACATCAGCGGTGGCCTGCTGCATGAAGGTCGGAGAAGAACTTTATTTATATAGCACCTTTCACAGACAAAGCACTTCAGACAATTGTACATTCACTCCATACTCTGTGTGTTCAGTTTCCCCTGGGGGAGACGGACAGAAACGCTGTCACGACTGCACACATTTGCACCAACCACCATGCATTCACACACACCATTCATCTAGGCCTATTGTACATGTTTTTAGTGGTAGGGGAAACCTACACAGACATGGGGAGAACATGCAAACTCCACACAGAAAGGCCCCGTCCAGGTGGAAATCAAAGCCGGGACCTTCTAGCTGTGAAGCACTAGCGCTAACCACTGCGCTACCGTGCCAGAGGATGCAGGTGGACGTGGAAGAAACTGTCTGTAGAAGAAGAAACTGTGTCCAGAGTTACTGCACATCCAGCAGTGGCGTGCTGGGACCTAATTTAGAGGATTCAGAGTAGACCGGCCCTGTTTCATATGAATTGATAGCTCAGTGGTAGTGTGCTGGTCTCTGGTACGGGAGGTTGCCAGTTCAAATACGGCCTTGAAAATGTTCTGCTGCTTTCTCTTTTCACATGGGCCGGTCCACACATAGTCTGAGCCTGATACAACTGCACAATCAGCAGTTATGGAGATATAAATATTCATTTGTCCACTTTTTACCTTTCACTGCCTTTTCCCTCTTTACTCGCGCGGACACTTGTCTCTGCTGGATTGGACTGCACCAACGTGAACTAAAGTGGAGGGGTGTTCCACTTAAACAGCCCTCCCCTGAGTCGGTTCAACGTCAAGTGGTATCTCCCTGCCACAAGGATGAAAAGTGTGATGCAAACCTTTTTTCAGATTTTGATATATCAGTGGTTATTTTTGATAGATTTACCTGACAGTTACGCTTGCGTTACTTAGCTTACATCTGGAACAGCAGCACAGGCTCCTGCTGCAGCGCAGTTAAAGCCTTTAGGGCTGGAATGGCGTCTGTTATTAATGTATTATTTTATTATTTCGGCCCAAGAGGACCGCATCCGAACAGCCCACTGGGAAACGCCCCGACTCTCCCAATTACCCAGCACGCCACTGACATCCGGCCAAAAAATAATGAAGCCCGTGGGGTGGCTACCGGTAAACCATACCAGTTTGGTATCGGACAAAAAGTTTAAGTATACTGGTATTGAGAGACTAACAGGCCCGTTTGGAACCATGAGGCCGTCCTTCCGTGGACCCACCACCTGCAGAAGGAGCCATAGGGGACTGGTGCTATGTGACTTGGGCAGCTCCAACAGCTGCCCCCACGACCCGGCAACGGATAAGTGGGAGAAAATGGATGGATGGATGGATGGTATTGAAAAAACAAAAGTACTGAAAAAATCTTTTATCTTTAGATCCAAGTTTTGATGCCAGGGATAGCATTTAAGAAATGCTAACGTTTTACCTATCTTTATTTCCAATTTTTATTTTTGACACAATTTCTACCAGTTTTCCCTAAAATTATTCCCCATTTCTTATATTATATTATATTGTAAATGTGAAGATCTTTCACACTTAAAACACTTAATGTTTCCTGGTTCTAGATAAATATATAGGTATCGAAAGAAGTAGATCCAATCACCACATCCTCACCAATAGGATGGCATATTACAGTGAGACTAACTGATCAGGTTTGGGTGAGCTATCATTTACAGATTAGTTTTCCGCCTTACTTTATAATAATAATCTAAAATAAATAATAGAACATTAATACGCAGTACAACCTCCAAACATAGACCGTAGAATTCTATCACTGTGACACTTAAAAGACATGTCCAAAGCGTCCCCTCTTTGCAGATATTTAGCGTTATATTTGAGTGCGTAAGCCTCCACATTGACTCCATGTTGATCTCCGCAGTGTGGAGTGGTCCGTTTGTTTGTGGGAGGAGATGCAGCACTGATCCGTTCTGCTCGGCTGCTCTCCTCTGCACCTCAGAGTTGCACTTGTCAGTCAGCCTCTGCGCTAATGGCCCCGGCACATTGTGTTCTCTGCAGCCCGGCCCTGGCAGCTCTCCGGGGCAGCTTCCCTCCGCTCTATAATGAGTGAGCCTCCTCCATCCACCGCATCCCTCCGCCGTGTGAATGTAAAAGGCCGGTAATTAAGTGTGGACTGGCCTGATCAAAGCCGCGGAGCCTAACGAAGCCTGGCTGCCGTCTCATCGACAATCTGCTGGCTGCACGTCACACGGAGCAACGGATGGGCTCACGGATCTACTGTACGGCGCAATTAGAGCAGGCGCTGACACCCCCACTGTTCCTTAAATGGGACGCGCTCGTCCAAAGGCAAAGACAATCCTGCTCTGGACATCAGTCTTATTTGCGTTTTTGTACAGTTGTATTTCCTAATGCAAAATGCACTTCTGATCCTAGGAGCTATGTTGTCTGGGGCTTCATGCCCCTGGTAGGGTCTCCCATGGCAAACAGGTCTTAGGTGACGGGTCAGACAAAGAGCAGTTCGAAGACTTCTATGGACAGTTTAAGAACAAGGACCGCGATGTCGCCCAGTATGTCATCGCGTCCCTACGCCTTCGGGTCGAGGACAGGTCTCTCACCGTTGTCTCGGCCTACGGGCCCAACATCGGTGCAGAGTTCTTGGAGTCCCTGGGAGGGGTACTAGATGGTGCTCCGGCTGGGGACTCCATTGTTCTACTGGGGGACTTCAACGCCCAGTGAGACCTGGGTGGGGGTGATGGGGAAGAACGGCCTCCCCGATCAGAACCCGAGTGGTGTTCTGTTATTGGACTTCTGTTCTAGTCACGGTTTGTCCATAACGAACACCATGCTCGAGCACAAGGATGTCCATAAGTGCACGTGGCACCAGGACACCCTAGGCAGGAGGTCAATGATCGACTTTGTAGTTGTGTCATCTGATCTCCGGCCGCGTGTCTCGGACACTCGGGTGAAGAGAGGGGCTGAGCTGTCAACCGATCACCACCTGGTGGTGAGCTGGATCCGCTGGCAGGGGAAGAAGCCGGTCAGACCTGGCAGGCCCAAACGTGTTGTGAGGGTCTGTTGGGAACGTCTGGTGGATCCCGCTGTCAGTAGGGTCTTCAACTCCAACCTCCGGAAGAGCTTCACCCAGATTCCGAGGGAGGTTGGAAACATGGAGTCTGAGTGGACCATGTTCTCCTCCTCCATTGTCGATGCGGCTGCTCGTAGTTGTGGCCGTGAGGTCTCTGGTGCCTGTCGCGGCGGCAACCCCCGAACCCGGTGGTGGTGCCCGGGAGTGAGGGATGCCGTCAAGCTGAAGAAGGAGTCCTATCTGGCCTTGTTGGCTTGTGGGACTCCGGAGGCAGCTGAGAGGTACCGGCAGGCCAAGCGTGCTGCAGCTCGTGTGGTCACAGAGGCAAAAACTCGGGTCTGGGAGGAGTTTGGAGAAGCCATGGAGGAGGACTATTGGTCGGCCTCGAAGAGATTCTGGCAAACCATCCGGCGCCTCAGGAGGGGAAAGCAGTGCTTCACCAACACTGTTTACAGTGCGGGTGGGGGGCTGCTGACCTCGACTGGGGATGTGGAGGGTGTCAGGTTCTCATCTCTGCTATTTGCAGACGATGTTGTTCTGTTGGCTTCATCAAATTAGGACCTTCAGCGCGCACTGGGGCGGTTTGCAGCCGAGTGTGAAGCGATGAGTATCAGCACCTCCAAATCTGAGGCCATTGTTCTCCACTGTAAAAAGGTGGTTTCCCCGCTTCAGGTCGGTGGGGAGTCCTTGCCCCAAGTGGAGGAGTTCAAGTATCTCGGGGTCATGTTCACGAGTGAGGGACAGAGATCGATAGACGGATCGGTGCGGCGTCAGCAGTGATGCGGTCGCTGTATCGGACTGTTGTGGTGAAGAGGGAGCTGAGTCTGAGGCAAAGCTCTCGACTTACCGATCGATCTACGTTCCCACCCTCACCTATGGTCATGAGATTTGGGTAATGACCGAAAGGACAAGATCGTGAATACAAGCGGCCGAAATGAGTTTCCTTTGCAGGGTGGCTGGGCGCACCCTCCAAAATCGGGTGAGGAGCTCAGTTACCCGGGAGGAGCTCGGACTCGAGTCGCTACTCCTCTACGTCGAAAGGAGCCAGCTGAGGTGGCTAGGGCATCTGTTCCGGATGCCTCCTGGTCGCCTCCCTCGGGAGGTGCTCCAGGCATGTCCTATTGGGAGGAGGCCTCGTGGAAGGCCCAGGACACGCTGGTGGGACTATGTCTCCGAGCTGGCCTGGTGTCGTCTCGGGGTCCCCCCAGAACAGCTGGAGGAGGTGTGCGTGGATCGGGAAGTCTGGGCATCTCTGCTGAGACTGCTGCCCCCGCGACCCGGCCCCGGATAAAGCGGAAGAAAATGGATGGATGGATGAAAATGCACTTTCCTGGAGTGCTGTTTCGTTTTATGTGTGCATGATTCTGAGAGCCTGCAGCGTAGGGCTGGGTGGCGTTACATTTTTTCCGATACCAGTACTTTAACGATACAATACCAGAACGATACCTTTTTGATACCTATACGAAAATATGTGTCATCTAGTACAATAAAACAGATGAATAATGTTAAAGAAACTTCCTTTAACTACAAAAGGCAACAACATTCCAAATTGTCCTTATTTTTTATTTTTTTCCCCCAATGTTTACTCAAAATGTTGTCAACTTTACAATGTTTTGCTCCAATATAGAAGAAAAAGAAAAACTTTATTTATATAGCGCCTTTCAGAGACCTACGCAGACATGGGGAGAACATGCAAACTCCACACAGAAAGGCACCGTCCAGGTGGGAATTGAACCCGGGACCTTCTAGCTGTGAAGCACGAGCGCTAACCAAAATAGTACATAGTAACACGGTGTTTTATTGAAAATCTGAAGACTGTGACTGAAGACTGTGAAAAGAGCTTTAAGGTTCTTTTTCCTTCGGAATGGTCCACATTTGAATCCTGACCCTTCAGTTTAGAAACTTTTCTTTAGACATACATTTGTTGCATGTGTTGCTAATTCCAATATCGACGTTCTTTATTAATTTTGGATGATGTGTTTTTCCCTGGGTAAAACATTTACCCATTTCTTGATGACTTGTCACTTTTGACGGCCAGTGAGCTGCTGATGTCATGGCCCACTCCTGACCGGAAGGTTTCCATCCTCTCTCCGATCAGCATTTTTAATGAACGGAGCGCACAACGACAAGAGACGAGAGCGAGGAGTTATTTTAAGCCTCCACGTCCCCTCAGCAGAAATCCAACCAAGAAGAAGCGCAATGCGATTTAATGAAGCTTGTTTAATTAGCATTTAGTCCGTGGTAAAAGTGTGGGGTGAAAACAGGATCTGGGCTCACTTATCATTTTAATTAGCTCTTGAGTTTGTCTGGAGAGGCGCGGCGACAGAGCAGGGGGCTGTATCATCTGCGCCTCCGAATAGAGCTCTCAATAGTGTTTTGTTGGCGGTAAACAAGCCGCGCTGATAACAGTGATGGTCCAGATAGCACAAATTGGCTGGGGCTGTTTGTATCCGTCCGATGACTGGCTGCCTTTATGGCCTTAATGAGTTTAGCAGCGGCTGACGTGCAGGTGAGAGAGCCAGCGTTTAGCCGAGCTACTCTTTTCTGAGGGATTAACCTTTTCTGATACACGTCGGCCAGCCACTAATATGTATTTAAGTACATTTACCTGCGTAACGTTTAGACGTCATTGTACTTTGAATTAGGGCTGGGCGATATGACGATATTAGACCGTCTTACGATCTCCAGAGCTGACGATCTGTTATTTTTGTGGGATCGTTTTATCACGGTTTTATGCACTTCAGTAAAGTTGACCCTTTTCATAGTCAGTGAAGCAAACCCAAGCCGCTAACTTTCTGAAAAGGTTGACAGCGACAGAGCGTTATATTTACAGCAGCTCGACGTCAGGAGAGAGACGTCTCAGAAAAAATGCCAAACAGCGACAGACACTAACAACAAGCATTTGCCAAACTTACTCTTTAACTTACTTCTACTTAATTTTATTATCTGGAGTTTTATTGTGTTTTTCATTTATAAAGCGAGTTTGCTTTGGGTCCAAGTCTATTATTGCTGTGTTGATTATCACAAAGTTGAATAAATTTGTGTAGTATTTTTCTTCTTCATTGTGTAATTTAAGTAATTTTGTCATTATAAAAAAATCGTGATAAAATCGAAATTGTAAGTTTATAATAAAAAAATCGTAATATTCTATTTTTGCCATATCGCCCACCCCTACTTTGAACAGCAGTGAAAAGTAATTTTTACTTCTGACTGAGAAAAACAATTTTGGATTGAGTTAATTACTCCCAAATCTGTGACATATGATCAAATGTATACAAGTATGAGTCATTTTACTCAAATTACTTTTTAAATATAATATAATATATGATATTGTGTTATCAACAGTGTTGGGAACGTTACTTTAAAAAAGTAATTAGTTATAGTTACTCACTACTTGTTCCAAAAAGTAACTGAGTTAGTAACTGAATTACTCTATAATGAAAGTAACTCGTTACCAGGGAAAGTAACTATTTGCGTTACTGTTAAAAAAAATTGCGATATATATCAAAGAATTTAGATTTTTTTTTTTTTTTAGCAGTTTTCAAAAGTCATATTAACTGAATGAACTGCACGGGGGGTAGAGTGTTATATATATATATATATATATAATAGAAATATAACACATTTACATTTACAATCACAAAACATGGTGGTCATAAAACAACCCTTTTCCCACTGGAATTAAAACGCTTTCTCAAACAAGTTTTGAATGGTATTGACCAGTATTTACGTCTCTGTTTTATTAATGTAGGAATACGGCCGTATTCAAAGAGAATGAGGAGGAACAGGAGTAAAAGAAACATGTGCCAACGATCAGGGCAGACTTTGCGCACAGGCATTGTGCATAAAGTCTCTCCGTTCATTCATCAGGCAAAACCTAAAACAATCATCAGCAAATATAAGGTTAATGTCCTAACAGAAACTTAGCGCCTACAGTCTCTCTGGAGTGGAGAGCGGGGACAGAGGAAGAAGAAAAGGCGCTGTGAGAGAGAGGGAGAGGGGGGAAGACGTGTCTCCACCGATTCTGCATCTTTGGGTTAAAAATAAGATCCAACACGACAGATCAATGATCACCAACTCGATTCTCCCCCGCGGCCGCACCGCGCTGTGGCGATGACGAGCCGCGGGTCGGGGACACACGTAGTTTTTGGAGCAGAGAGCACGAGCTCTGCACACACAGGCAGCGTGAGTCTCCGTGAAACTCCGCCCACCCTCTCCGCTGCTCTCCCCATGCTGACACCGCGGAGCTCATTCAGTCGAATTGTAACGAGCCACTTTGTTGACCCAGTAACGATAACGGCGTTCTAACGACGGGGAGAGTAATGAATTAGATTACTCCGTTACTGAAAAAATAACGGCGTTACCTAACAGCATTATTTTAAACGGGGTTATTCAAAACACTGATTATCAATTATTTATTTTTCTATTTGACACAAAAAATACTTTAATTTACAAAGCCCACTTTTTTTCCTTTTTCAGTGAACTGCACTTGTAGTTTCTGTGTTCCACATTGTTTTACTGGATATGTGTGTACATTACACTTAGCTGTGTTTTTGTGGTTCAGTTGGTGTTTTACTGCAGAGAGTCCGTATTAGCCATGAAGGACAGTGTATTGATTTGTTCTGTTTGCTTGTATTTTGGTTTCACTGAGGATCATTCCCCCACTGCCAGCAGAGGGCACACCAGAGGCAGTCTTTACTCATTCATCGTCTTGTTTGTCTGACTGTTAGGTCCTCAAAAGCAGGTTTATAAAGTACAAATTTACATGATGCGTCCACTTTAAAGTGAATATTTGGCAGCTAAACGCACATGTGTCTACTCCGCACAGTCTCACACGCTCTTAATGAGAGGCAAAACGTTCCGCTCCCCAAATTACCGTAACCGGCGCGCTCCGTGGCCCTGCGTAATCATTCGGGTCCAAAGTGATAGATGTAATATCGCATTTTATTCCCAATTACAGAGTTCTGCTGAGTGGCTAATTGTTTGTTTTTCCCGAGCACAGCTAATTACACTACAATGTGCCAGGAGGGAGCGGATGGTTTGGGAGCGGCTCGTGATTGGGCCATGTGCGTGTATTCGGGTCTGGGATGGAGGCTTGTGATTTGTCCACTTGGGTGTGTTTGAGTCCGTTTGGAATCCGGGTCAAGGAGAAGCTCATGACTCACATCGTCCACTTCATCTGCTGTCTAATGATGGGAGTGATTATACTGAACCTTCAAGCCTGACATACAGTTTCATACACCAGGCTATCAGGAAGCTGAACTCCCTCCCTTCCTTGCCCTCCCTGTGCTTCCACCCCCTGCTCCACAACAAGGACAAGAGAATGAACTATTTTGATTCATTGTGAATTGAATTGACAAATACATCTTTGAATTGAATTGATTTAAAGAGGCATACTATTCATTACATGGCAAAGAATAGAAAACGATAAGCTCTCGTCAGGTGGATTTACTTGAGATGCCAGAAACATCGGAAACCATCAGGACCATCAAGGTCACATTTTTCCTCAACAGTGAATAACACTTTCTTCCACCTTTCAATGTCTCCAAAGTTTAAACGGACAGTTGTGTGGCCCAAGGAGACGAGGCCTTTGAAGACGTGTTTTTGAGGCCCTTCAGTCACAGACGCCCCTGATGGTTATTGGGCTGCAGTCGGCTCCAGTGACGGCTTCATTTGGGTCGAGGATCCTTCTCCGTTTTCCACTTGACTTTTTTGTTCCAAAACCCTCAAGACCTTTTAAGGAATTAAAAACGACTGTTTTACTGCATCCCACCTCAGCAGCCATGGCGCGCTGAGAGAGACTCTGCTTATGCAGCTCAATAACCCAAACATGTTTACAACCAGAGTGTGAATACTTGACAGAAAATGACATTGGATTTTTAAAGGCATGTGGTCTTAAACTTTTGATCGGCTGCAAAACAACCTTTTTCAGTTAATTTGTTGTTTTCCATAAAAGCTTTACTACATTTTTTTTGTCTCACCCCCATTTATTCTTGCTGCATATTGAAGTTACTTGGAACCTTGCAAAGATCCAAACATGCAAAATGTGTACTTTAGCAATTTTTCCACTGGTCTTAAACTTTTGATGGGGGCTGAATGTATTGGTATCCTGTAAGGGGGGCAACGCCACCATTTGATAAACCTACGGAGGGTGAACAACTCACCCAGAAGAAACCTTCACTGTTTCAAAACTAACCAGAAAAAGACAGCAGACTCCCCAACATGGTCTGTGAGTTTGTTTCAGTATTTGCTAACAGAACATTTGTGTTACCCACTGTTTAAACCATTGTTTGTTCCGTGCTTGCATGTGCACAGTGACCTGTAAACGGCCTTGGCGGGTTACACACAAAGACATGGCCGTAATTCATATTCATATCTCAAGCACAAGGCACAGGGTTTCCCATTCATGGTCTGAGCTGATAAACATTTTATGGAGCTGTGCAAAAGAAGTCGGCTTTGTTTCTGAAATTACAAACAGCCCTTTGTTGATGTGCAATCATGGCTAGTTCACAAATAGTATTTGAGTTCGTCTAATGGCCAGTGTTTGTGTTCTAATGTAGTGTTAAGTCTCCTTTGAGACGCACTCCCATCAAATACAGACCCTTCTCGATGACAAGTCTGTTTGGACTGTTGTGGAGCTGAAGAACTGGGTCATAACAAATATTAGCACCACACTGTTTATGTACGAGTGTTTCTAATAGAACTGTTTACCCACTGAGCCGAACGGAGAGTCAAACTGGGTCCTTTTGAAAAACAAACTTAAAGACTTTATCAGAGGTCTGAAGTAGTACTGTTAAACATTTTATGAAACAAAAGGCTACGTTTTTTGTTCCCTTTGACAAAAATTAATTGGAAATTTACTTCCAGAACCTAGAGGTGTGTGGGAATATATTTTTTCCTGGATTGACAGTTTTGTGATGTTATTATTATTCCATGACACTGAAAGGGTAGAATAGAATTACTGTTGCCCTGCAGCCTTACTAAATGGGCCGTATGTCTGAATCAACTTGTATGGAACTCTCCTGCAATGTCACTAATTTGTCTTTTATTCTTTTTTCATTTTATTTTCAACTTTTTGATAGGAATAATAATAATAATAATAATAAATTGTATTTATATTGCACTTTACATTTCAAAGAAACCTCAAAGTGTAGAATATGCCACCGTTCTTCCATACTGAGATACAGTATGTTCTTACCTGAGCTTAGAAGAGTTGATGCGTAACTGTCTGGTCTTTGTGCGTGCGCTCAGTCATGCAATTGTTTTTGGCATTTAGCCTCTCCCAGCATATTCCTAAAGCTCCAAACAGGGGTGAAGTTAGAAGCTAAGTGAAAAGTTTCACGATCCAAGTATAGTTACATAGTATTAAACATTTTCTAAGCGGATAAAAAGGGGTACTATATTGCAATGTGTAATAACACCTTAGGGGCACTTCGACTTTTTATTGTTCATAACAGATGATTTTGGCCTTCTTCCAAACAGCATCGGCCTGTAGCGTCATTTCCAGCCGAGCATGATGATGAGCATGATGAACCAACAATGGCATTTCATTGGACATTTTGCACTAGAACTTATTACCCATTCCTCACTCTTCTATTAGCCAGCATACAACCCTCCTTTTAGCAGATAATTCTCCCCTTGGTGAGTGTAGCCCTTTAAGATCTAACAAGGCAGAGGCTTAATTAGTTTCCACATCAGTGTAAAACAGCTCTCATGGCCACAAATGGAGAAAGTGTCATAAAAAGCACAGTTAAGCAGTGTGATCCGTTTGACACTCGCTCCCACTCTGTGTTTAGCCCCAAGTGCGGGGGGCGGAGCGGCTTGGCCCAGGCCATCGGCACAATTATAGGGGGCAGGAGAGGCGGATTAGCACAAACAGTCAGGGATCCCATCAGTCGCTAAAAAAACGGTGCTATTATCAGCCACAGCCGCGCACTGGCACAACCACTCACCGGGCGCTTCTAATAAAAGACATTCCAATATCACAAAGTCATTACCGAGCACAAACACCACGAGGCGATACGGACCGAGTGGGCTGAGGCAATAAAGATGCTTAACACAGACATTTGATCCTTCAGTCTGGCTGTTTATGACATACTTTGGAAATGCAACTATTTTATTTTTCAACAATTGCAGTACAGGTTTTATAATATTATCTGTCCTTTATTTAGCCAGATGTTTCAGGTCATTCTGAAATGTTCCACATAAGAATCTTATTTTCAAGGGACATTTTTCTGTACATGTTTTGTGTGGTTGGGGAAACCGAAGCACCGAGAGAGAAGCCTCAGCAGGAGAACGTGCAAACTTCACACTGAGGCCCTGGGATCAAACCTGAGACCTTCTTGCTCTGAGGAAAAAGCACTAATCACTGTGCCACTGGGCCACCAGTTGACACATGCATGTAAAGATTAGATTCTTTATACTCCTCGTATTACTAACACATGTTGGGGGCTTCATCTACAATATTGAAGAGAGTGTGGTCACTCTCATATCTCCTGGACAATTCAGGCCTCTTTAAGGTCTTTAAATACTGGGTAACATTTTGGCTTATGTCGATCCTAAGGAACCCACCATCTTCTTACTTGGTCTGCTCCCAGAGAGGTCATCCAAAGAAAGTACAATACATTTTTAGAATTCTGATAATTGCATCAAAAAAGGCCATTATAAGGAACTGGCTTAAAAAGGAATCTTCCCAAACGAAGCTGTGGCTCAAGACTAATACTGTACAAGAAATATATTCAGTGGAGAAATCAACTTTTTATTTACAGCTTAGAAAACACAAACAAAGTCTTTATACGACACTGGTCTAAATGGCATAAATATAAGCAAACTCTGTTGTTTAATTCTGTCATTCATATTGTAATATAATGTAATATTGTCATTGAACAGCGCCCCAAACTCTTTGTTTGTATATTATACTGTCTGTGTAAGTTTTCAGTCGTACAGGAGTTGTCCATCTTCAATGAAGGTACTTGATTCATCTTCTGTACTCAGTAGTTGAAGTCTTCGAAGGTTTCGCCTCTCATCCAAAAGGCTTCGTCAGCGACAAAGGTCCCACTATGGACGCAACTGAATATATAGATCAACGGGGAGGAGTTAGGGTAGGCCCGGCTCCTCCTCTCTAATCACAGGGTTAGGGTTAGGGTTAGTCAGTCCCGTCCTATTCATAGATGATCACTGCCCAGTATCTGTCCTATTCATGGCTGATCACTGCTAATTACCTGCCTATTGTTCTTTTGTTGGCTGAGGTGCCGTCTCCTTGGACTGGCCATGCCCTTTTTTCCCGAAGGAGATTGGAGTACAGGGACGGAAGATTAAATCTGAGCCCACCATTCCGGTTCATGGAGGGATTTTCTTTCCTGACCAAAATAGCTTCTTTAACTCCTCTTTCAAACCAACGTTCTTCTTTAGCTAAATGTTGACCTCCCCGTCCTCAAAGGAGTGGTTGGAGGCTTTGAGGTGGAGGTGCATCGCCGACTGAGGGCCACTTGTGCTTTCTCTATGGTGTTGATAAAGTCTCTTCTGTAAAATTTGTTTAATTTCTCCAATATAATGTTCTTTATTATATATACTATATATACTATATTATACTGTATTATTATAATGGTAAATGGACACATTTATACAGCGTTTTTTTGTATCAACATTGGCACTTAAAGCACTTTACATCAAGGGACCACTCACCCAGTCACTCATTCATACACCAGGGTCAGACACTGGCAGTGTCCACTTGCAGGATTCGAACCGCAGACCTCTCAGTTATAGGATGACCCGCTCTACTGTAAGAAGTATAGAAAAAAGACAAATTCCCATGTGGCACCTTCTGCACAGAGCTCTTTATTTCACCTTTAAGGAAAACTTCAATAACACTAGTGATTATGAAGCAGAAACGCAGCACTGAGTGGGATGAGGCAATAACCACGCTTCACCAGGCCCTGACAACACAAAAGAGAGTGTGTGTGTTTCCAACTAGAACAAAGCCCAGAAGAAAGTGTTAGCGCCTTATTAGCAGACTGAGCGCTAATCCGCCTGATGAGCCGACAGGAGGGCTCTGTCTGTGGACTCAAATCAGATGATTCATAGTTTTCCTGCAGCCTCAAAGAGCTTCTCTCTGAGTGCTCCGATCGACAGCCTCATCGGCCGGCGGGGTCAGGGCTGGGTTTGATGTGAGTACCCGCTCAGGGAGTGGGGTAATCCTGGGTCCACGCTACCTTCAAAGCGCATCGATCAGAGCGGCCTTTGAGGCATCCTTCAGGAATATGACTATTGATCTGTGACGTCATCCTGCTGCTTACAGTCCTGCTTACTGTGGGACTCCACTGGCCAATGTGGCCTGCATCACTGTATCAGCACTCTGCTAACCATTCACTAAGAAGGGCAGAGGTTAAGTTGGTGTAAACATTTTCTATAAATAGCTCTGGGAAATATGAAAATATCCAGGGACAACTGGTATCAATGGGCTAAGCCCCTCCTGTCAAGAAAGAATAAGTTGTATTTTTCATTTATTATATATTCTTTGTCTTTTGGACGACTCCTCGCAACGGGACTTTTCGCTGGCGACACAAAATCAGTTGGGGAAACTGCCGTGTGTTTATGGAGTTTAAAGAGCCTAAATGGACGTAATGAGTCCATGTTTACACCACGGTTCACATCTGTCTGGCTTCAGTGCTGTTGTTAACTTTAGCAGGACATAAATGACTCCTTTATGCTCTCTTATCATTGTGCTGAGGGGTAAATGTACTGTTAGGTAATCTGCTGTTTAGATTACGTTAAATAGCTGTTTGACTGCCGTCTATAGAGGAAACATTTGCCTTGTTTGTGGTCAACAACCAAAACACCTGAGGTAACTCTTAGTTGAATTGAACATTGAACAAACAGTAACACCATTCACCATAAAAATCTTTTATTGCATTTGCAAGGAAAATGAGCCTATCAACAACAGCAGGCTTGAGACAAGCTCGGTGACGGGTGACAATACCCCCACCCACACTAAAGACCCTCTCCGATGGGGCGCTAGTTGCTGGAATGGCCAGGTATATTCTTGCCAGACTTTGGAAACCCCTGAAATAAAGTATACCGTACCTTACCAAAGAAGAACATTATGTTTTCCTGGACACTTAATTAGCCTGAACTTTACATAGTCTTATTTACTGTTCTGTGTTATAGCCTTAATGTTCCGTGCAGCCCTGTGAGGAAACTCCTGTGTGATATTGGGCCATTCATTGATTGATTGACATGTCCATGAGGACTCTATGTGGATACTCGTCCTGTGCATTAAGAGCTTCAAAACAGGACAGGCTCCAGAGGCTGAAGGACAGGGGTGTCAGTTCAAAATGTAATAACATTTTCATTTCTTAGTGTAATAAAACTACATTTTGTAATAATGTTCTGATTTTGCAATAAACGTTGGTTGGTAATGCAATAAAATATGCACTTTATAATGACTGCACACTATTTAAGCCTTTGTAAATATTCATTTGGTAATTTCTAAAACATTTACAAAGCTTTCCTCAGCAATAGTTACTCATTTATAGGCAGCTAGATAGTGATTACTTTATTGTTCAGTCAATGAATAAGTTTAGTTTTCCTAAACTTACTCATTTCTGACCTGTCCCTGACTCTAACCAGACGACTCTCTGTTTAGGAGCTTATTCATGTTAACACTAAACGTCTTATAAAGGATGAATGAAGTATTTAATTAATGCATTACTCCCTGCTTGATCACTGCAGTGATCAATTTAATAACAAAATGTGGTTTTATTACACAAATAATATTTTTTTTTATTACAATTTGAAGGTATTACATAATGTGGTGCTATCACAAAATGCAGCTTAACAGGGTGTCTTTGTCCTATGTCAGCAGCACAGAGACAATCCCAGTGTCCTTCAGACCAGACTGAGATCAGTGAATGACAAACTCAATACAATACGTTTCACTTGCTAAGAAGGGCAGTGCAAAAAGAAACCAAGAAACAACTGCATACAGGTGTCTACAGGATTAATACAGGTATATACAAAAAGCTTCTAAAATAGTAAATAAATCAACTTTCCAGTTGCTGTCAGTAAAATGTATTTTATAATTTCAAAATATTAACTTTATATCTGAGGACTTTTGAAATGGTCTTTTCATCACCTTCACTTTCTTATTCTTGAAAACGTGTTGAAAGGTCCCATATGTTCTGTTAGCAGTGAAACTGGATAAGACTTCCCTAAGCATGTCTCTGTGTCTCCGTGTCTTTAGTCGGACCTGACCAAGGAGCAGAACGGCTTTAAGATCACTCTGAAGACTTTGGAGGACAACCTTCTGTCCCGCCTGTCCTCCGCCTCGGGGGACTTCCTGGGGGACACAGAGCTGGTGGAGAACCTGGAGATCACCAAACGCACGGCCGCCGACATAGAGGAGAAGGTACTTACTCTTTGTTTCATTTGGAAGTGTTGGGCCATTTGGTTTTCTTCCAATCAACCTCCGCCTGAAAACAAACAAATTGCCTCATCTACACAAAAAAGAGGTTTATTATGGCACGGATTCTTTTTTGATACAACTTGTAAGGTATTTTCCTCAAAATGCATTGCACTCACATTTTGGCAAAAAACAAAGCAACCAAAACATTTCAGAATGATTTGTTTGCTTGTATGTGTTGAGCTTGGAACCCCTCACAAACAGTGAAGACCTGGATGTTGCATTTTTTTATAACGGCTATTTTAGATTGACTTACTACATATCTTATGTCTCTGGTGCAGCCCTCCTGTTTAATGTGGTATGCTAATAATAATTATGTTCTATCTAAAACTAGCTATTTCAATTGGCCCAATGAAAGTAGAATATTACATCACCAATATAAATATCTATAGGCCTATCACTATCCTGACTTATTACCAACAATTACAGAAGTAAGAGACAATATTGACAAAATGTTAACCTCAGAATTGGAAAAGAAAGCTACATTTCTATGACAATCATATTATGAAGTGGGGCCTAAAGGAACTAGATTATTAGCTAGAAAGTTTAAAAAACAGCCAGCAGACAGAACCGTTTATAAACTAAGGGATGACAAAACATCTCAATTTACACATGAACCTCAAGAAATAGAACAATTATTTAAAAACTACTACGAAAGACTGTACAGCCAACTCTGCAGATAATGAACAAATTCAAACGTTTTTACAGACTCTAGATTTACCCTCAATAGGAAATAAACACAATGAATTATTAACATCTTCTATAACAAGAATTGAATTATAGAAGGCGATTGGTAGAATCAAAACAAACTGGCAGTGATGGGTTACCATCTGAATGGTATAAATCCTTTAGTGCCGAACTTATACCATCATTACAAGCATCATTTAACTAGATTCTGTGTACGAAACTGTTCTTAAGGCGACTCGACCTGGCCCGTAGATTACGCAGTATCCTCCCTGAAGGCATTACTCTGAAGAGACTGTGTGATGGGTGCGTAGGGTCCCTGGTGATTCTGACGGCTTTGCGGGTGAGACGGGTGGAGTACATGTCCTTAATGGAGGGGAGAGGAGCTCCACAGATCTTCTCCGCTGCTCTCACGATGCGCTGTAGGCTCCTCCGGCAGGAGGCAGTGCTGGCACCGTGCCACACAGTGATGGAGCTGGTCAGGATGCTCTCTATAGTCCCTCTGTAGAAGAACCACACAGTGATGGAACTGGTCAGGATGCTCTCTATAGTCCCTCTGTAGAAGAACCACACAGTGATGGAGCTGGTCAGGATGCTCTCTATAGTCCCTCTGTAGAAGAACCACACAGTGATGGAGCTGGTCAGGATGCTCTCTACACTAGAACAAGGGTTCTCCCCCCATCATGGAGGGAAGCGATTATAACTGTTATTCCCAAAAAGAAGAAGTCTGAGTCATATGCTGATTCATGTGCCGATATCCACACTTAATGTACATCACAAGATTTACACTTCTATTATAGCTAAGCGTTTAGAAAAATGTGTTGATATTATTGATGAGGACCAAACTGGATTCATTAAGGGTCGCCAAACCAAGGAGAATATTAGAAGGAGCCTTCATATTATAGATCAGATATAAAGAGAAAAAAATTAGAGCAGTATTAGTAGGTCTCGACGCAGAGAAAGCCTTTGATAGTGTTAATTGGGTCTTTTTATACGAAGTCTTGAACAAATTTGGATGCAATCCCAAAGCGGTACAGCGTGTCAAGACATCACCTACGGCTCGTGTAAAGGTTAACGGTAATTTAACCGAAACCATACAACTTGAACGCTCAACTCGCCAAGGATGTAGTCTATCTCCAACACTATTTGCTATCTATATAGAACCGTTAGCTCAATTTATTAGACAAAATGAAGAAATCAAGGGTGTACAGATTGGAAATGATTTGCATGTTGTAGGACTATTTGCCGATGATGTAATAGGTTATTCACACGACCCAGAAACATCTTTGCTCATTCTTATTCATAAACTGGATTTGTGTTGATTTTACTCTGGATACAAAATAAACTTGGCTAAGACAAACATTTTAACAATGAACTACTCCCCGTCTGAAACTGTAAGGGGAAGATTTAATTTGAATTGGAACGCCACCACTATGTCCTATCTTGGAGTTAAATTAACACAAAATCTGGATAAACTGTATGAGGTCAATATTTCCCAAGTCGACCAGGAAATAAGATGTGATTTAGGAAGGCCTTCTTTACCTTTTTCATAGATATACCGGAGAAGCAATTTAAATCATGGGACAAACTTATATCAAGATTCATATGGAGTGGTAAAAAACCTAGAATCACCTTTTTAAAAACTCCAAATAGGAAAGGATAGGGGAGGCATGGCTCTGCCGAATCTTAAAGAGTACTATTATGCAGCTCAGATTACTCCAGTATGAAATTGGTGTGATGGAAATTATGTTTCAAAATGGAAAAATATCAAACAACTGATACAAGGAAGAGAAATATCAAGTATTATCACAGAGACTGATACAGTAAAGATGCTTAACCACGTAGATACAGTGACTAGTTTTCTGTTAGGAGTGTGGCTAAGTGTAATACAGAAATACAAACTTGAAAAAGAACTCCCTATACTTCAGTGGCCTGCTTATAATAAAAAATTCACTCCCGGTACCCAGGATCTGATATTTAAACAATGGGTTAACAGCTTGGTGTGTATTAATTAAAGATTGCTGCTTTAAAAGTCTTTAAGAGTTAAAGCAGCAGTATGCTTTGACAAATCAAGACCACTTCCGGTACTTACGATTAAGGGTATTTTTTGTTAAAAAAATAAATCACATTGTCGAACATAATAATAATGATCTTATAAAAACAATTGTTGGAGTAAACCATTCTAAAAAATATAGAACTATATCTTCTATTTACAAACATTTGCCAGGGGGGGATTTGCTGTCTCAGAAGAGCAATGGATATATATATATATATATATATATATATATATATATATATATATATATATATGTTGGAGGGAACATTTCTGGAAAAATATAATTCGATTTTTTTATCACTCCTGAAATCACAGCCAAATATGTATCCAGGGTTCAACCTTGTTGGAGAGAATGTGGAGAGGTCACTGTAAATCATGCACACGTTTTTTGGTTATGTCCAAATATCATTTTGGGAAGATGTATATTCAATAATTGTGAAGGTATTGGGCTATGTGATTCCTAAAACATGTTTGTTGTTATATTTTGGATACATTATGGGGTGTAATGTGAAAGAAAAATATAAATATTGACTAAAATAGTGTTAGTAACCTGTAAAAAGGCTATTACTAAAAAATGGTGCAGAATAGAAACACCAACAACTAAAGACTGGCTACAAATTGTGAATGGAATTTTGAAGATGGAGATTTGGACCCATAGACTCAAGAAGGGCAGTGTCAAGAAAAATGGGAGAAATGGACAATTTTCACTTCAGCGTCACATTGTTAAAACCATTTGTCTGTAAAGTTTGACTTTTAATATCCCAAGTGTCCCATGTTTGTGTTGTTCAAAACTTAAAAACAATAAAACATAAAGTAGGAAAAGAGTCACAGTGTTTATCTTGCAGTCCGTGAGACATTCATCACAAGTGAATGTTTCGGCCTGAGGTGCCAGAGGAAGGTCTAGTTGTTGCCGAAACGTTGCATCACTTGGAATAAATATCTCACGGATTGCGAGACACAGAGTGGCAATTAGTGAGTGCAAGCTGAAAACTTAAACAATGTATCATTTGAAACTGGCCCCAAATCTGATATGTAAATGAGAGAAAAGCTAAATGACCCTCTAACGTGTGTGGGAGAGTCTGTTCAGAGGTTTGGATGAGTGCCTTCAACTCTTATACACCTAGTTCATGTTACTGCTTGATCCGTTTGTTGTCCCCTGTCTTTGGGCCTGGTTTACTAAGCCTGGTGCTACATCGCGATGGTACCTCAAATTAGCCATTGGTATTTTACGGGCGTGTTGCACCTGATTCACCATTACACACTGTGCATATTTTAGCTTTTCTTTAGCCTCTCTTTACCTGCCGGAGCGCCTTTGAGAGCCACGCATGAAAGTCCTCATAGATAAAGGACACATGGCCACAGGTTTCGCTCATGTAAAATGTTGTTTGCTTTCGTATCTGACGCTCTGAGATTTCCCTTTTGACTCGGGCTACCACATAATCTGGGCCTGACACAGCTCCACAGTCAGCAGACCCGGTTATACAAATGAAATAGATCTTTCACGCGAGGCACTGATGCCTTTTCTGCTCTTTGTCCACCTCTACTCCTCTCTGTTGTGTGAAGAAGCCTGATTGGACTCCACCAATTTGAACTGGCTTGGAAATGAAGGAGAAATGTGATGTTCTGTCTGATCATCAGTCAATATCTGATTTATTTACAAAGAAAACTGTTTTTTATAACTTTATTCATGTCTTAACTATTAACAGTAGTCCAGGTCAATCTTGCAGCCCAGTGAAATGCCTATTCGCCCGATTACCCAGCATGCCGTTGGTTAGCTAAGCTGAAGTTTGAGTGTCAAGACAGTTTTCTGGAGTGAGTGTAGTGAGGCTGAACTTCTGCTGCATTGCAGATAAAAGCTCCTGTCACTCTGCAGATGTTCAGACTTTAACATAATTGCTCTTCTAGTTTCTTCTTTTAAACAATGTCTACAACTGTCACGAGTGTCACAGGGGGACGAGGATGAACGCTCTTTCTGAGCTGTGCAAAAAGAAAGTGCAATTATCAATAATGTCATAAATATTATGAAACAGGGCTGCAAGATTAGTTGCAAACCCGTAAAAGTTCTTTGGTAAAACATAGTTTCAATGTTTACTGTAGACACAAATCACAGTCCACTTTCCCTACAGCTATACATTTAGATCACACAAATTGTTCCCCCTTTATCCCAAAATAAATAAATAAATAAATAATTTGTTTGACGGTTGTTCAGTAGTATTATTATTACTATTATTATCATCTGTCGACAGTAGGGAGGTCAAGATGAACCGGTTTTATGATTATCAAAATGATAAAAGGATGCCGTAAATTAACCAGAAGAATTTTAGAAGCTACGGTTTACCGCTGAACTCTCTCATTCGAGGTGCTACGCGAGGTACAGGCCGCTGCACAGCACAAGCAGCGGGTAAACTCACTGGTAACTGTATACTGGTGAGCACCCCCTGGTGGATAGTTTACACATTACAGGCAATAATAAATAAATAGGAAATATGCACAGAAATAGCGATTTGGGGGAAATCTTGTCTCTCAGCTCCCCCTTGCCAAAATATTTTCCCACGGCTCTGCTAAAAGATGTTCAGGTGTTGTTGTTGCTGATGGACATGCAAAGAGTCATGTCGGAAAGTTAAAGCAAAAGGCACTAATACGTTGAAAATGATTATCCTGAAGATAATCCTTGTATGGTGGGGAAAACGGTTGGCCGAAATCTATGGGGAACTGACCAAACACTGTTTTTCAACTGTTTATTTTTAAGCTAATTAAAGCCCGGTCAGAGTGCACTAGCAGTGTATTCAGCAGGTGCACGGCGTGTGAGAGGTAAAGCCTGGTTTATAGTTGAGTGGCCCGTCCCCCCCACAGGAAAGTCGTCTTCCTGACGCAAGGCAAAATCATTCAAACTCCAGCATTTCTTCTCTGAATGCACGTTATGATATATATATATATATATATATATATATATATTATTTTTTTAATTTTTTAACAACACAACACGTGAAAACCCCAAAGGCACTTAAGCATATATGAAAGCAGAGAGAGACTGAAGGAGTGTGTCGCCAGTTTACTCATGTTGTGATTGGATCGTAGGTGCACGGCGCCCCGAGCTCACTGATTGGCTGCCACGTGCGTTCAGCACTTCGGTGTGGGTTTGACGCTGAAGTATAAAACAGCCTTTACATGCACCGTGCAGTGAATGTTTACAAGTATTCAAAAATACATTTCCTCCTGTCATAAGGTCGATAATGGTTAATAATCATAAATTTGTAATATTTCCTCTCACAATAATCATGACAAAAATGTGAAATGGTGACATCCCCAGTCGACACGGTAAAGTCATGTTCATATCAGATATGTGCTCGTTCTTACGGTGGGTCAGGTGAACTTCTAAGCAGTACTCACCATTTAGCACCTGGCTCTATATTGTCAATGCAAAAAGCAAACTACTTAGGTCTAATCATGCTCCTCATGTTCCTATATCCACAATCATGCTCTGCCCCGCCCGCCCATCCTGGAGCCTGTGTGAATTGTAACTGTACCCAGCCATAGGTGTGAGCTGTATTTGGACTCTTCTCTGTACATGCTGTGATTTCCCCTGTGCTGCTGCTCTCTTTACTGCAGGTAAAGGAAGCCAAGGTGACAGAGGCCAAGATCAATGAAGCTCGGGAGCACTACCGGCCAGCCGCAGCCCGCGCCTCCGTATTGTACTTCATAATGAACGACCTCAATAAAATCCACCCCATGTACCAGTTCTCTCTCAAGGTAGGCCCCACTCTCCTGGCCCTGGTGCCCCGCAGGGACACTTCTTCCTCTCTGTGTGTTATGCTCTTTGGCTCTCATCATGTTTGTGGCTCCCTAATGTGGTTATGTAGAGCCTAATGTGTCTCATACTGCCAGCTCGTGCGCACACTCTGAGATATGGTTTGCAATCAGCAGCGGCTCGGCGGGTAGCCACCCTGGACCACTTATTTCCTCACCTAATCAAATGGAACCACATTGTAAGTGGGTATACCTTTGACCTTCGCCGCAAAAGAGAATGTAATCATATGCATTGCTCAAAGCAGCCGGCGTGACGCTGCCAAATCAATAGCACAAAAGAGAGGGCTCTTTCTGAAATAATAACACAAATACTGTTCTGTTCCGCAATCATAGTGAAAGGTAGTGGCTGCAGGGTGCGCTCACACTGGTGATGATGGAGGAAGTACTCAGGCAGGAAACAATGCAGTAGACTGGGTAGAGTATTAAAGTACAGATAGAAAAGCCAATAACTCGACACTCATGAACAGACATTCTATTACCCATTTCAAATGCTAATTTCAATGACAAACACTTTAAGGAACAGGCCACCGATTTTCCATACTAAGATTTGTTCTTACCTGAGCTTAGACGAGTTGATACATACCTGTCTGGTCTTTGTGCCTGCGCAAAAAGACCTAAGATGTTGTTTTTAGCCTCTCTCAGATAATCCTTAGGAGCACTTCGACATCCACACAGTAATATCTTCAAAATTCTTTAGGAGTGAAGATATTACTGCACGGACGTCGAAGTGTTCCTAAGGTGTTATTATGCCTTACAATATAGTGTCCCTTTTTATCCGCTTAGAAAATCGACATGTTTAATCTTGTGCTAGACTTGGATCGTGTAACTCACGTAACCGTATTTAAATAGAGAAAACGTGGAAGAGATTGGTCGCTTCTAACTTCACCCCCGTTTAGCTCCATAGGAGCTGGGAGAGGCTAAATGCTAACAACATCTTCGGTCTTTTTGCGTGCCTGCGCTATCTCAGATTTGTACTTTAGGACAGAGGCCCATGGGCCATATCTGGTCCGCCAATCAATTTAATCCGGCCTACGGTAGCACAGCGGCTAGAAGGTCCCGTGTTCGATTCCCACCTGGACAGGACCTTTCTGTGTGGAGTTTGCATGTTCTCCCCGTGTCTGCGTAGGTTTCCTCCGGGCACTCTGGTTTCCCCTACCACTAAAAACATGTACAATAGAGCAGGATGAGTGAGAGTGCGCATGGGGGACGACGGATGGAAATTAGCCCGAGGCTACAGTCTGGTGTGGCTTGTTCATTAAAATGCACTGACCCTACCAAATAAACCAATACATTCCTCCTGTAGCCTTGGGCTTGTTTAGTTCTGTTGGACCTGTAATTGGCCTGGTTTACATGTGGTTAGTCCTGGTTTAGTTCAGATACTGCCAAATATGTACATACTATTATAGTTCTATCAAATACCTGTACCAGCAATCCAAACTACACAACTTAGTATAATTTACTAATGAAGTTCCAGTTATCGTTGGAGCTCAGGTTTGTTATGTTGCCTCTAGTAAAGGTGAATTGCCCACATTGCTCTAGGGCAGTCCATGGTTGGGGACAAATGCTTGGATTCTGTCAGTGAGTATGTAATATACACCATCTAAACAAACATAAGAAGAAGAAAAGTAATGAGAAAATGTATAAAATTCACCACTTTCAAATGTGGGTACTTGCATCATAAACTCGGTTAAACAAAAGTCTCTGTAATGCTGCAATGGGTATAGTTAAATTGTGATTGCAGGCATACATATATGACATATTTACAACAATGGTCCTCATAGCTGGGGGCTGTCATTGCTGTGATACCAGCCCCTAGTGGCCAGGGACGAGGGTTTACTATAACATGGAAACCAATGGGGACTTTACACATGTCAAAAACAACTTAAAGCCTGGCTCCAAAGTATTTTATTGTTTCTAAAAAATGCAGTTTCCTCCCGTGACAACTCTGGTTTTTGTTCTATATAAACGTGAGTCATCTGTGCACCATCTTCAAAAATGTTGGTAACTCTAGAGTGTACGCTGTACTCCAGTCCCATAGACAAGTATCTTTCTATCCTTTATTTCCTTTATGTCCCCGTCCTGAACATCATCAAACAATTGCACAAGTTGTCGACCATAATCTACCTTTGAGCAAATGAGAAAATGTTGTGATAGTATACAATAATTCCAGCTCATTTAATAGATTACAGATTACATTACAGAATGACAAAGCTCTTGTTCTGCTTGATTACATTTCATTTACTAAGGCGTTTGTTTTGTTTCGGCCACGCAGCCTCTATTATGTGTCTGGCATCCCTATGTAAAGAATGAATTCCCTTTTATATTACCATTAGCAGTAGCGATAGCATTTATATTTACCTAATCACAGTCCGTAGCAAATAAATTGAACATTACTACTATATGTTTAATAGAGTCAACAAATGGGAAGCACGGCACTGGGGAATTTGTCTTGATGAAACTAATCAATGTTTTATGTGCAGGGATCAAACGGCTGCATAATGTACTGTGCTCATAAAGACCGTTGGAATTATGGGCCACTCCAACCGTTTTAGCACCTTCACCGCAGCCAATTCAATTTGAGCTCTTCTAAAAGGGTTTACAGGTCTTTTCAAGAGAAAGCTTTTAGCAGCCGTCATACGAGTGACTGCTTACGAAGGTGTTCTGGGGAGGAAAGGCTGGAACTAGAACCTGACACTAAGTCAAAACTCAAGGCAGAACCTTCTAGCTTTGCAATTTGGAACTCTCCAAACATGTGCACAAATGTATGGGGTTTTGTAATTGTTTAGCAGATTGTCTCCCAGTTTACGTGCAGCATATTAGTCATAACAATTCAACAATATCCACATTAACATACATGTTTGTTGTTCAAAAGTATAAACCGTTTCAAAGCATACACACACAGCTGATAGATGCTCATATACCATGGAACACCCAGCGTCGTGAGTGTCTGACAATGCTTGCTGCATGGCTCGCTCTTCTCTTCAACCTCCTTTCACCTTGATCAGTGACCAGTCGAAGCCACTGGTCTTGGATCTGTGGACGAATGCTCTGACCGAGCTCTACTTGTGGATCAGCTAATAGATACACAAGTAGCCCCGCTATTTTATAGGGCGAGAGGGACGAAACCTCTCATGGTAATCAAATTGTTTTACTCTTTTTAGCCATTTTCTGGTGGACTCTAAACACATTTATCACACACAAATAAAGTCAAGCCAAAATGGGGTCCATATGGATGTTTTTTTTTTTTGCAATAAATTGTTCAATAGAAGCAAAAAACGATACTCGATATTTAACATAAAATTAAGCTAACGTTTGCTTTGCTAGCTTCCTGGTTAGCATTGTCCGTTTGTTAAGTAGGATTTGGGAACCTCAGGATGTCATCTCGGCTGTTTGCAGACAATGTTGTTCTGTTGGCTTCATCAAATCAGGACCTTCAGCGCGCACTGGGGCGGTTTGCAGCCGAGATGAGGATCAGCAACCTCCAAATTTGAGGCCATGGTTCTCCCCTGGAAAAAGGTGGTTTCCCCGCTTCAGGTCGGTGGGGAGTCCTTGCCCAAGTGGAGGAGTTCAAGTATCTCGGGGTCATGTTCACGAGTGAGGGACGGATGGAGCGTGAGATCGGTAGACGGATCGGTGCGGCGTCAGCAGTGATGCGGTCGCTGTATCGGACTGTTGTGGTGAAGAGGGAGCTGAGTCTGAGGCAAAGCTCTCGATTTACCGATCGATCTACGTTCCCACCCTCACCTATGGTCATGAGATTTGGGTAATGACCGAAAGGACAAGATCGCGAATACAAGCGGCCGAAATGAGTTTTCTTCGCAGGGTGGCTGGGCGCACCCTCCGAGATCGGGTGAGGAGCTCAGTTACCCGGGAGGAGCTCGGAGTAGAGTTGCTACTCCTCCACGTCGAAAGGAGCCAGCTGAGGTGGCTAGGGCATCTGTTCCGGATGCCTCCTGGTCGCCTCCCTCGGGAGGTGCTCCAGGCATGTCCTATTGGGAGGAGGCCTCGTGGAAGGCCCAGGACACGCTGGTGGGACTATGTCTCTGAGCTGGCCTAGTGTCGCCTCGGGGTCCCCCCTAGAACAGCTGGAGGAGGCGTCCGTGGATCGGGAAGAAGCGGAAGCGGAAGAAAATGGATGGATGGATAGATGGATAAAAACCTGCACAAAAAAGGCAGGATGAATGATTTGTGTGCGTCATTGAATGCATGGTGGTCAGAGGGACCGTTGGCACAGATGTGTGCAGTCGCGACAGTGCTTCTGCCGGTCTCCCCCAGGGGAAACTGTGGCTTCATATGTATAGCTCACCACCACCGTGAATGGAGGGAATGTAACATTGTCTCATATAAAGTAACTGTGTCTGTGAAAGGGGCAATACAAATAAAAGTCCTTTCCTGGCAAAAACAGTACATATACAGGTATACATTATTGAATGTCTTTCTCAGACTCATTGTTTCTTTGAATATAATATCCATCATACAAAATGTAAATGGAGGTGCTGATGGATCGCTCCCTCCATCCATCACAATGTTAGGATCAATAGAGTGTTTTACTTCCCCATGCTACCTCTGAGCTGAGACGCATACATTACAAAACAGGAGGCAGCCGATCATATTTGGAGCTCTTCGATATTCAGTGTTTCTGCTTTGTAGGAACAACAGCGGAGCCGGGTTGTCAGCTTATGTAACAGGATTGTTAGGTGCACATAGATCAATATCGTAATACATTTGTAAAACTCCTCACCAGTCCATGCTAATGCCATTGATCATAGTTGCAGTGATGTAGTGAGACGTCCAAACGGTTTGCCTCCTTTGTTTTTATTCCCGTCTCCCTGCTCATGTTTATCACATTCACTTTTATGGCAGGCTTTTTTATCAATTAAAGAAAAGCAACATGCACTTTGACTTCCTTGTTTTTGATGATGCATATAGTATGTAAGGACATGGTTCAGGATGGGTTAAGCATTCTCACTTATCCTGGATAATCAGAAATGTTTCTGAACAGTTTCAAAGGACAACTGAAAAGAATGTACCAGCAAAATGTCCTTGACAAATGGCAAAGTCGTACAGCGGCCTGTGTAAGCAACAACTGTAGACGTCTCAATGACATAGGGTTCCACGTGGCTAATTGCACATGCACATTCGGAGATTACTATTTTATGTCTTCACAAACCCATTAGAGAATAGACTCAGAAGGACAACTCAGGTTTACCAATACTCTAGGTTTGTATTCATGAAAATGATTTGTATTATTAAAAAATATTATTTATATGACTTTATTAGATGGGACAGCACAGAGTGACAGGAGGTGAAGAGCAGGGAGAGACAGTCAGCAAACATGCACAACAGGGCACATTTTAAAAGATTTTGGAAAGATTTGTTAATATCCAATACCGAGCCTAAGTGATATTTATTTGATCTCAAATAATGAATTTTAACTCAAATTAATTCAAATGAAAGAAAATCAAGAATTAATTCACCGTTTCACAGTGTTCCGCTTTAAATTTGTCAATAAAAGTAACCTCACAAACTCTCCTGTGCCTCATGTGAAAAGGGCTTACTCGTTGGTCACTTTGAAAATTAATAAATATGGTTTGCATTACAAAACATGCCACAGTGCTCCACACAGAGCACTTTTACAAAGAAAAGCAGTTTCTGCCTCAGCCGGTGTTAATACAGAAAAGTACTCGCTCCTATCTCAGCAGGTACATAATTATATTGTTAATGAGTTGTGAAAGTTATTAAAACACAAAGTATAAATATCCCTGGACAAATACCTTTGTGGGAGCTGAACTCTGACTTTGCCGCTGGGCTGTGTACTTACGGTATTTGTTTGTAAAGTTTGTAAAAGTATTCTCTGTGCTACACAATGCCAAAACTTGGCAGTTGCATTATAAATGAGAAGAAAAGTTCCTCTTCATAGGGTGAATATTGAACATGTATGTTTTGTATATTGTAAGTTCAATGTAAATGTGAAACAAACCTCAAATTCAAAACTTAAAGAGGGTGTGTGGCATTATTAGTATTAGTATTAGTTTACATGATGTAAAGGTAATTTTTCTTTACATTATTTGTTTTGGTTGAAAGGGTTTTTGGTGATAGAGCTGAATTGTCCTTGCTCCTTGTGTTGCTACTGTACATCCCATCAGTTTGGAAGAAACTTTAAAAGGACTCTCTGTCACTGACACAATCCCTGCACTAGTCCCCAATAAAGTCTTAGTGCAGGTTCTTAGCATGAGCAGGGTAATGCCTAGTGTACATTGCACCATTTTTTTTGTCTTATGGTGCGTTCACACCAAACGCGTCGAAAGCGTCGAAAGTGTCGAAAGCGTCAAGTTTATTCTGAAAATACATGGGGGAAACGCCCCGCACCTCCTGTGCAGAGTGTTTTGAAGCTTTTCGCGCGACAAGAAAACTATTTCAGTGGCTGGATCTGCACTGGGAATGTGTTTGGGCCTTGATGATGCCTGCAGCATTCCTGAAGCTAATGCTACAAGCTAAAGCTCTGATCATGTGAAAACGAGAAATTTGTACGAATAAAGTCAATTAAACCACCGTCTACATAAAGCTCACATTTCATCTACTCGGTTGTAGCTGAGTGGTTTTCTCCCGGTGCTAACAAGCTATTAGCAGCTAACAGCTAGCTCGGATATCTCCAGTGAAAACAAGTAGCCTATTATGCACTAATAAAGTCAATAAAGCCAGGGTCGGCCCATTAGTCTGACAACCCATTAGTCCAATATCTTATTATTCTGAAAATGTAGGCTATATGTAAAACTGAAATTGTCCTTCCGACTGACCTTAAGGTTGGGGCCAATGGTTGTATATGGCTCTCAAATCCACAACACAACTGGGTAAAACATTTCGGACCAATGGCACCTCTGCTCAATGGTAATTTTCGGAATAACGAGGCGTCGAACTAATGGGCTGACGGACCAATGGCATGGCACCAATAAAGCCAGCAGCCTTTATGATGATCATACAGTGAGCCGGGCTTGACGCATTGGTTTATTGCAGACTTTTAATCAACAATAAACTATAGGCGATTGTAACATGCTAACCGGGCTAACCTAGTCACTTACCACCAGCACAAATGTCCCTCTATTCAAGCGTATGGGTTGGATATAGGCTTAAATATTGGAGAGAACCTGGCGTAGACCATGGGGATATAGTTAAAGATCCATAGGACATGGTAGTAGCAAAGAAGGATTAGTTAGCCCCAAAACAGCTGTTATTTTTTAGGCAAGAGCCCTTTCTAAGATGGCTACGAACACACTCTGAGCTGACGTGCTGCTAGAGCGTCTTGATGCTCGATGACATTGTGACAACCATCTGACTTCAATAACCACAAGCGTCCAACAAGGGGCTTTGGGCCTTAAAGGACCTGTATCATGCTATTTTAGCCATTCCAAAGTAAAGTATAGGCATATATATGATATATTGTACCTCTACCACTACGGAGCACTAATTTTTGTGATAAATATAAGTATTTTCTGGAGGTATTTTTCCAACCCGGAAGACAAAACGCTTGGATTCAGTTAACTCCGCCCCCTCTCGCCACTCATACAACTTTAGCAGTAGTAGAAATATAAATATCACAGCAAAAAGTGAAGTTACTTCATGCTGTTATAAGGAGTTAACATGTGCAACACAGCTTCATTGCTAAATGGCTAACACACACGCTTACATGCATTTTGATCGACTCACCACTCTGATGTTTCCATTATGGGATTTGCGTTGGTTATAAAAGTGAATCCACTTTGATTCTGGCCAAGGTTCATCAAGCATCCATCTGCGACAGGCACAGACAAACACTATTGTGGCTGATAGTCGCTGAATCCCGGAGGGAAATGCCAACTTCTATGGCCTCTTCTTTGGGAAGGTTGAATAAAGTCCAGTCCTCGCAGCCAAACGCGGTTTTCTCCGTGACATTATCGTGAGGTAAGAAAAAAGAACAGGCGTCCAGACTCCAGAGTAGGTCAGAAAAAGCTCCCTCTTCACAACTTTCGGTGCAACATGACATGACCATCTGTTCAGACCGTTCGGACGCTCAGGGGGAGCGTTTGTTTTCGGTACAGGGGCAGCGCAGCGTCAGGCACTTCCTCTTTTCTTTTTTTTTTTCTTTTTTTTCTCACGACAGAAATAATGAAAAAAGCAGTTTTACAAATGAAAATCATGCCGTAAGGCATTAGATTACAGATGTCGAGCACTTCCATTCTGCTGTGACGACACAACTGAACATGCCAGTCGTTTACCAGGAGAGGGCGGAGCAGCTGCTCAGAGCGCAGGATTCAGGAGGATTACTGAGAACTGCGTGAATGAAGCCAAAAACCACTCTGGGGGTGTTTTTGATAAGGAAATAGCATAACAACATGGTTAAAAGCTCAAAAAAGTCGATTTTGCATGATTGCCTTTAAAAGTGTTTGGTCTGGACGCAGCATTATAAGATGTAATAGTTCAAACAGAGAATCGTAGCAAATATAACCAAAGTTTTGTCGTAGCAGTTTGTCTGCAGACAGCGTGTGTTCATCTGAGGCGAGTGTCGCATGCTAGTGATGTTTAATAAACCACAGACAATGTAGCCTGGCATAAAGCCAGACTGTCTGTATTTATAAATACATATAAAGACAGTCTGGAATTGTGGTTATAGGAAGCGATTTCCAAATCGAGACTTGTTTGAACGAGAGCGAACCAGTCAAACACAAAGCGACCTATGCTTTGCGTTTACGTTGTCCGCCATGATTGTTTGTAGTCCACACGTATAGTCGAGTAAATGTTCCGGTGAAAGCCTCAGAGCAGCTTCTTGCTGCGGCTTTAAGGACAAGTCCAGCTCATTTAAAACTGAAGAAAGGCCACTGGTAAAAGATCGTTGTGTCGCAGCCGCCATCTTCACTGTTTTAGTTGCAGGAGGAGCACAAGTGTTTGATGGGAAATCCTTGCGCGGAAGATGACGCACTGTTAACTCCCGCCTCCCCTGCTATGATTGGCTCATCTTGGTTTTACTGGAGTCAGCGAAATTCAAATCGCACTATTCCAGACGGTATCCCCATGTTTCTCTTAACATGGAGGATCAGTCTGGCTCGTGCTAGCCTTAAATAAAAACTAAACCAGAACTACACAAAGGATTTTGTATTGACCTGGAGCACTCACTGCAAACAGCAGGGGGAATAACACGCAATAAAACAGAAAACAAGATTTCGCGTTTGTAACGACATGCTAACAAACCAATGGTGTTGTAATGAATGTACTTTGGCAGTAACGTCCATATTTAACAACTCAAGGCTGCATGGATGGAGTGAAATACAAAGAAAAACACTATTTCCTGGCCAAAAGCTCAAAAAGTTTGTGTTGCGTGATATGTTGAAAAGTCTATCTAATTAGTTAAGAGTGATTTGAACCTTTGTGTTCCAAGGCCTTCAGCGTGGTCTTCCAGAAGGCAGTGGAGCGGGCAACCCCTGACGAGGCTTTGAAACAGCGTGTGTCCAACCTGATTGACAGCATCACCTGGTCCGTCTTTCAGTACACCACCAGAGGGCTGTTTGAGTGCGACAAACTCACCTACACGGCTCAGCTCGCCTTCCAGGTACTGTTTGAGGGCGACAAACTCACCTACAGGGCTCAGCTTGCCTTTCAGGTACTGTTTGAGTGCGACAAACTCACCTACACGGCTCAGCTCGCCTTCCAGGTACTGTTTGAGGGCGACAAACTCACCTACGGGGCTCAGCTCGCCTTCCAGGTACTGTTTGAGTGCGACAAACTCACCTACACGGCTCAGCTCGCCTTCCAGGTACTGTTTGAGGGCGACAAACTCACCTACGGGGCTCAGCTCGCCTTCCAGGTACTGTTTGAGGGCGACAAATTCACCTACAGGGCTCAGCTCGCCTTCCAGGTACGGTTTGAGTGCGACAAACTCACCTACAGGTAGGCCTGCCGCGATAATTACTATATCGAGTTATCGCTCGATAAGTAAAATGAAGGACGATAACATTTTTAGTCTCGATAAGTGCACGTGCTGCGTGTGCTTAAAATAAATACAGAAACATGAACGCTATCACAGCGCTGAGTGAGCGGAGCGTCCATCCAACCCGTCTCCCTGTCCCAGCATTGAGCACATTAGCCGCCTCCCCGCATGTATCCAGATCATAGATCAGCGCTGCTTTTGGAGAGAGGCGGGGTGTAAACCAAGTGCTACTACTACGGAGCTGCTGATTCCGACACTTTCTGTGAACTTTATCGCGGAGCAAGAGGGACTCGTGTGAAAACATTTGGAATTCTAGCCAAAAGAACTCATCACGGAGAGAATAACAACATTAATGCGACTGCAGGTTTGTCCAACATGAAAACGAAACAAAACCACTGCCCAGTCAGTGTATCAAAGCTAATCAGCGCTACTGTTAGCGAGAGGAACCCGAGCGCTTTAGCCACTGTCCAAATACAAGCGCGACAGTCCTGAGAACATTACTCAGTGCTTAGGACTATGTTACTGTCCAAATACAAGCGCGATAGTCCTGAGAACATTACTCAGGGCTTAGGACTATGTTACTGTCCAAATACAAGCGAGATAGTCCTGAGAACATTACTCAGTGCTTAGGTCTATGTTACTGAGAAATGATGCAGCGGTTTGACAAACAGTCAACAAGTTTCCCAAAAAAGCTGCTTCACTCCGACAGCCGTGTGTACAGGAGGTTATATTTTAAAAGAAAGGGAAAAAGAACACAACATATGGCTACTATACTTTAGCAGTAATACAGTATGATCTGAATCCATACATTTAATATATTGTTTTTGTGAGGAAATATTTAACCAGAATAATGCAGATGAAATATCAATATTGTTATTGGGATATTTTTAAAGATGATACTGTATATTGACTATTTGTTGTAAATGTTGTGACAGGCCTAGTTCAAACACAGAACCTGGTGAGTGTAAGTTATGCTAAAGGTTGAGAAGCACAGATGGATACAGTGTCCTAGAATATGTCGACCCTTCTAGTTTGCACTTTGTTCGGTATAAGGTGTTAATATTGAATGTTAATATTAAATAGTTGCATACAGTTTTCTTTTTATTGCCTACAGTATTTGCATTATACTCAATATTATCGTTTATCGCGATATTTTCTGAGACGATATATCGTCCTCAAAAAAACACTTATCGTGGCAGGCCTACCTACAGGGCTCAGCTCGCCTTCCAGGTACTGTTTGAGTGCGACAAACTCACCTACACGGCTCAGCTCGCCTTCCAAGTACTGTTTGAGTGCGACAAACTCACCTACGGGGCTCAGCTCGCCTTCCAGGTACTGTTTGAGTGCGACAAACTCACCTACACGGCTCAGCTCGCCTTCCAAGTACTGTTTGAGTGCGACAAACTCACCTACGGGGCTCAGCTCGCCTTCCAGGTACTGTTTGAGTGCGACAAACTCACCTACACGGCTCAGCTCGCCTTCCAAGTACTGTTTGAGTGCGACAAACTCACCTACGGGGCTCAGCTCGCCTTCCAGGTACTGTTTGAGGGCGACAAACTCACCTACGGGGCTCAGCTCGCCTTCCAGGTACTGTTTGAGGGCGACAAACTCACCTACGGGGCTCAGCTCGCCTTCCAGGTACTGTTTGAGGGCGACAAACTCACCTACACGGCTCAGCTCGCCTTCCAGGTACTGTTTGAGGGCGACAAATTCACCTACGGGGCTCAGCTCGCCTTCCAGGTACTGTTTGAGTGCGACAAACTCACCTACAGGTAGGCCTGCCGCGATAATTACTATATCGAGTTATCGCTCGATAAGTAAAATGAAGGACGATAACATTTTTAGTCTCGATAAGTGCACGTGCTGCGTGTGCTTAAATAAATACAGAAACATGAACGCTATCACAGCGCTGAGTGAGCGGAGCGTCCATCCAACCCGTCTCCCTGTCCCAGCATTGAGCACATTAGCCGCCTCCCCGCATGTATCCAGATCATAGATCAGCGCTGCTTTTGGAGAGAGGCGGGGTGTAAACCAAGTGCTACTACTACGGAGCTGCTGATTCCGACACTTTCTGTGAACTTTATCGCGGAGCAAGAGGGACTCGTGTGAAAACATTTGGAATTCTAGCCAAAAGAACTCATCACGGAGAGAATAACAACATTAATGCGACTGCAGGTTTGTCCAACATGAAAACGAAACAAAACCACTGCCCAGTCAGTGTATCAAAGCTAATCAGCGCTACTGTTAGCGAGAGGAACCCGAGCGCTTTAGCCACTGTCCAAATACAAGCGCGACAGTCCTGAGAACATTACTCAGTGCTTAGGACTATGTTACTGTCCAAATACAAGCGCGATAGTCCTGAGAACATTACTCAGGGCTTAGGACTATGTTACTGTCCAAATACAAGCGAGATAGTCCTGAGAACATTACTCAGTGCTTAGGTCTATGTTACTGAGAAATGATGCAGCGGTTTGACAAACAGTCAACAAGTTTCCCAAAAAAGCTGCTTCACTCCGACAGCCGTGTGTACAGGAGGTTATATTTTAAAAGAAAGGGAAAAAGAACACAACATATGGCTACTATACTTTAGCAGTAATACAGTATGATCTGAATCCATACATTTAATATATTGTTTTTGTGAGGAAATATTTAACCAGAATAATGCAGATGAAATATCAATATTGTTATTGGGATATTTTTAAAGATGATACTGTATATTGACTATTTGTTGTAAATGTTGTGACAGGCCTAGTTCAAACACAGAACCTGGTGAGTGTAAGTTATGCTAAAGGTTGAGAAGCACAGATGGATACAGTGTCCTAGAATATGTCGACCCTTCTAGTTTGCACTTTGTTCGGTATAAGGTGTTAATATTGAATGTTAATATTAAATAGTTGCATACAGTTTTCTTTTTATTGCCTACAGTATTTGCATTATACTCAATATTATCGTTTATCGCGATATTTTCTGAGACGATATATCGTCCTCAAAAAAACACTTATCGTGGCAGGCCTACCTACAGGGCTCAGCTCGCCTTCCAGGTACTGTTTGAGTGCGACAAACTCACCTACGGGGCTCAGCTCGCCTTCCAGGTACTGTTTGAGGGCGACAAACTCACCTACGGGGCTCAGCTCGCCTTCCAGGTACTGTTTGAGGGCGACAAACTCACCTACACGGCTCAGCTCGCCTTCCAGGTACTGTTTGAGGGCGACAAATTCACCTACGGGGCTCAGCTCGCCTTCCAGGTACTGTTTGAGTGCGACAAACTCACCTACACGGCTCAGCTCGCCTTCCAAGTACTGTTTGAGTGCGACAAACTCACCTACGGGGCTCAGCTCGCCTTCCAGGTACTGTTTGAGGGCGACAAACTCACCTACGGGGCTCAGCTCGCCTTCCAGGTACTGTTTGAGTGCGACAAACTCACCTACACGGCTCAGCTCGCCTTCCAGGTACTGTTTGAGTGCGACAAACTCACCTACGGGGCTCAGCTCGCCTTCCAGGTACTGTTTGAGGGCGACAAACTCACCTACACGGCTCAGCTCGCCTTCCAGGTACTGTTTGAGGGCGACAAATTCACCTACGGGGCTCAGCTCGCCTTCCAGGTACTGTTTGAGGGCGACAAACTCACCTACACGGCTCAGCTCGCCTTCCAGGTACTGTTTGAGGGCGACAAATTCACCTACGGGGCTCAGCTCGCCTTCCAGGTACTGTTTGAGGGCGACAAACTCACCTACACGGCTCAGCTCGCCTTCCAGGTACTGTTTGAGGGCGACAAATTCACCTACGGGGCTCAGCTCGCCTTCTAGGTACTGTTTGAGGGCGACAAATTCACCTACGGGGCTCAGCTCGCCTTCCAGGTATTGTTTGAGGGCGACAAACTCACCTACGGGGCTCAGCTCGCCTTCCAGGTACTGTTTGAGTGCGACAAACTGACCTTCATGGCTCAGCTCGCCTTCCAGGTTCTGCTGGAGTGCGACAAACTCACCTACACGGCTCAGCTCGCCTTCCAGGTTCTGCTGGAGTGCGACAAACTCATATACACACATTTATTTAAGGGAGAAAAAGATCAGTTGATGAGTTTGAAATGGATAATATTCACTATCAGATCCTCTGTATGTGCCGGGTCATGAGCAGTTTGTTTTTACGTGATGCTCTATGGAAAAAATCCTTTCTGGGCCAGTGGAACCTTCTGCTGCTGTAGCACATAGCAACCACAAAGAGTGGGGCAGTACGCTGATCACTTCTGTTACAGTATATCCATGATCCAGGTAAGACACACTTATCCAGGCTATGAGTTTATGAGGACCCCCTTGAAAATGAACCCTATGGTTCATTCCAAGGGGTTATTTATATCAATAACATAATTGTCACATATGATCATTCAGCTTTGCAGTCTAGGACCCAAAATGAAAGAGAGCCACAAGAGCAAGGTTTATGAACCATATGTAACACTAACCTCAGGCGCTGAAGATGCCTGAGCTATGGAGATGTCTGTCTTTCACTTGCAAAATGGATGTACTGAGAACATACAGATATAAAAAGCATGACTTTAAAGGCCCTATACCTGTTTTTTTTATATATTAAAGAAAGAGAGAGGAAGCCACTACATTGAAATGTTATCCCAATTCTTCACAGGACTAGTTTTTTGGCATTTTTCACAATTTACAGGGTCACTTTTCAGTGTCACAGTCACAGAAATTCTAGATTACTAGTATCATGAAATGGATACACGCTTTATAATTAGATGCAGAGTGTTTATCTGCAAATGTGTAAGTTTACAATATAGTAAAGGAGGACAAACACATTTTGTTCCATCGCTAGAACAAAAATCAGGTATAGAGCCTTTAATAACCTCACATTTCTCTGATGTCATCATACTCCCCTTTCTGCCTCTGCTGTCTGGCCCGCAGTGGTTAGGAGTGTCTAACCATGCAGAGAGGCAATGCTTTGTGATGTGTGATGTGACACTTGTTTGTCCACAGATCCTCCTGATGAATAAAGAGATCAGTCCTCTGGAGTTAGACTTCCTCCTCAGGTACCCGGTGCAGCCAGGCCTGACATCTCCTGTGGACTTCCTGTCCCACCACTCCTGGGGAGGCATTAAGGTACGCCCCCACACATGACCGGGGACAGAAACACAGCTTTCTCCTCACCACAACTCGTATTCTCAAAGTGGACATACCAATCCAAATCCAGCTGAAAGGTTTGAACTGAAAGCGATTATTTGTGCTAAAGGCTCGGAGGCTACACCAGGCCACTCCTCTGTATGAAGTGTTTCCAAAGTGTGGGGCTGTGTTAATATAATCTGTAGAGAACATATCCCACTTGAGTATCGACTAGTTTGTTATTCATTGAAGAAATACATCGACATTGTTAACCCTCCTTGACACAAATTGAGGGACATTTTGACAGTTAGCATATTTTTGAGTGAATGCATCTAAATATAAATGGGCTGGACTCTGAGCATTTTTCTTTATATGAAAGATCAGCAAACCCTTTTAAATTTGTTTTCAATCAAATCGATTCAAATTGTCCATACTGAGTAAAAAAAAGAGATAATTTATTTTTTGCCCTTATCACCCAGCCCCACAATAGCCCAGGATGAATGATGTGTGTGAGTGAATGAATGGTGGCGCAGATGTGTGCAGTCGCGCTTCAGTTAGTCTGCCCCAGGGGAAACTGTGGCTACATACATAGCTTACCATCACTGTGTGTGGAGAAGAACAAATCTCCTAAAACTGTGTCAGCACTTTGGGCGTAAAACACTAGCATCGTGGGAGCCTAAACACAAAAATGTGCTCCTTTGGAACTCTCAGGCTTCAAACTAGCAGCACTTTTTCTTTTAATGTCACGTTTAGAGGTCAGTCGTAAATAACATGACTGTATTGCTCTATTGTGACAGAATCTTGCAATTTTTTGTGGGTTCATGTATCAGTGTAGATCTTGAAAGTGTTTAGGAAGGAGGTATTTGAGCTTTTTTAACCATGCAGTATTTGTACTAGGAAAGGAATATTTGCTGTGCCAACTAAAGACTTTCAGACTTGATGCCCAATATGTGGTGGTATTGAAATAAGTAATGAATAAAAACAAAAAAGTATTTCCCAATTGTGTATGACGACTGGGCTTCAATAGGAATGTTGTCATTTTTCAGTTGATTATAAAAAGCCAGAAGATAATATGAAGCCTCAGGGCACCCAAACAGTTGGTATAATGTGCTGCAAAGAGGAAATGCATATTTAATAGTTTCTGTTGTAGCAGGTAAAACAAGTTTCATTGGATTTCAGTAGATATTTTGAGCTGAAGGGCCCACACTTTTACACATCAACTTTTTGACAGAACGTATAAAACCCTCTTTTCTGCTCTTTGTCAACCTAATGCTGTGTACAAAATGTCATCTTCATAGATCTCTGTTGTTGCTTCAGTGGGACTGATGTTTGAAGGTGTTGAGGGTGTTTTTGAAGGTGGTTGAAGGGCATTGGCGAAATATCGCCAACAATCCGCTTTAGACCAGCTGTGGCTGTGCCACAGAATATAGAGTCACACACCACAGGTTTATGCATGAACACAGCGGATCTGAACAATGGGTACTGTATGCACGAAGTTTTCCAAATGCTTTCAATTGAACCTGAAAGACACTCTTAGTTTACAAAATGAAGAGGGAGAAATGTCAAAAGTAAATGATCCAGCTCCTGATTGGACCTGTCAGGCCGGTTCGCAGGAAAGCTCGTGTTATTGGTCAAAGTTATGGCGCCGGGGATTCTGATTGGTCAGTGAAATCAGCAAAGGGAGGGGATTAAGAAAAAAATACAATTATTCAATATTTATTGCATTACTTGAAATTGCAGGCCCAGGCGTCAGTTATATTACTTATCTATTAAATTTGTAAAACATTTCACTCTAATACATATGTTGCAGATTCTATTTCTAGTCATATCATAATAAATGATAATAATAAGTAATAAATCATAATATCATAATAAGTATCATAACTAGAGGGAGTTTTGAAAAATACTCCCATGAACAGTTTGGGAGGAACACACGTCGTCATGTGTGGAGGAAAAATGGAACACCCACCAACATCAAAACCCTCTCCTCACTGTGAAGTCTGGAGCAGGAGCATCATGGTGTGGGGGAGCTTTACTGCCTCAGGGCCTGGACAACGTCTATCATCAATGGAAAAATGAATTCACAAATTTATCACAATATTTAGCAGAAAAACCTGAGACATTCACAACATAAGTAAGTGAACCCTTGTAATAAATAGCAGGCTGATCTGTAGTTGCAGATTAGACGCTCACAACGATCAGGATGAATCTTGGACCATTCCTCTTTACAAAACTGCCAGATTCAGGGGGTGTACTTACTTATTCCACGCTCTCCTGTGAATGTTATGGCCAATACAAATATGATCAAATGTTTGGGTGGTATTAGTTTAAGCACACACTGTTTAATAATTCCTGTGATTTTGTTGAAGCTCAGACCACATTTTATGACCAATTTAGGCAGAAATGAGAAATTCCAAACAGTACTTACTTTTTCTCGCCACAGTACATTATACGACCTACACCTACGATGTTTGTTGCTCACTGCACGCTTCCTTACATGGAAGTGGAGTACACTACATTGCTCTGTCTGTGGTGGGGGTTTTGTCTTCAGGTAATGTAATGTCAAACTGTACTTGTTTTATGTCGAAGATGGTTCATTTTATGTGACAGACCCTGCTTATTAGGCCCAAGCCGGACGCAGTTCCCGGCAAGAGACTATTGTTTTTGGGTGGTTTCTTTTTGTCAACAATCTCATTTTTGACGTCGGCGAAATCTCACCGGATTTGGCGAAGTCATTCGGATGCCGTGAAAATTGATGGAAATTGGCCACGTCCAAAACTAAATGGCTCAACAGCGCCCCCTCAAAGTTGACCCCTATTCAAAACCGTTCAGTACAGTGAAAGTGGACATCAAGACAATCCAAAAACTGAATTAGAGCGCCACGCCCCAATGCACAGGGAGTCAGCCATTTTGGATTGAAATCCAGAAACCCTCTGGACTCATCTTATGTTTTAACGAACTAGTCTCTGGTTTTTCATCGGAATAAGATCAAATGTTGCACAGTGCATCTAGACTTATGGAAATTCAAGATTTGGCCGCGGTTTGTAAAACTGTTAGACCGTCTCCTCATAACGCCGCGGCGAAGAACGCGTAGATCTCGTGTATTTTTTAAGACAGCTCACGCTCAGAGGAATAAGCTGACCCCAAACTGAACAGAATGCAGCCATTAACATATAACCTGCTCCCAGGATAGCGCCCCCTAGCTATACCTTGGAAACTGCAGTTTGGATTTTTTTTAATACAACGTTGCAAGTATGTTTCTAAACACTTACTCAAACAAAAAAAAAAAACGTTACAGTCATGTCATATTTTTTAAGATGTGGGTGTGGCCAAGGTAAATGTCTCGAAAATGGCACATTATCGTTTATAAATCGAACACGCATTGAAATATTGAGCTCACACTCGTGTCACTAATGCACCACCCCAAGCTGAACAGAACAAACTCATTAAAAGACCAACTTCACCACAGTACAGCGCCACCTATCTATACTTTGAACATTTTTGTTTGTACGATTTATATGAAACGTTGCAGGTATATTCTACACATTAAAACAAACACAAAAATATATTACATGTGTATGATATTTTCTAAGACGTGGGCGTGGCTAGGCTAAATGTCCCGGAGACTGCATAATATCCTTTATAATTCTCACGTATAGGGATGTCAAGATTAACCGGTTTTACGATTACCACGATTATAAAAGGACGCGGTAGGTTATCCGTAAGAATTTCAGAAGCAACGGTTTCCCGCGCAACTTTTTCACGTTGACACACGAGCCGCTATACGCCATAAACAGTGCGTGAAACTATCCAACCAAAAACGATTGAAGTTACGATTAGCAGAGTGGGACCTCTTTAGGATCCAAAACATGACCAAGGCGTCGTTGTTGTCGATGGACGTCCGTTATGCAAACCCTGTCGTCAGAAAGTTGCAGCAAAAGGCGCTGATATCGGCTACGTCCAATATAAACTACATCTCTGAGATAATCCTTCGCTGTGAATGTCCAGGTCAAGGTAACGAACTGCTTAATTCCCAAAAAAGTTGTTCAAAAGTTCGGAAATAGCCGCCACAACTGGCTTAGGATGTAAACAAAAAGCTAACGCTCCGCTCTGCTTCAGTGACAGAAAGGAAAGTGAAACCTCACACATGTGGAAATCAGCTGTTCAAAAGAGTCTCCTTAGTCACTTTGTAAACACGTTTCATTTCAAAACATCTGACAAATAATTAAGCAACAGCATAACTTTAAGAACAGGAAACCTAGCCTAGACTGTGGCCTAATAATATATAGTAAAATAATTATGATAATTATGGTCATTATAAAGAAGTAAAGTTGACATTGTTTTGGATTATTCAGCCATCCACCCATTTTCTTCCACTTGTCCGTTGCCCCTATAGCGCCCCCTGCAGGTGGTGGGTCCACAGAAGGACGGCCTCATGGTTTTAACCGGGCCTGTTGGTCTCTCATAAGGGGCTTCTGAACCGCTCTTTGTCTGACCCGTCACCCAGGACCTGTTTGCCATGGGAGACCCTACCAGGGGCACCAAGCCCCCGACAACAGAGCTCCAGGATCATTCAGGCTCAAACCCTCCACCACGTTAAGGTGGTGGTTCCAGTAGGGGGAAATAGCTGACACTCAGCAGACAATTCTTTTTGCTGTAACATGTACAGGGTTGCTGGTCTAAGGTCATATGTGTCCCCTTATACTCTAATGGAGTGACTGCACTTTTTCGCACCCCAAATATTTTTGGCAAAAACAACAACAACTCAAACTTGGTTATTATCACCAAGAGAGATAGGGCTGCAACGATTATCCAGTTTAATGTCATTTTGGTCAAGGAAAACTTTCTCAGCAAAGCCAGTGTGAATTGTGAGGCTGAGTTTTGGCGGGCGCAATGCTGAGTGGCTGCAACGCGGGGGAGAAAGTGAAACGGGGCGGTCGCATGGGAGGGAGTTGCCCAAATGGCGAGGGCCTCTATTGCCGCTTGCGGCTTTAATTTTAAAATTAGCTTCTGTAAACATTCTCGTTTTTTTTCCTCAATAAAAAACAAAGGCGATGCACAAGTGGAATATTCATTAGATAAGTTCTCGACACCTTTTACTAACATGAAAACATGGTTGCCAGCCCCTAACGTTTCCTAACAATCCCCAAAAATAAAGGCTATCTTATTTTTATTTCCGAACCACAAAAGTGATTTCTAAGCCTTTTTCAGGTTGTTCCACAAGACTAGTGCATATAGTTGACGATTCTAGCTGGCTCATGGCCATAGACACATTCACACACTCACCCAAACCATAATTATATTTCTCAGTCACAGCTTTCAATCCTGGGCGTTAGAAATAGAACCTATGATGTGTATCTTTGTAAAAGTAAAAGAGCTGGTGTAGGGTCGCTCGGTTCACAACGCAAAGATGATACTAATCCACAATGACGTTCTAAATCTTTGGATGCATTCAGCTCTTATTTTTCAAACATTTGACTTTCAGGGAGAACCCAGATTGGTTCATATGTGCATAAGTTCAGCTTTTCCAACTCTAGAATCTGCTGCTTTGGACACTGGCGCTCCAACTGCACCGTGGTATCTCTAGACGTGCCTATGTACACGTCCACCAAAAACTGTGCATGTAAATCAGACACCCTGCGCTCAAAGCGTCAGACACACCATCCATGATAGTAGAGGGCCGCTTAACTCTCCTGTCAGACGGGTAACCGTGATGATGCTCGTGTCACTCCACATGAAATGCTCTCTTAGTGACAGAATCAGCAGCTCTAGGGCTCTACAAACAGAAGTCCGTGTGGGTGTGGGGGATGGAGGCAGTCCTCTGAGCCGCTGTGTCGCTCCACTGTCTCCACTGTCTGTGCTGTCGCCGCCCATCCAGGGAGAGGTACTTCAGTCTGTCTGGAAATATTAAGCTCCCTGGGCCTGGTGTGCTCTTTCATTCCATGATGCAATTCATGCAGCGCTCACTCTCTCAGAAAGAATTTCACATTAAATCAGGAACATCTCTCTGAGTTTTAGTTTGGCACTTGCTATGTGCCCTGGGGAATGACTGTTTTCATCATTAGTTTATTTTTTTCATATAGAAATCTTTCAAGTGAAAATACGTCAGAATATGTCACACTCTGGATACATATGGCACCTTTTACACGGGTGCACACATCTTAGGTCACTGTCAAACCATGAGCGGTTAAGACACTTTTAAAGTGAAAGTTAAAGTCTTTAAGATTGCAAAATGAGGAGAGAGTGACATTTCAAAAGTAAACCATCAAGTCGACCACTCTTCCCTCCGGACTGGACCTGCAAGTCACTGCTAGTTTGCAAAATGAGGATAGAGTGAACACATTTTCAAAAGTAAACGATCAAGCTCCCTTTCCTCCTGATTGGACCTGAGAGGCTGGTTTACAGGAACTCTCATCTCATTGGTCAAATTGATGGCATAGGGGATTCTGGTTTGTTGCTGAGATCAGCAAAGGGAGGGACTTACAAACAAATATATTTATTCAATATTACTTATGTTTGATCTAATTATTTTTATTAATATTATTATTATTATTATTATTATTATTATTATTATTATACACAATCTATTCCATTTGTATAAAGTCATAGACTATCACTTAGATGCAGACTCCTTTAGAGTGACTCTAGTGACCGAGTGCTTTTTTTTTTTTTTTTTTCAGAATGTTCTTACTCAGCTAATTCCTCTCTTTTCTGTGCCCCCTTGCTCTAAACTCATAAACATCTTCCTTTAAATGCCCTTGGCATTGGCTACATTCAAGAGGCTGGGTTGTGACTTTATGAAAGGAGGTGAATAAGTGGTTCTCTATGTCAGTGTTTTTCAACCACTGTGCCGTGGCACACTAGTGTGCCGTGAGATAGTGTCTGGTGTGCCTTGGGAAATGATCAAATTTCACCTAGTTGGTATAAAAAAATATTTTTTGAAAACAAGTTAATTATTATCCGCAAATAATGTGCCATTGTCGAGGGTCTGTGCTAGCTGTCTAGTGATTGTCAGAGTCACTGTTTAATACTCTTCCATATCAGTAAGGGGGCGCAGGTTGCTCATTTCTTTGAGACAAGATAATTTAGTGATCCATGAAAGCGACAGGTGGCGGTGACAGTGGCATTCCTAGACACTTTATATTGTGAATATAGGCTACAGAGTTACATTTTTTAACATTTTCTGCTGGTGGTGTGCCTCATGACTTTTGGCTCAAAAAAGGTTGAACAACACTGCTCTATGTCACCATCCAAATATTTTGGTAAGTGCAGTACAGTCCGAACAGGGAGCTCAGGAGTCTGTAAACACACCTGGAGCTGGGCTGGTGTTAGTGTGTCAGTGGTTAATGTGTTAGTGAGGACGTGAGGCAGTATCTCTGTCACAGCAGCTGTGCTCTGGGATACACTCATGAATGTTTCAGAATCCTCCTCCAGAGTGAACTAAAGCTGAACTCTGTGGACTCTCCCCACTGCTTCTGCTGTTTACCAAACATCTGAACAACTGAACCATCACCACACCTGAGGCCGCTGCTGGGCTGGCTGGTGCTGTTTGTTGGGTCTTTGAAGAGTAATAATTGCCGTCTTGTTCCTACCAGCGATTGGCATGTTTATTTAAGAATGTAAAGACATTTTTGATAGTCCAGTCTACAAGCCAATGGTGTGGCAGTAACAGTTTGAAAGAGCAATGGAGAAAAGATTCAGGGCTCCGGAGTGAAACAATCAATCAATATTTGTTTGTAGCGCTTTTCACACGCACAGTGAGTCTCAAAGCACGGAACTTTATAAAACACATCACACTTTTAAAAGACAATGAAAACTGCAAATCATATGCACAGATATTTAGGCTATATCCACACGAAGACACTTTCTTGCGTGATTCATCTGCCAGGCCTGTGTGTGGCGCTGTGGCGCTAACACAGATAATAGAACAAGATGTAGAGGGCGCATGCGCAGTACACTTTTGTGGAATGTAAACAGTGAAAATGAAATGGTTTCAAGGATTTACGATTTACAGAAGACACGAGGAGGCGAGTTTATTCTTCAGACGTAACGGGACTAAAGCAGAAACCGGACACAGGCCGTGTTTTTCTACTTGTCACCTGTGGCTCGCGGACTACAGTGGAGCGAAGTAAAACCAACATAGATCTATGAGTAAAACTCATTAGAAGGTCAGGTTTTTTTTTTCAACAGACTCTGGTGATGTGATGTCATCGTTTTAGTAAACGTTGCGGAGACGTTGTAACAGCGGCGCTACGTAAACGCCGTTTTGAGATCTTTCCACTCTGGGACCTGGTTTGGAAAATGTTCGTTTACAGACCACCAAAACGCCGGGCTCGTATGGACGATACACTGGACTGATGAAATATCTTTGCGTTTGGTCCTCAGCTTGACTTCGTATGGACAGGGCTTAAATGTATGTGTATTAGCTTCTGTCACACCCCTCTGTGTGACACTGCTCGTTCCTCCAATTCCTTGCTCCCCTCCTCTTTTCGTGTGTGTGTGTATGCTTGGGCGGAGTCTCCTGGAAGCAATTAGACTCATTCAAAGATCCTGCTCACCTGCCAGACTCTGCCAGACTGTTACCTCCGACACATGGTGAACTTGTTGGCTGCTTAGTTTATTACGTTTCGAAATTATTCCTCTTTTTGGATCGTCTCCTGTACTCCTCAGCTCCTCACTGCCGTCGTCTACCTGGAATTACTTACCTGTGAATATCTGCCTCCTCTACCACGACCTGCTGCCCCTTCCCCCGGCACCCTACTTACCTGGACAATATACCTTTACCTTTTCCCTTTTATCTGGTGTCCATTTGTTGGGTCCCTTCATTGCTGAGCCATAACAAGCTTCTCTATCGTGAGTGTACATGTTTATGAACCCCAGGGCCCACGGTCTCTAAGGTGTAGGAGCAGTTCCATTTAAGGCTTTACAAGTTAAAAGTGTGTCTCAGGAGCCCTGGAGAGAAGTAAGAAACTGTTTGTGCAGCCGGCCAACAGCGGATTATAGTGTATCGTTTTTGAAGAAACAAAGGCATGAATCAGTTTCTTGGTGTCATTTTTTGATTCAGGACACCTGCACTAACCCCTACACTACAGCGCCACTCCAAGTATTGTCTCAATGCTTGTATTTATCACATATTCTGTACCCATCACAGTAAGCCATGCCATTCCATCGTCAAAATGTGACTGTCACCAATTGACGTGAGATGTTATTAATTGTACGACGTGGCCTCGTCTTTTCCTCATCCTGCTAATGCTATCTTTGCAAATACAACATCAACGCGCGCAGAACACAGGGATCGAGGGCGCATGCACTAAAAGTGAGCGCACAAACTATGACAGTGGCTTATGTCCCTTCATACGCCCGGTGTTTTCATTTCAGTGTGCAGTTTTCGGCCCGCAGTGCCCTCGTTCTTCCACAGTTTGACCGCTCGGTTTTCTTCTTCATTCAGCACGTTACGTCATCAGAATAAGACTGACTAGTAGATCACAGATATACTAAAACTGAAAAGGTTATCAAACTACTAATTTATTAAAGGACTGAAAAATACATCAATATATTTGACCCAATACCAAAAATGAAAAAAGTATATCATATCAAGCTAGTATAATCGGCTAATTAATTATAATAGCTATTATAATTAATTATTTAGTATATTATTGTTCAAGAAGAACATTGCCTAAAAAGGTAATACATAAATACCATACAAAGACAGATTTGATCAAACACCGCCAGAGGTGCTATAGTAGCCAACATATTTACTCAAGTAAGAGTAACATTACTTTGAAATAATTTTACTCAAGTACATGTATAAAGTAGTGACCCAAACAATTACTCAAGTGAAAGTAAAAAAGAGTATTTGAATACTGTGAGTAACTGAGTGTAACAGTCCAATTTACTCTGATGCAATAAATGGTGTGAACCAAAACATAAAATCCTGTGAAAATTGTGATATTTACAAAGAAAATTCCAAGAAAATGGCAGAACATACAGAAAAACAAAATAATTCTTAAGAACAAGGAGCTTAAATATTTACTTAAATAAGTGGAAAAAGTACTTTTACTACTTTTACAAAAGTAAGAAACAGATACTTCATTTGAATTTGACTCAAGTAGAGATAAGAAGTATTCTATGATAAAACTTGAAGAAGTAGGCTTACAATTTCTTCAAAAAGTTACTTAAGATATTAAAGATAAAAAATAGAATATTCTTAACTAATTATTGGATATATGTAGATGTTGGAATGTAATTTTTTTCTTGTATGTTCGTGTTCACTATCAGATCTGGATACTTCTGCATTGTGAATCTGTGATCCACTAGTCAGTCTTATTCTGATGAAGTACGTGCTGAATGAAGAAGAAAACTGAGCGGTCAAACTGTGGAAGAGCCTCCACAATGTCCCTCCATTCTCCTCCCTGAAGATCAGCACGAGCTGTGCTTCCGCTGCCTCGGTTGGCACCATGCAGTGGGGGACGCTGACTGCCAGGCGTCGCCGGGGTTTCATGGGTCCGGATTCACCGGAACAGCCAGCTCAGGACACTGTGCCCCTGGTTCAGGACCCAGCGCCTTCAGCAAGCCCCAGGGGGAAGGATTGGAGTGAATTTGATGAGGAAGATGATCGTCGCTGCTACGACGAAGACGCTGCCTCCATCTTCTCCGAGATGCCGTCCGGGGTACAGGGGGATCGTTATCCTCTCAACTATCTCCCCGCGTTATTTGTATGTCCGTCCCCAGTGGGACCGTCAGCGCTCTGAACGACGGCGAGGGGCTCAGCTGCGCGAGCGCCGTTTTCAGCCCCCATCTTCTCCGAGGAGACGCGACGCTCCAGGCTCATTCCAGACGGCTCCAGCGCGTTCTCCAAGACGGGACCAGCGGAGGGACCGTGGATCTGGACCAGCACGTAGACGTCCGGGCGCTGACACCAGAGGGGGGAAAACAGGGGCATTTTGTTCACAATAAAGGCCGTGCTTTGGCCCGTTACATTGTAAAAGAGCATGCCCCGCCTCTTATTCACAGCGGGGACGCGCTGAGAGCGTCTGCCGTTTATGAGTCTTCTACTCCTCCCGCTGCTTTCCGCAGCACGCCACGGCTTCGTATTCTCCTACCGGAACGTACGGGGGATACGTCACGGCGGCCGGTACCTTTAACCCATCTGTGGAGCGGCGGTGCGGCCTCGGATCATGTCACTCCGCGGGCTGGGCTGCCTCTAAACCTCCGCTTGGCAGGAGCAGACAGGTGAGGCCGTGACAGAATTTTATCAGGAGTGGAAGAGCCTGGGGCTTCTTTCTTCTCCCTGGTTAGACAGGACGCTTCGCAGGGGATACGCGTTGCAGTCCGCTCGAAGACCGCTCGGAGACCGCCGCCTTTCAGCGGGATCCTCAGGACGAGGCTCCGGGGTCAGGCGGAGGCCGAGGGTCATCCAGGAGGAAGTAGCCTCTCTGCTGCGGCGCAGGGCTATAGCAGAGGTGGCTTCGGACGCGGTGGAAAAATGGCTGTACTCCCCATATTTCCTAGTCCCCAAGCGTCCTGAACCACTGCATCGCGGAAAGGCCTTTTCGCATGCTGACGTTCAGGCAGCTTTTGGAGTGCGTCAGATCAGGAGACTGGATGACGTCCGTGGATCTCACAGATGCATACTTCCACGTTCCTATTGTGTCGGAACACAGGACGTTTCTGCGCTTTGCAGTGGGGGTGAAGTGCTACGAATATCACCGCCTCCCCTTCGGTTATTCGCTGGCCCCGCGCACTTTCTCCAAGTGCGTGGAGGCGGTGCTGGAGCCGCTTCGTCGTCGTGGCGTCCGAGTTCTGACTTACATCAACGACTGGCTCATCCTGGCCTCGTCTCGGCAGGAGGCGCAGGCTCACACGACGGCCCTATTGGAACACATCTCCCGATTGGGATTTATGGTCAACCTGGAGAGAAGCGCGTTGTACCCCATTCAGCATGTAACGTATCTGGGCCTGCAGCTCGACTCCAGGATCATGCGCGCCTCCCTCTCGGCTAGGATGGAGGCGCTGCTGACGCTGGGGAGAATGGTACTGGACAAGCCGCAGGTGCCGTCCCAGACCATCCGTTCCCTATTGGGCATGATGGCAGCCGCTCACCCTGTGGTTCATCTGGGTCTACTCAACATCAGGGGACTTCAGCGGTGGTTTGGTTGCCTCAGGCTGAAAGACATCCTGTCTTCTATGGCTGAGTTCAAAGGAGATGAGCGGTGGGCAGATGGGGTTTATATGCCCCAGATGGATATGCCACCACCTTGACATGATTGGAGCGGGTAGATGTTTTTACCTCTCAGGCGCGAGGCGATGCCTCGGGTTATAACCAATAGCGAAGCCCGTAGAGGGCTACGCCCATACTCACAGAGCTATAGTTATGTCAAGTAACTGTCATTTTTATGGTCAGATAAAGTTACGCTGGGTTTGGGCAGTGAAACGTTAACAATGCGATATCAATGCGCGGCGATACGTCTCAATGTCGGCCTTTTCCTCTCGTGTATGAGAATGTATGTGCATCACAAAAGTAGCAGAGGAGTCTTTTCTGAAGTTATAACTTCAGTGATGTCCGGAGTCTGTAACTCTCAAAGCTTCCACAGCTCACGGAGGTGGAGCAGACACAGGCAGGCAGCACTGACACAGAAGCTATGGGAGAAGCATGTAGGATTTTGTCTATAAATTAAAGAGTAGGCTACACTGTGTCCATTATCTACATATGGCCTAGTGTTTTCTGTGGCTCTGGTACAACTAATAAGCATGCAATACCTAACCTCATAGAAAGAAAGCTGTGTGTGTGTTACGGATAATACAGTGCCTTGCGAAAGTACTAATACACCTTGAACTTTAGCACATTTTGTCATGTTTACAACACTAAACATAAAGATTTCATAAAGATTTTTTGTACTGAAAGTTCACACACAAGTAACAAACAACTGTGAAGTGAAAGCAAAATGATACATGATTCTGTTATGTATTTAAAAAAAAATAGAAAAGTGGGGCATGCATAATAGGCCGCTGTACGTGAGCTGTATTGTTCAGTTTCGTTCCGACAAACAGGGCACTACTTTTTCTTGTGTTCAATATGTTCAACATTAATAAAAGGAATCCAAGCAAAAGTTCTCCACGCATTATCCTGCAGTTAATGAGAAAAGTGTAATTTAGTGGCGCACTATATTAACTGCATATTGAGTAGTAAAACGGTTGAGCTCAATTTTCAACCAATCAGCATCGAAAAACGCTTGACTTGTGCACTAAAGCGTCAAGAAGATAAGAGAACTGTTGAAGGCTCTAAAACTGTTTCGCCAAAGAGGCTGCGTTCCCAGTACAGCTTGAGAGTTACCCCTACAACAACAACCACCTCTTCAAAGCCACCAACAAGAGTGCTCGTTTTTAAGAAATAACTTTTGAAATAATCTTCAATGAAGGTACTTGATTCATCTTCTGTACTCAATAGTTGAAGTTTATTTTGAAATAATGCCTTTTTTGAAATATGCATCCTAATGAAACAGTAGGCACACTATGGGACCTACTATTTCCACATATAACATTTTCAGATTAAATTTTATGAACATAAGTAAATTGCTCCAGATAAGTGTCAAACATTCTTTTAGTTTTTGTTATTTTGGGTTTATAAGCAACAGCTGCAGATCAAGTGTTTTTGACATATGGACGAAAGCTTGACCTCAGTCTTGCCTGTTAGACCTTGTAATTCATTCAATGTAAGACCTTCTAATGCAGCGGTGCCCAACTTTTTATCTTGAAGCCCCTCCTGCGCTTGCTGTAGTCAGGCCGGGCCCTCTCAGTCCAATTAAACAAAAAAATCAAAACATGAAAATATTTACCGATAACACATTTTCTGACATTAGATTGTTTTAAGCACCTGTACTCCGTTCTTCGTTGTGATTATTAACCATTGCAACTTCATGACCTGACCTTCTGACCAGACAAAGCTCTGGGCTTACCTGCCGTCCCAGGAGCCCCCGGTGGGAAGGCCTGCCCCCCAGGTTGGGAACCACTGTTCTAACGCCAGCCTCCTATCCAGGCAAGGAGGCTGAAAGGTTCTTGTAGTTACGGCCCTTTGAAGACTCTCTTTCTGATGTAGAGTGTAACTCCTGAATTACAGTCCTTGTTCAAAGTGTTTCAGCCACACAAGTTCATATTATTTCTCAGATTAGATGGTGACGGGTGATCGGAGGAAAGCAGCTTGAATCCTTGACGTCAGACAGTCAGACTGAAGTGAAAAAGTACCGTTAAGTAGGGATGGGTACCGTTTGTTTTTTTTCGACACCACTACTTTAACGATACCTGCTTTTCGGTTTAAAATAACGTGTATAAAAAAGTTTCGTTCAGGAAAAAGTAAAGTAAAACAGCAAAACAGAAGCTCCACAGGCCGCAGCGTCACCTGTAACTTCGTGTTTTGAGCACAATTTCCACTTAAGCAGCGATAAAAAGAAATAAAGGACGTTATTACCTCCTGCTCTGCAGAGACAGATCCACATCAGGACACGGTTTCTTTTGGATTAACTTTTCTAAACACACTGCGCTTTGACGAAGTGAAAGCACCTTCCTGTCAAAGATCCTTACATGGTGTGAGCGCTCACTCTGCCACTAATAATGTACAAAAACTGTACCAAAAATGTCTAATACAGAGTGAGTGCTCACTTTTCCACAAACAATCTTTGATAATCCCCTCCTGCAGCTGCTTGTAAAGTCGTAAACTCAGCCTCCGGGTCTGTCGCTAAAGGTAAACACGTCTTTCCTGTTGTCACTGCTTTGTTTTGTTTTTCAATTTGCCTAAAAACTCAAGTTTATAATAACTGGTTTAGTTTGGCTCTGGGTTTTACAACCGGTGTAACTCCTGGTTTAGTCCTGGCTCAGTCCTGCCGCAGACCGCGGCTGAGCCGTCTCTGTTACAAAGGTTTAGTGCTTTAAGTTATAGTTTTGCGTTGCTCCATTTGCGCTGAAGCGGCTCATTATCTCCACACACGTTCATGTTGCTTTTTTTAGACTCGCTGCGTGCGGGTCATATATTGAAAGTTGGCACCGAAATAATTTTTGTTTTTCGATACCATCCACGACCGGAGCTTTTCAGTCGGTACCAAGTAGGCACGTTTAACGGTGCCCATCCCTACCATTAAGTTTAATTTAATTTAACTAGTTCATTGTATGTTGGTGGTAAATACTTCATATTCAAATACGTTTTTTTAATGTATTTTTAATTACATTGTATGTACAGTTTTGGGGCCCATATGAGTAGATTATTAGTTCAAAAATAAAGTCTAGTATCTGGGTTGATAATGGGTGATTGTGGAACTGAAACCGCATCCTCCCTTTTCCTACGCACTCAAAATGCGCGTTCCCTCGAAGGAAAGGTCTGTCCTAAACCGACCACGCAGCAGGAGAAGGGGCTTCTAAGCATCACTGCAGACTCACTCATCTCGGGCACGAGCATGGGCTCTAAAATGGCTCCCAGCTTCGCATCCCTCTACGTCCGATACGTCGAGCAAGACATCATTTTTAACCAAGAGTGTAACTCATACTTGCACCACCTACTAAACTGGAAGAGGCACATCGATGACATATTTTTCATATGGAAAGGGACAGAAGGACACCTCAAAGACTTTAACAATTTTATGAACTCTACTAACTCTAATCTGAATTCCACAATGGAATATGACTCCTGCCAATCAGATCCCAATCTGAAAGACTTCTCTTCACCACCACGGATCGTTTACAAAAGACCACCCAACTTGAGCAACATGCTCATAAGAGCTAACTTGCCTCCATCTACCCAAACTCATTGTTTAAGCGACATCCCACAAGGTAACTACACATGCAGCCACTGCACTCAGTGTAATTTCACGCAAAAGACTAAAACTTTCAACCATCCACGGACTGGGAAATCCTACCCCCTAAAGGGAACCATCAGATGTAATACAAACAATGTCATCTACATGCTCAAGTGTCCCTGCGGGCTTATGTTGGTAAAACAACAAGACCTTTAAAGACTAGAATTTCAGAACATCGATCTAATATACGTAACCATGACCCCAAGAGCCCTGTGGCGGGACACTTCTCATCAGCCCAATGTGAGCACACTCAGGTATCTAGGAATAGAACTAAAAAAAAACTCCAACAGAGGCGGTGATATCAACAACTTGCTTCTAAAAAGAGCGGCCTTCTGGATCTATACTCTAGACACACGATTGACTCCAGGAAGAATAGCTGTACTTGTTACAGCTAATGGAGATCAAAATAAATACAAATACAAATACACAAAGCCCAAAAGGTCTCAACGAACAGTTCGATTTACGTCCCTTCCTATGACTTGTACCACTATGTTCACACTCATAGTACAGTGCCTGAGTATTTGTTTTTGCCATACCTTCACTGTAGTAGTGTAGTCATGGTTGTTAATGCCCTACCCCGGGGTATCTCTAAACGCTTGTAAATATTTGTAAATATTCTTTTTCCATGTGTATATATATATATATATATATATATATTGTTTCTTTGCACTATGTTGTGGTTGTACTGGGCCACCGTCTGTCCAGCTGCGCCTGTGACACATACATATGTACATGTTTGTCCTGTTATATGTTGACCAATGTGCAACATTTTCTAAAGACCATCCCATAGTCATGTGACCTCTCAAACACGTGACACAATCAGCCCATGTGTATGTAACAGGCGTGTCAGAGCTGTTGTTTAAGTCTGATGAAGGGCTAAGACCCCGAAACGTCACTCTGGTGTGAACAATAAAAACTGGTGAGCATTTTTCAGTTGTGCGGATCTTTTTTCCACTTGTACACCGGAGCAGGCCCATGAGCAACACACCCCAAACTATTTCAGTTCCATGTTTATTTAGAACAGTCATATAGATATTTGATAAAGAAAAAGCAAGCAGAAATTAGACCTAATATAATTTCATTGGCAAGTTTGAAGAAGCTAAAATATAATCTAAATACGAATCTGAAACTCTACTTTGAAATTTCCAGTTCAAAGTATTATCAAACTTGTGATTCTTGTAACATTAGTAGGCAGAGCTGTCAGGGACGTGTCTGTTCTGTGGGATGAGGGAGAGTCCATCTGAAAGACACTTCTCTAGTGAATGACCTTCAGTAAGAGCCTTCACTGAGGAATTAGTGGAAGTGTGAAGCAAAAGGAAAGAGGCGGTTTTGGAAAGAGCCTCGGTCAGATACCACACACACTTTTTTTTTCTAGGCCCAAGTTTTGAGGGAAAAAAAAGTTTTACTTCTCTGATATTCATTTAGGCCAACTCAATAAATCCCATCAGCTCATCAGAATCATTCCTCTGTTGTCCAAAATCCTCTAGACAATCACAGAAGATCTTGTATGTGGCCACAGATGGCAGGTTCTCCCACTGTAAAAATACAGACAAAACACATTTTAAGATTTTAACAAAAAGTACACAGTCAAGAATCAAAGCAATATCTTAGGAGCCAAAAGGACAAAAACTGAGAATTCAGAGCTTAGATTAATATTATATTTATTAGCATTTTCAGTCAGATAGTCTTCAAAATGTGTTAAGAATATTGCTATAAAAGGCCTCTAGATAAATGTTGGATAGAAGTTTGCAAATGTTTAGCATTTTGCAATGTGAATCCAGTTGTTCCGAGCCCTGGAGGATTCATTCTGAATTTCACATGAATACATACCTCACTCTTTCATGTTGAGTCTTTAAATGAAGCGAGTCTATGCTTTACAGCACCAGGCCTCCACCGCAAAATCATCTTTTCATCACGTAGTTGTCCTGGAAAATAAAATCAGCAGACTCAGCTGAAAATAACTACAGTATTAGGCCTTATGTATCATGTAAAAGTAACTCACGAGTAGGACAGCCACCTGGCTGCCGTTTTAGGAGTCATTGCCTGGCAAAGATCTGTCGATGTCTTTGAGGAGTTTGTGGGAAGTTTCCAGGTCTATGGGCGATATCCTCTCTTTTGCGATCTTCGTGAATGTCGTCCACGCTGCTCGAGTTGTTCTCGCTGCAGAAATCTAAAGTTTGCCCTCAGAAAGCAGGATTTTCATTACGATAGTTGCTAACAGCTGCGCTGTTTACTTCCGGGTTCTGGTGTCAACGAGATGCTCTGATTGGTCAGAACTAGGTCAGGTGACCCTAAAATAATACGTGCCAGAAGGAAATGGTTCCTATTTCACACTCAAATTTCTCAAAAACTGCAGGGTTGTGCGGTGAGAACTTTTTCCTAAGCAATCTTTATATAATTCTGATGTTAAAAATGTAAAAAGTATGTAGTGCCCCAATTGGTGGAACGAAACCGTATTTCTGGGCCTCTTTTAGGCTACCGACAGCAGCCTATAGGTATTCATACAGCATTTTCGTAGTACATTAAATTGCCTTTATAACACTCTGGGCTCCAGACAAGACATTCAAGCTGTCTTTTTATCTTTCGTTTGCTAATGCTGGCCGGACTTTTAACTTGTTTTTTTAAATATATTGTAAACTTATCTTATATCATTCTGGTATGAAAAGCGCCCTCTAAACAATGTTTGAGTGATTTACTTTATTGATTGATATATTCTTTTTATTTTCCATAGTTTATTACTTATTATATATCATTAGGGGGAAGTCTGACAGGGGGAGTGGCTTATCCAAATGAGATGTAAATGAGCCCTATTGTCACTCCCAACAGCAGAGAGGTGAGAATGGCCCAAAACTTCAGAGGCCGTTTAATCCCCTTTGGTCTTTTGGGAATTGTTAACTTCAAATATGATCAGATTTCCATGTGTTACACATCGTTGGAAAGCTTGGAGACTACACTTTAATAATCTGTGAAAATCTCAAAATGCCCCAGAACCGACTTGTGTCCCCGGAATCCATAATGGGTCATATATATATATATATATATATATATAATCCATAATGGGTCATATATATATATATATATATATATATATATATATATATATATACACACACACACACACACACACACACACACACAGGTTGCCATATCCCGTGGCTAAAACCAAAAATAAAGGGAACAGTGCCTCAGGGCGACCTGTCAGCACAGTGGGAGCCCCGGGATCTATCGCCAGGTCTTTATCCAGGATGTTCACAGGATCACACAGATACCATACCAACACTACCACCAAAGCCACAGTCGTCCCGTATTAATGTTATCTCAACCCAACACTTGATTTGGCTTCACTTTTAGAAGTTGTGAAAAGCTGGTGGCCAGGCCAGCCTGACGGTATAGTCATAGCAGATTTGAATAGGTCTGTGGTATTGCTGCTCATTGATGATGCAGCATGAGCTGAGCTGGACCCCTGGAGAGCCTCTGTCCTGCGCTCCCAGGAGCTCAGCAGACTCAGCCCGCAGAGGTAATTATCTAGCCTGAGCCGTCGTCTCCTTTCGGCCATTCCTCACAAATCAATGCTGCGTTTAAGTGTTCCCCTCCAGCTGGGCACCGGCAAAACACACCGCACCAAACTCTAAAGCCTGTTAAATGTAGCTCAAACTTTTATGCAGTGCGCACCACTTTCTCAGACACCGGGCTTTGATTTCCAGGGCTGTTGTTGCCGTCTCAGGGTATTTCTCCATATTGCAAAGTGCTGCCGATGCATCAGCGTCCAGGTCGATTCACCTTGCGCATTTACACATAGATTGAGCGCCCAGCGTAGAAAGATAGATGGATGTTTTTCCAAAGAAACATATTTTTACAACTTTTGCAAGCTAAGGTCAGTGAGGATCAGATAAGCTGAGAGAATTTTGAGTAAAACAAGTTTTCTGGCCACCCATCTGGATGTCTCCTCTTGCGCTGGGGGTAGTCGTCATCAATTGAGGGAATCATGACCTAACCATTTGACAGGTTTTGGTGATGGGAGAATTCAGTGGCATGTCCAAACATTCCTCATATGAATGTAAACTGAGAATCACTGAGTTACAATATCTGGAAAATGTCTATGGAAAAAGTGAATGGATGGTGAGCACTAATACTCCATTACATAAAAAATGAATAAATATAAAACACATTAGTTAGCTATGGGAAAGAACGACTTTGTTGTGAAGAGACCCCACCTTTAAAAGAACTCTGAGAAGACCCCACCATTTCAAAGAAGTGTTTGCAAAAGAAGAGCTGGGTGAATGTGCGTTTTCCGCTGCGGTGATGGTGTGTCTGTCAGTGAAGTTCAAACGAGCTCCTACTGCTCCCTCCCACGCGCCCACATCCCGTCTACTCAGCACTTTGTGGAATAAAGATTATTTATATTAGACAGATAAGCACTTCTGTCTGCTTTTGTAGCTTTTATTTATCCGTCAGACTTCTGCAAGCACAGTCATTTCCTTTGTTGTGTATTGTAAAATGTTTATGAATCAGGAGCGCTTTTTAATGTGCTGTGGTTGTATTTTCCTTGTGTCCAGTCCTTGTGCGCTATGGACGAGTTCAGAAACCTGGACAGAGACATCGAGGGCTCAGCCAAGCGCTGGAGGAAGTTTGTGGAGTCGGAGTGTCCGGAGAAGGAGAAGTTCCCTCAGGAGTGGAAGAACAAGACGTCCCTGCAGAGGCTATGTATGATGAGAGCACTGAGGCCCGACCGCATGACCTACGCCGTCAGGTACCACTGCAACAAAACACAATGATAACGTTGATATGGTGAGACACTTTATTTTATTTTGTTACATTAAGATTTATTCCCAAACTTGATTTATGGTAACCCACCCAAAGCCAGTTTAAAATGATTTAACTAGCACAGTAATATCAGCCTGAAAGTACAGAAGTACAGAAGATGAATCAAGTACCTTCATTGAAGATGGACAACTCCTGTACGACTGAGAACTTACACAGATCAGCCTGAAAGGCTCCGGTTTCAATCATTGGTGAAGAGGATGGACTCTTGGGATATTTGCTGTCGATTGGATCAGGCGAGCATCGGGGAATATATTAAACTTTTATGATTTTAGTATTGGTATTATTTGTGTTTCACTCTTCCCCCTGGTCTAACATTGAGCTATCCTTATTGTGTAGCTATGTAAGTGAAATGGCTCAGGGATTTGGGAGGATTTATGCCAGATGCCCTTCCTCCCAGTCACAGAAGAATGTTGTTTTGTGTTTTTTTTGGTCACACTGACTCACAAATACACATGTGCGAGTGGGCAGTTTACACAATGCATTACGGTAAGAAGCTCCAGCTGATCAACAAACAGCTCGTCCGTGGCCCGGCCCTGAACGCAGAGAGCATCAAGGCTCACCTAGATGCTCTCTGCTCCTGTATCCTGCAGCCAGGCATCAGAAACAGCCACCGACTTCAGGTCAGGTCAATTATGTCAATTGTATGACATATTCGGGGGGCAGTAAGAAGAACTATTATTACTATAGGGCAGCCTATGTGTCCAAGAAGACTGAAATATGACCTTTTTTCTTAAAAGGGGATTTTATACTTCCTAAATACATGCAGTCTTTATTTTCCACATACAACTAATTTGTGTTGTTAATTTGACCTGGATAAGCCTCTTTGAGTGTGGTGACAGACTTTATACCCATTTTGCCGAGTATATGAAAGATTCCCCGCAGCCTTGAGCAGCCTAGCACCCGCTAACCCTTTCTTCTGAGCCGCAGTCCCCTCCTCGCCCGTGCCGCCATGTCCTTGGGCAGTAATTGGAAGAGCGCACAGGGATAAAACATTGGAGACATCTCTCCCTGAGCAGAGCAGCAGTTTAATAATGCTCCCACTGCTTTTGTAAAGCTTCTGCCACCACTTACCCCCCACACCTGCTGCGTAATCACATTCAAATGACCCATTGTTCCCCACAGTTTAGCTTTAGCACAGCCTTCCTAATTCAGGGACTGGACTGTCAAATGATGAGGTCAAACATTATGCTAACTCAACCTTTTGCAGCTTTGAATCATTTTAGAGTATTGTTCCCTCTATGATGGGGTTTACGGCTCTGAATGTTTGAGGTCTGCTCATTTCGCTGTTCAAAAGTTTAATATATATATATATATATATATATATATATATATATATATATATATATATATATATATATATATATATATATTCAACAATGACAGTGTAATAAATCATATAACCATTATTTACAAATGATAAATGATGTTTATTGTGTTCATTCAGTCAAATCTGCATAAGTAGCTTTAAAAGCTGAGAGAAAACAATGTACATTTATTTATGTAACCCATAAAGTCGCACTGTGGCTGCAGAGTGACTCATTCTTAGTGGTAAAGTAAATCAGATCACTCACATGGAGAGCTTTCCGGCTGTGAGGCGGGAGCGCTGACCGCTCTGAACACTCTTTCAGAGCTGAAGTGACCTTGACTACGATGATTCATATATACATTTGTTTGATGGTTTTGGGCTCTTGTCCGTCTGCTACAAAGCCTTTGTCATGACGTCGCAAAGTCATTAAAACTCTCCCTGAGTTTCCTTGTAGAGAATCCCTTCCATTCATATTTAAAGTTAACAAATCCTGTGAAACAACAATAAAATGTGCTGAATAGTATTTAACAAGAGGAATGAATTAGGCATGTCCATTACCCCGTGGGGAAGAGGGCGTTTTGTATGCTGATTAGTTATTTATGTGTCATCTCCCGCTGATCCGCGCTCTGCCGGCACATGGTGTTCTGCATGCTCCACTTAATGTCGTTCTCTAAAAAGTCGTCTTCATAAAGGACTGGAGCTGCATGACGGGAGAACATGGAGGAGATGCAAAACTGGTCGAGTCATGCTCTCCTCAGATGATAGGAATATGACTTCATGAGTTCAAGTTCAATATGCATAAAAACACTTACTGAACAAAGTAGCCGACGCAACTGTATGTGCAAAAATGCACACTACAAAAAGTCAAATATTATATATTATATATATATATATATATATATATATAATATTTGACTTTTTTTAAATAATTGTTTCAGTTTCAATTGTCTGCAGGGTCCCCTTGATAAAACAATGTAAAAAAAAAATGCACCTGTTCATAAAGTTAAGACTTTAAATTAATCCGTTGCTGATCATTATGAGCAAAGGAAAGCATGACCAAAGTTGCAACACATCTGCTCAGAAAACCATCTTGAGCTGGAGACACTTCTAAAGACTCTCATACCGGTCACATCTCCACATTTATTTACATGGCACGATCAGCTGTTGTTCAGCCGGAGCGCGGCTCGGTGCGCATGGAGGAGGGGCCCCCGCAGGCCGAGGGAGGCTCGCGGTGATCCACATGCTCTAAGCGAAATGGATTGTGGAAATATAGCTGGCGGAGAACACACAAGTCTCCTCTGATGCATGCTCGGTAAAACGGGCGGCCTTTGAATTGGAACAGGACTTGGCGTGATGAAGTTTAACAAGTCCACGAGCACACATGTCCACACAAGTACGCAGATTGAGAAACGGCCAAGGTGCAACGCCCCTCCCCCACCTGCTTCTCAGAGGAGAGAGGCAGCGCAAACCCACATGTTGGTGTAAACAGAGCAGCTACGCATCTCCTCCAACAAAATGAACAGAAGTGATGCCTCTGGCAGCAAAAACGAAAGAACATAAGGAGAAAGAAGAGGAGGGAGAGCGAGACCGGAGTGTAATAAGTTACTGTAGTTGCATGTCTCTGAAGTGCCTTCTGTAGCAGCCTTCATTGCTTGGCATGCAAATATCAACGTCGCATCGTCCACGAATAATGGGTCAAGCCAAGTTGAAATGTGTTACTTTATTTTGTTGACATATTAGTAACAAAGGGGATTTGGGATTTTAGTTTTTGAATGAACTAATCATCTGAAAATCTGTATTTTTGGGGGTTTACAGCTCAATAAATCAGACAGGAATGAAGAAATATCAAAACTCTCTGAAAACACGTTCAAAATATTGTTACGTCCCAGCCTGAGTCTGTAGGAGCTGCTGAAGTGGAATGAAAACCTAATCTGGAGAAGCGCGAGTAACTTTCTCACCAAGGAAATGAGCATATTTGGATTACAGCATCATCTTGAGCACCTTCCACGATTCACGTGGATAAGAAATATGTCAATAATTGTGGATGAATAAACAAAGCTTTTGCGGCGCCATGACGGAGTTACTTTCTGGATATTTACAGCTCGCTAGTGACAAAAAGTATTAAAATAAGCATTGAGTAAGTTGTTTTAAAAAAAAATTATAGTTTGTCATGAAAACTAAGCGAGAAGACAAGCAAACGTGTGAAAAATCTATGTTTTCACCTGCTGTGTCTAGCCTTAAGCGTAGGTAAATAGTATTTGTGTGATTTGTTGGTGGCTCATGCTCCGGGACAGAACCACGAGGTCTTCCTCTCAGCTGCTCTGGGATATTCCCAGCTTTCTCTGTGACTGCCCCCGGATCTGGAGCAGTTTTCCTCTGCATGAAAGAGTCCCTTCAGCATTTGAAATAACTGCTAAGAACGCACCTTTTCTCACTGGCTTTTTTTGTTGTTGCTGTTGTAAAGCACTCAGGGGTTGCTTACGTTGTGAATGTACTTTAGAAATACAGTTGACACTCATAGGTGATGCATAGATAGACCGTAGCAGCTCACGGTTCAGCCTGCGAGTCATTAATAACATTTCTCCCGATGAACCAAATCACTTTCAAGATGTATCCCTTTTTGTTTATTGTGAGTAGATTGATTACTAGACAGATACAGATTCAGTTCTATAAATCTACTAACATTTAAAAATATATAAGCTTAGGATGAATAAAGTAAAAAACTAGTGAAAAGACTTTAATAGATCCATAATGATGACATGATTTAGTTTAAAATAAATTGACATAAAACAAAATGTATATATACATATATATTGGAATATTGACATTTATCTTAAAATCAATACTAAATACATGCTTATTTCTCTTCTGTTTCACACCTGATATTGTTTATTATAAATGTTTGTTTTCTCGTGGAAGTATGTAAACTGGGTTAGGCATGATACGTTTTCACTTCAGCCTAAACCCTTTCGGTCGTGTTGTGCACGAATAATGGAAATGTTTGTTTAATGTTTAAAGGAATGAAATGACAAAAAAAAATACAAAGATACATATGTCCATAGAAAAATGATAAATAGCAAATGGTCTCAACTTATATAGTGCTTTTCCACCTACATTTGAGTCAAAGCGCTTTACAGTAAGCAACCACTCACCCAGTCACACTCTCATTCATACACCAGATTAAATCAATGAGTGACACATGACCTTTCAACCTTGCCATCAATCTGACATTTTTTATCACAATAGTTGGGAATCAGCACAGGGTGATGTACATTCCCCTGCCCCAGAGACACACACAGTGTATGTGTAAAAGGTCATCAGTGCCGCTCCTGACCGTGATGATGTCAATCTCTCCAACTGGAATTCACTCTGTTGCAAGTTTCTGATGAAAGACAGCTGAAATGAGCCTTTCCTGTGCAGGGACTTTGTGGAGGAGAAGCTGGGAAGTGCGTACGTGAGTGGGCGCTCGCTGGACTTCGCTGTGTCCTTTGAAGAGTCTGGACCGGCCACGCCCATGTTCTTCATCCTGTCTCCCGGAGTGGACCCTCTCAAGGACGTGGAGAAGCACGGTCAGCCTGCACTCACACTGTTCTGACTTTACATACACTCCTCTGTACATGCTCTCAGTGGCTGTGGACTCACTCTCCTCCTCACTTTCTTCATCTACTGTTCAGACGAGAAGGGCACTTACACACCACATTCAGATCACTATTGATTCAAACCTAGCTCTATATAACATCCTATTCCAGGGTTAAACACGCTTTTACAACTTTGACGACACAATGGCGCTGCAGTTAGTACTCTTACCTAGGGCTGGGTACCGTTATATTATAAAAAAAAGTGTAGGTACTACCGGTATCAAAAGAATAAGAGAAAGTAAGAACTAGGGATGGGCCAAGATCAAGATGCCACGAGATTTCTTGTCACAGTGTAAAATGATCTTGTAATATTTCTTTTTTTTTTTTTTATAGGCTGAAATTTAGATTAAAAATGAAAGAAAAGAAAGGTCAATCGCTTGGAACCACCGCCTTGTTTTGGGCCATTCTCACCTGTCTGCTGTTGGAAGTGACAATAGGGCTCATTTGCATCTAATTTGGACATGCCATACCCCCCACACTAGAAAAGTTAGCCTGGAGAAGTTCACTTCATTTTACTGCTTTATTAACACTTGAACTTCAATGTTTCACAAAATAAAGTGCTTTAAAACTTGTGTTGAAAAATACATAGAACAATACCATAGTAAAATGTAAGAACTTTTGGCACTTTTCCGATTTTGGGATACTTCAGCTGCCTTGATTTTAACCAAAATAAAGTGATAATGCTTTAATTCAAAGACTAAAATAAACCTTGTTAAATAACCATATGTTAACATTCTCAGTGCTCAGCCTGGATCACTGAGGGCATACGATATGGCCGCTTGAGCTCAATACCCTCTCAGAGGGCACACTTGTGGCTGGAATGCACAAAAACGTTTTGGCCACTCTAGAAAGAAGAGGCATTTCTTCCACATGACTTTTCCACCAAGACAGCGGATCTGCATCAGCACTGATTGCTGGCAGTGACAAGTACAGCTTCAACTCTGAATCAACTTTTTCCTTTAATGGTAATGGTGCAGTGGCTGGCATGCGTCCTTCTGTGTCCTGACAGTGTTGTGCCTTTCTTCATAGAAGATGCAGAGCTGGTCTCTTCCTGTGCATCATCATCATCCCCAGATGTGTTATGAGGTTGGGCTTGTGGTGTTTCTGTTGGAGTAATATAGCAACAGCTTCCTCTGCACATGCTTTCATTGTGTCCTGTAGGGTTTCAGAGAAGTTGGCCTTAAACCTGGGATCAACCAAACAGGCAATATCCAAGACCCTTTTAATTTCTTCGCTGTACCTCATCTGAAGTAACAGTGCACTTACCAAAGAGATGAAGTGTGCAGTGAGAAAGTCCATGTATATGTTCAAGTACTGGCTTGAGAGAATACAGTGTGACAGTTTCTTCTCTGATGCCATAACATCTGTGAACTCATTGAGTGGTTTCAGAAGCTGGTGTACCTCCTCCAAGACAGGGATGTCAGTATCTTTAGGTATTAAATGCCATAAGCCTCTATCTGCTGCCAAAACAGCACAGACTGCTTGCTGCTGCTCCAGGAATCTGGAGACCATCTCAAATGATGATCCCCACCTTGTGACCACATCATTAATGAGGGCATTCAGTTCCTCTTGCTTCTTCTTGAAGTCTCTCTTCTTTTTCCAACTGCGCGAGAAAGCCTGGACCAAGTGGCGGCATGCTCTAACAGCTTTATCCACTCTTTGTATTTTGAGAACTTTGCTGATAGCTAGGTTCAGATTGTGCCCAAAACATGAAAACCACACACTGGAAAAATTAGAGCAAGCCTTCTTCATATTTGTGGCATTATCCGTTGTGATGCCAGATACATTATCTGTGGAGATACTCCACTCCTGAAGGATGTTTTGCACTATTTCTGTTATGTTCTCTGCAGTGTGATCATCTGGGAAGTACAGTGTCTCAAGGCAATGGGCTTTAAGTTTCCAATCAGAGCTCACATAATGAATGGTGAAGCTGATGTAAGGTTCTCCCCCTCCGCCGCTGCTGGTCCACACATCCGTAGTTGCCCCAAACCATTCAGCTTCTTTAATTTGCTTCTCTATGCTCTCCTTCACATCCATGTACAATCTTGGTATTACACTTGTTGAAAAGTGGGTGCGTGATGGTACCTTGTATTGTGGAACAGCCTTTCCCATCAAATGCAGAAATCCAGGTTTTTCTACAGTGTGGTATGGCAGCATGTCTTTTGCTATGTAATATGCAACAGCATGATTGAGGTCTTTGGCTTGTTTTAATGAAGGTGCATATTTAATGCTTTTTTGAAAATGACTCTTGAACTGTTGGTTGAGCAGTAGCAGCAGGCAGTGCAGTCAGACTAAACAAAATATAAATAAATTAATACATGGGATTAGCAGACACACCATTTTAATAATTACATTAAAAAAGTAAAACATAATTATAATACTTAAACAGCTCATTGCCTTATACATATTCTACACAGTAAATACATATAAATTAATACATAAAAAAAATAATGATTGTTACTACTTTTATATTATTGTTATTACTTAATTAATACACTACTACTACTACTACTACTACAACTACCACTAATAATAATGGGCCACTATCTAGTCTAGTCTAGTTCAGTATTATGGATATGTGTGAAAGTTATGCCTGCAAAATAATTTATTTCTGATCATTTGGACTACTGTATTGGGGATTATGCCCTATTATTACCTTTACTTGGACATAGGATGATTATCTCTAAAATGTTGTATCAAATTCGACGTATTGGTGCCTTTTGCTGCAACTTTCCGAAGACAGGATTTGCATGTAGGATGTCCATCACCGACAACAACGCCTTGTTCATCTTTTTGGATACCCACAGTGGTCCCATACTGCGGATTTCAGTCGTTGTTTGGGTGGCTAAAGCTCTGGGGCAGCATGTCCTTCTGCCATCCTGACCGGTGAGTCCACGCGCTGCTCCCTGTGGACACACACTCTGCTGCCGTCGTAACTCGCGCTGCGCTTCGCGCGAGAGATTTCTACGGTCAACCGTGGCTCCTAAAATGGTTACGGTTAACCTACCGTGTCCATTTATAATCGCGGTAATCATAAAACCGGTTAATCTTGACATCCGTAATCTGTAGTAGTATTCCAGCGTTAGCAGCGGCGGCCTCTGAGTAGCCTGGTGAGACCAGAATGATTCCTCTCTGTATTTTTGTATACAGCGGGGGATCAGTCTGGTCCCCCCGTCCTCGTTCGCGGCTTCCGCAAAATCAATCCGTTCACGTGCATCAGATTGGTTTATTTGCTGTGACGTATTGTTAGCGAGCAACGTCACTCACAGGACGCGGAAGTCCCTCAATAACAATCTACGAACGATGCACCAAAGAGAGAAAGCGTGTCTCCAGTCGGCGGTAAATGACCAAAAACACATGGACAGTAGGTGAGTTTCGTTATTCATAATCCTGCGCAAATATTAACGCAAAACCGCTAATAACACCACATCAACAGCAGACGCCCGCCCTTCGCTGATTGGTTTACTCTGCTTCCTGTTTGCTTGCGTATCTACCGCTGTGGGAAATGGATTTGACGCTGGTACAGCGGTGAGTCTGGATTTTTCCAGGCTAGCCTCTGAGAGCCACACACAAGGAAGCGTTGCATAACCATGAGCCAAACACGCACAATGACACGCCCCCGCGGCGTGCGCTATTTCTCCGACAAAACAAGACTTTTTCCACCTGAAAAACGGATGGACAATAGGCGTATGTATAAAACTGCCTTTTTTGCGTGGCATTTGTTTGCTAAAGGATTTGTCAACAACGCAAACTAAGCAGCGGCGCCTCCTCCCCCTCCGCGGGGTTTGCCCAGTATGTAAAAACACACAGACAAAGCCACGCCCCCACAGCACGCTCTGAAATCAACCCCAAATCAAGCCGGTTTGAACCTAAAAGTTTACGCTTTTAAATACCAATACTACTAGCTTAAACATGTAGAGGCTTCTTCATGGCTTTAACTGAACGATTCTGCAATAAAGAAAATCACCAATTGTCAAAGAATTTGCGTGTTTCTCCATTTGCGAGAAAGTGTGTCTGCCGACTTGTGTCCCTGGAAACCACGGCGCGTCACATATTGTAAATTTATTTTTATTTTTCTAAACATACAATCAGTTTGTTGGGTCGTTTGAACGTTAAAACTATTGTGGCTATTTGAGACTTTCATTTTGTTTGAAATGGCCCGAAATGGCTCTTTGTATGTTAAAGGTTGCCGACCCCTGGACTACCTATTGTCTACATGAAAATGAACGTGTTTATCAGTATGATAGACAACACTGAGGTTACTGACTCGCTTCAGAAAGCAATACAATGCCTAGCCCTTTCAGGGACAGTGGTCACTACAGTGGACAGCTATTACATTTTTGTTGTCTCCTATATGAATGAGTCTTAATGTCACAGTTGCACATGAGTCACTACAGTGGACTCCTGTGTGTTGTACCAAACACTGCCACTCACTGGTCAGCTTTTGCAAGTGCATTTTTTCCCCATCAAAAACAAGATGGCTGACAGAAGAGCAGGTGTGCCTCACAGGGGAGGAATTTCTGTCCAGCCCTTCTATTCTAGGAGACCCTTGCAAGCAAAAAATAAATAAATGTAATGTAATATAATTCATGTGTCCACTAAATTGGACATTGTGCATTTCAAGCTATATTTTGACTACAGTTTATAGTATTGCTGCAACTTTTTGGTTTTTGAAAATACTTGATCTGCAACAATGTTTTAGCTCCAAATGGTCCTGGAGACACTGATCCCAGCTCACTGACAAAATAAATGCAAACAGATGCCATGACTCTGCCTGCAGAGTCATCTACACCAGTGGTTCATAGCATGGTCTGGTCAGAGGGTCAGGTGGGCAATTATTTTTATGATTTGCTATATTGTTGTGGGCCATAAGTTTGTATGGCCCACAACATGAATACAGCATGTGCTGGGGAGGGGCTAGGAAGAAAAAACTCATTCAGACTACCATTAGCTTCAAAAAAGTGTATTTTTCTTTTGTTAAATGTTGGAATATGTTCAAATATGTAAACACAATGTTAAAGATTGTTTTATACTGTTTACAATATTTATTCTTAATTGTTTTCTTAAAAACATATTTTATCGGTTGTTCAATTGCGCGTTGTCCACTAGTGGACATGACACCAACTCCTTGAAGAATGCATGTTGAAACAACATTTAAATTATTATTTTCTTTTAATGCCTAAAGAGTAATAAAAACACTTGGGGAAAAAATCCTGAATCATAATTTGTGCATGAACGGGCTAGAATTCATGTCCCAGGTCACGCACTGCTGGCAATAAACTCCTTCTGTTACAAGACATCCAGACTCTCCCTCTTGTCTCTGGAAATGTCTCCAGCAGAGGTCATTTCACCCAAAGTACTTGAGTTGATGAAATAATGCTGCTTTTAAACCTGAAACACATTGGTATGCACCAGCACAGCGCCCGTCCCGCCCTTGGATCCCGTTTCCTTCTCTCCACTTGGCCCCTGCCGAGCGGCTTGTTGTCAGAGCCGCTCCATCTCTGACACGCCTGTGATAGTTAGTGTATAGGAACAGGGCTACTGATATGCAGCCGGTCCATGAAGGATTACCCCAAAGGTCACACTATATGAGACGCGCCACGCTCTGTTTGGTCAAGCACTCGGCAAATGTCACTGACTTTTACACTTGCTCTGCATCGCATCTACCGAAACTCCACCACAGGGCTTTGGAATTTCACATAGAAATAACAATTCAAAAGGACTAGAGCTGAACACTGCTGCGCCAAATCCTCCCATCTTTGAGCTTAATGAAATATTCACAGGCAGATAGGAGAGAGATTTCCGGACTGTCTGTATCGAGTTATGCTGGCTCGGTGCTCGCCTTTGTCTGACTTCCCAGGGACAGGGGCGTGATCCTGAAAATTAAATCACCCCATTGGTCTGGACTCTGCAGACGCTCAGCGATGCTTTCAGTGCACTCACTCATGATCAACTCTGATGTTACTGTTGTAGCAGGGTGGAAATAGCATGGTGACTAATGAGATGAACAATAGTGCTGTATCGACTATATTATACTTATACGATTATTTGTTCACAAGTAACCATCCTTCATGAATACTACGTTTAGTAATAATAGAGGTTCGTAGAGCGGGTTTTCTCGTGATCGGAAGGTTGGGGGTCCGAATCCCAGCTCCCGCAAAAATGCACACTGTCGTTTTGTGTCCATGGGGAAGACACTTCACCAACCTCTTAACCAATGTGCCATTACACCATACCTAATGTGTTACTACACCTTTATTACATATTGTACATATCTGACATGTGTAATTACTTTCCTATTACCAGTACCTACACATGGAACTCCACAGTGTTGCCCTATTTGAATAAAAAATGTACATATAGTTAATTATAAGCATTTGGGCACATTTTATGAATAAACTTGGCTTAATTATTTGTGATGGTGTTGCCCGTCAGCTAGCGCGGGGAGACCACAACGCTAAGACACATTTATACACGCAGACCAGCTTTCCCTTACCGTTTTGTCTTTAGTTATTTTGGTGATTTTTCTAAATTAATTACTTTGTGATTTGATTTCTGTTTGTAAAGAAACTGTTATTTTTCTCGGCTTCATGCTATATGAGGGGGCCTTCAGCACCACAGAGATAGTGTGTGTGTGTATGAGGGGGAGCTGAGTACATCGCAAGGCCCATATGTCATAACACGGCGTCACCTACGAGATCCATCACCTTGAAAAGAAGAAGGCCAAGCAAATCAACCTGCTGAAGGGGTGGAAAGATCCTGCTGTAGTAGTTCCTACTGCTGCCCTCCTGGTCCAAACAGTGGAAGAAGAGGGCAATGCAGATGTTGCTCTTGTCACTGAAACTGGGGCTGTACCAGATCTCTCCCACCTCACTGCTGACCTGGTCGGCCAGCTCCGTCAACTGTTTGATGATTTACCCTCTCTGTTCTCTGCCAAGCTGGGAAGGACTTTGTTAATTGAGCACACTATCCGAACACTCTGTTCCGCCAGTGGCCTTTGCATCCCTCAGAGGTTGGTGGAGCATCTGAAGGTTGAGATTGAGGCGATGCTGCAGTTAGGAGTCATCGAGCCACCTAACTCTGAATGGTGCGGTCAAGTTGTGATAGTGTACAAGAAGGATGGTAGACTGCTAATCTGCATCAACTTCCGCAAGCTTAACACTGTTTCTGAGTTTGATGCATACCCCATCGATCGACGAGCTGCTGGATGGTACCACTGGATCCAAGCAACCAAACGTATACTGCCTTTCATACACCAGCAGGGCTATTCCAGTTTACCGTCATGCCGTTTGGTCTCCACGGAGCACCCACCAGGCTCCAACGTCTCATGGACAAGGTTCTGCAAGGGTGCAAAGACTGTAGTGTGCCGTACTTGGATGACGTTGTGATCTACAACCGGACGTGGGAGCAGCACTTGGTCCATCTGCGGAAGGTTTTGAAGAAGATCCAGGGTGCAATGCTTACTCTAAATGTCAAGAAGTGTGAGTGGACCCGTGAAGAGGTGCGCTACCTGGGTTACCAACTGGGTCAAGATCAGGTCCGACCCAAGTCGTCAAGGTGGAGGCGCTGCGGAACTGTCCCAGACCCAGAACAAAGAAGGAGGTAAATGGTCTCAACTTATATAGCGCTTTTCCACCTACATTAGGCACTCAAAGCGCTTTACAGCAAGGAACCTCTCACCCATTCATACACCAATGTACGCAGACACTGAAGGCAAGGTGGGTGAAGTGTCTTGCCCAAGGACACAACGACAGCGTGCACCTTCAGGAGGCGGGATTCGAGCCCCCGACCTTCTGAACATGAGACGACCCACTCTACCATCTGCACCACCGTCGCCCCTAGGTGAGGTGAGGTCTTTCTTGGGCCTTGCTGGGTGGTACAGACACTTTGTTCCACAGTTTGCCACCATTGCTTCGCCACTCACCGCCCTAACAGCTAAGACCAAAGAAATCCGGTCTGGACAGAACAGTGCGAAACAGCTTTTCAGACATTGATGGAGTGCCTGTGTTAATCTGAAGTCCTCCAAAGTCCTCCGTATTTTTGTTGTGGAGGAATGGCGCAGCGTGACGGCGACGGAGGACCACGGAGTGGAACGAGATGTTCTAATGTTCTTACCTGAGCTTAGACGAGTTGATGCGTACCTGCCTGGTCTTTGTGCGTTCGCTCAGTCACACAAATGTTGTTAGCATTTAGCCTCTCCCAGCAAAGGTATAGCTCCAAACTGGAGTGAAGTTGGAAGCTACCAAGCTTTTTCACGTTTTCCCTATTTAGATACAGTTACGTGAGCCTTTACACGATCAAAGTCTAGTTACACAAAAGTAAACATGTTGATTTTCTAAGCGGATACAAAGGAGCAATATATTGTGAGTATATATTCGACGTCCGTGCAGTAATATCGTCGAAGTACTCCAGGTGTTATTACGCCTCACACTTTTTATCCGCTGTGTGTTATCAATTTGTTCATTTTATTTATTTATTTATCTGATAGGGACAGTGCATATTAATAATTAATTAATAATAATTAATTATAGCAGAGATGCTAGTTTCCATCTGTGGAATTGCATATCTCTAATTGAAGGACAAAAAGTTGTCTCTCATGAAGTCTATTGAAGAACAAATAAAACAACAAATAACTCTGACTAACGCAATGTACAGTTTGGCCTAAGTTCAGTGAAATGTAAGCAGGGCTAAGGTTACTAGCACGACTGTGTTTGTTTGGTCCATTATGATGAAGCCACAGTCTGTGCTGTAGTTAAGTCTGCTGATGTTTAGAACCAGCCACTAATGGAGCATCTGCACTGCTCCTCTCTGGAGTCTTTAAGCACGTTTACTTTACAGCCCTCACACGGACACTATATTTTACGCTCAACATCTTCCCTGCAGACGATTGCTGCTCCAGTTCACTATCAGCCTTTTAGAATAGAGCCTGATTTTATTGTGCTGTGGCTATAACATGTCATTTTTATTACATTTTCTTCTGTGTTTAGGAAAGAAACTGGGATTCACGTTTGACAACAAGAACTTCCACAACGTGTCTCTGGGCCAGGGCCAGGAGGCGGTGGCAGAGCAGGCACTGGCCGTCGCTGCTAAGGAGGGCCACTGGGTCATTCTGCAGGTACGTGCTCTCATACCAGTTATTACAGCGTTTAGTATATGCGTTCCCATAACGAGTAATCGAGTTAATGACTTCCTCCATTTCTGCTCATTCATTATGGCTCGGAGAAAAGCTGATTAGAGGTGTTTTACTGCAGTGCATAGTAACCTTTTGCTGTGTGTTGTTGTGTCTGAGGCTGGGCTCTGATTAGTCATAGACTGAAAGTCAACACTGAATATCAGAGCAATGGTGATTGTATTATTACTCACACAAATGAGAAAGTACCGTTCCCAACAGTTCTCACAGTGCCAGGAATGATGTCACTAAGAAGGTTTTGTCCCATGAACCAAAAGAAATTGAACTGTTGTTTCTTTTATCATTGTTTTCAATTGGTAGGACTGTTCCAGACACTGCATTCTGGGATCTTTATTAGGTCCAATTCACAAAGCTCACTCAGGAGTGCACTTCAATGTAAAAAGTTGAACCTTATTTTGAAAACTTGCACCCAGAGTGTTCAGTGTTCAGTCCAGTGATGTGTGGTCAGGGGAGGGAGTGCGTCATCATCAGGTTTGTGGTTAAAAGCGGCCAGAATCTGGCACATGCACGACACGACTAAACTGATATTTGACTTTAAACCATGGTCTGGGTGAGTACTTGATTCTGATTGACTGGTGGGTGCTAACAGTTGTGCATTATTATGGTATAACTGGACACGGTAGTCCGGTAGTTAAATCACTTGGATATCACTTCGCTGCGGGCATCGCCATAGCAACGCATAACAATATAACAATATAAAGGTATCAGTAGGCGAGTTATGAGCGAAATCAAGCCGCTTGTTGCTCCATTATCCGTGCGTACCGGGCCGTGCCGTGCCAGGCGAGTGTTTACTGCCTATAGGCTGATCGGTTACAAGAGTTTACAGCAGGACGGGCAGCAATAACATGTCTATGAGCGAGACCCGCAGCCGGGGAACACCGGGCCCTCCGGTGTTCGGAGGGTCCGATGTTCCCCATCGGACCTGGGGAACATCGGACCCGGGGAACATCGGGCTGACCCCCTACATAGCTTTAGGTTAAACAGTGTGAAAGTGAAATAACTCCTGCCCAGGAGTGCCGCATATCGGTGCTGGGTTAGTCCTGTTGTGTTGTGATTCTGGCGGAGCAGCGTGCTTCTGTTGTTTCGTTGAGCCTGACGGAGATCCTCGCAGCAGTGAGAGCATGACTCGCTCTGAGACGAGCGTTCAGACAGTGCAAGACCAGCTAAAAACCCACATAAAATAGTCCCTGCAGTTTGGCATATTTAGTGAGTTTAGTAAATGAAAAAAACATTTGTCATAAAATGTTGCTTTTGTGGGACCATGGTATAAGCGGATTAAACACCGAGGAGCCGTGCATTAGACGGTTATAATGACCTCCGCGTCGTGCATTATAACCGTGTAATGCACGGCTCCTCTGTGTTTAATCCTTACTTAAACCACGTTTTGAAAGACTGGAGGTGAAGCCTGCCTTACTCACTGCCCTGGACGATGTGAGGGGGTGCTGTGTTTGTGCCACACTTTTCTACACAAACGCAGTCAGTTATAGTTCTCTACACATTTTTGGAGAGAGGTGCTTTAAAGTCTAAAGTGTGAATAATGACAAACCTTTAAGCGGTCTGTGTGGCGCATCAGGATTGTCCCGCAGGCGGGCGGGGTTCATGCACCTGTATGTCATGGTGGGTCTTCTTCTTCTCTAATGTGTTTGTGATGGTTGGGTTGGTGCAGATGTGTGCAGCCGCCAACCTCCTTTTGGTCCTCATGGTGTGGTGATGTGATAACACCCCCTAGTGGCCAGGAGCAACTCCAGAACATTTGCTATAATAGGAAATTAAATTTGCAACAAATTTAAAGCCTGGCTCCAACAACTTTTATTATTTTTAAAATACAGGTTGACATCTTTGAGGAGTGTCATTTTTTAACTGTGTTTTGTTGTATGCATTTGTATTCTTCGGTTCAAGTGTGCAACATGAAACATAAACATACTGTAAACTGTAGGAGTTGAATTTTGAACTTGAATATGAACTGCTAAACTAATCCATGAGTCACATATCAGAACATGTTTGTCGTGTTGTAAAGTTAACTACAGGGTTTGCAGCTTTCTGACATATTATCCTGCCTATGCTATTTAATCTATATTTTATTTCTTGCACCGAAGACACTTGGGTTTATGACTACAGCTCACGTCACACCTCGTTTATCACTTCAAACTGATTGTATAGAAGACAAGAAATTTTAACCAATTCTCCTTCAATCTTTCATGCACTTGACATATGAAAGCATCTGTCATGTGGAACGAAAAGGCTTTAAGTGCTGTATAAAACACATGTCCCTATAGCACTGCCACATAGGCTGACAGGGGGCACAGGCGTCAATGCCTATCCCAAGGATCGTCTGACACGTTAGAGAAGAGCCAGAATCGAACCGCCGCCCCCTGCACTGTCCTCTACTGCTGCAGTGACAGCTCAGCTTTGCCCCGCGCCCACACCACCTCACGGACCACATCCAATTATAGATGCCGCCCATCAAACAGGAGGACAGTTCTTTAGGAGACTCTCCGCAGGGACAGAGACCACCCACTCCTGTCCAACGGCAGCGCCTCGTGATGAAGGGCTCAGGCAAGTTTACAGCGTTAATCACAATCAGAATCGAGCTACTGCTGTTTGAAGAAAACCTGTCAGTGACCCCAAAGTATCGGTATGGGCGCCATGTTAGGTTGTGTTTATGTTACATAAAGAAGTCGTTCTCTCAGATTGAGCAAAAAGAATGTAATCACCAAATATTGAATCTGATCATTGTTTGGTATTGATTGGATTTACTGGAAGTCGGTTCAACTCAAGCACTGTAATTCATACGTGCTGACGGAGCAGACATTTAACTTTGTGCCGGATGATTTATGTGGACAGTAGAGATGGGCAATATATCGTCTACATTTAAGATAATATCGAAATTGCTATTTGGAGGATATGCAGATTAACAACATTGTGTGTATCTCCAATGTCAAGAAATCAACATAAAAGTTGCAAAAACTGCTGCTAAAGAATTAAAATAAAATGTACTTGGTGTTGTTTTTCTGCACTCTTGTAGTTTTTCTCAGCCACATATCTTTTTGAGCAACAAAACAATCTAAATTAAATGTAGATGTTTGCCTGGACATTTTTTGCCCATCTCTGATGTTTTTCAAAAATATTGCATCATCATCGTTATCAAGAAATATTGAGAAATTAATTTTTGTCAATGTCGGCCACCCCTAGTGGATTGAACCAGGAATTACAGATGAAAAATCTGCTTTGTTTGTTACTATAGCGACCACCATAGATTTGTATCTGCCCACCACTTTGGATTGAAACTATTACTGCATTTTAGCAAATGGTAACGTCACGTGAACACAACCAACGGACCTCCAAATAAAGCTGGAGTTAGGCCCGGATAATGATATTTTTTATTCCTTTTTTAACAATGTATTTGAGTTAGCGTTGACCTCAGCCCCTCACAACAGAGACAAAGGACCTAGAGAGCATTCATGTCAATCTTTCGATTCTTCCAACATTTCAGTGCTCTCGTAATGCTCCTGATCCGGTTTCAAATGTGCACAGTGAACTGAATCTTTATTTTGAAATATAATTCACAAATCTAACAGCACTACCTTGTCTTCCAAGCTAGTGCAGCCCAGTTTCTGCCAATAACCAGCGACAAAGCACCATTCACCCGTCGTTTCAGAGCGCCTCAGTGATGTCGCTTTCCTTCCTGAGAGCCATTTCCTTCTCCATGTTTTCCTTCACGGGTTCTATCACGTTGTGTTTCATTGCATACTGGATAAGATGTTTACTCTCATCTCTGCTTCGCCTGCACAGAAAAGACTATTTCATTTTCCGCTCAAATTTCCTGAGTGCAAGGGGCCGCTGCATTATACAATACAATATCTGCGGCCTGTACTCTGTATCTGCGGGGCAGGGCTGCTGTTTGCATTCTAAGTGGACACGAGGGCAGAATGGTAATGTGAGTGTGGACAGAGAGCTGGGGGAGAGAACTTGTTTAATTAACCTGTGCATGAGAGGTTCCATCATCTGTCCCCCTGGCAACAGCAGACTCTATCTGTCTCCCTGCTTTCCAGAGGTGGTCACTGTGTGTGTCTTTCTGTCCCTCTCTGCTCCTCCCCCACCCTTTCTCCACTCTCTCCTCACCCAAACATCCCCCTCTCCTCTCCTCCACTCCCTCTCTCGCCTCTCTCTATCTTACCCTTCCCTCTCTCTCCACTCTCTCCTCACCCAAACATCCCCCTCTCCTCTCCTCCACTCCCTCTCTCGCCTCTCTCTATCTTACCCTTCCCTCTCTCTTCACTCTCTCCTCACCCAAACATCCCCCTCTCCTCTCCTCCACTCCCTCTCTCGCCTCTCTCTATCTTACCCTTCCCTCTCTCTCCACTCTCTCCTCACCCAAACATCCCCCTCTCCTCTCCTCCCTCTCTCGCCTCTCTCTATCTTACCCTTCCCTCTCTCTCCACTCTCTCCTCACCCAAACATCCCCCTCTCCTCTCCTCCCTCTCTCGCCTCTCTCTATCTTACCCTTCCCTCTCTCTCCACTCTCTCCTCACCCAAACATCCCCCTCTCCTCTCCTCCACTCCCTCTCTCTATCTTACCCTTTCCCCTCTCTCCACTCTCTCCACTCTCTCCACACCCAAACATCCTCCTCTCCCCTCTTTCTCTCTCCTACTCCCTCGTCACCCATACACCCCCGTCTACACTCCCATTCTGTCCACTCTCTCTCTTACTTCTTCCTCACCCATCCACCCCCCTCTCTCCCCCTCCCTCCCCGTGGCCAGGGCCGGCAGCACTCTGGGAAAGGGGTGTGCAGCATTTCCACTGCCTTCCTCCTCTGCATCATATACCCACTGTCGCCCTCTACATCATAGCCTCATTGTTTCTATGTTTCCTTGTTTCAAGTTTCCTCATCCTGTTTGTCAATATGTAGCTCTTGTAGAACACGCTGGATTTCACACATGGCCGCCGTGCATGCGTCCACTGTCTGCAGCCACGTCTCATTCTACCATCTTTACTGCAGGATTTTCATAGAATAAGCAGCGTTTTGTTGCTTGTGATCCAGAGAACGCGTTTGTGGAGCCAAATGTCTCCTATTTTCCACGGCATGGAATGGGGAGATCGAAGCCCAAGCCCGATGCCAGGTCAGGCCGGGCTCAGACTAAGAATGGACGCTGATTGGACAGTCCCTATGCATCTCTCCAACCTTTACGGTTCAACTTAACTATTTATCATCATTATTATTTAACAAGAGGATTTAGGGAAAGATCTATGAGGTACATGAATATTTAAACTGCAGCAAACGCACAAGTCAACACATAGGTCAGGTTTGAGAATGCAGCAGACTCTATGAAGAAAGAAAGCAAATGCATTTCTCTTTGGGAAAACATTTAATAAAACCCTTTCTGTGCACAAGGGCTGAACTGATTGCAACTATTGATGACATTTATAATTGATGTTTATTCATGCCCAGCAGCAGTAATATTTGAGAGGACTAAGACCTGCTAAACTAATACAAGAATCACATGCATTTCAGCACATGTTTGTCCTAAGACCTATGCAACCTTTAGCAGATTGGCAGATTTGAGACATTCTGACCCTTTCTTTGCAGAGGACATTACATGAACTGTCTGTGTTAGTGCTCAGTATGGTACAGATTTTCTGGATGTTATCAGAAAAAAAGAGAAAGAGAGAGAGGGATTCTTTTTGAAAAAAACAGCTGAAGCGCCCTCCCCCTCCCTTCCTGATTGATCTTGGAGGCCATGCCTGTTTTCCCGTGCACGCGCGAGGTTCAATGGGCCAAGAAGTGACGAGGAGAGACATTACGGCAACGATGCTTTTTATGTTAAAAATCGTAGTTTTTTTGACGGGGATAACACATTTATGCAGCTAACTTTGTACTGAAATTTCCAATAAACAGGTTTATCAAGTAAACATGAAGTCTTGACATCGTCTGCATGGTTTATAGCATAACAGAACATTGTTTACTTCGTTGATATGCTAACAGCTAGCGTACGATTTACTGTCCTGTCGTCTTTTTTGTGTTTTAGACCCTTTCAGATTTAGGTCATATTGCATTTGTTTATTCTAATTATTTTATCTATCATCTTCTTCAGTATCTGAAATTGAGACAAAGATAATGCCAAAAAAGTAAGTAATAGAAAAGCAATGAAGATGCATAGTTTACAGAATGCGTACATACTGTATACAATTATACATCCATCGGCATTCCTTGTTGCAGGTCTGTGTACATGGTGAGGGCTGCAATGGGCGGGTCCAGTGCTTATTTTGTAAATTAGTATTTTCAGAAACACTTTTGGTCTGATGTGATGGATTTGGGGAACAGGCCAAAACATTTGCCGGAACACTCTCATTAAACACAATTATATCAGCTCAAATCTTTGCCAGATCTTCCTAAATATTTCCCGGATTCTTTACCCTGAAAAACTGAACGGGGGATCAAATTAAGCACAGGGCGGGTCATTACTTCATCTTTTGCTGGCGTACATAGGATGACTGTGCAATGCCTCCAGGCGTCCAGTTGATCTACAAAAAAGTTAGCATAATTTGAAGCTTCTATATTTACATATGAACAATTCTAAATACAATACCTAAACTTCAGATACTTTGGTACTTCTTTGAACCAACGTTCTTTCAGAATGACCTCAATGGAGTATTGTGCGCCGTTGAACCTTTCACTGTCCAGTCTCTCTACCGTTCACTTTCCAGTGTGTTGCGTTCATGCAGCAGAACCAGAAATGATTACACATGTCTTAGTGCACTGTAGTTGTGAAACATCCCTTTTGCTGGCCAGCCGACACAGAAAAGACACAAAAATCAAACACATGTTCAGTATAATGCACAATAAGCATCTTTTACAAAGCTCACAATTTTACTTACTGACTTTTTGCCCAAGTTCTTAGTCCCGTGCCACATACCGTGTGCGCCACACCACTGTCTTTGTATATCCCATTTCCTGTGTGAGGATTATGAATTAAAATAAAAAATATTATTTCTTTAGATGTGTCCAATTATAAGTTTCATAAATACGACGACACTTACTGAAAAGAGCAGACATCTGTGAGTGGCATCAGTAAACACTTCTGTAATGTGGACCTCTCCCTGTGTCCTGCTCACTGACGTGCTGAAGGTCATTCAGTTTTCCTTATCAGAGAGGCCCCTGTCCTGTTAACAAAGTGTGCACAAATGTGTATTATGTACAAAGTTGTACATGTTCTGTTGCTTGTATATGTATGCATGTATTTATGTGGAACAGGACTTGATTAGTTTAAACTTGTTTTTTGTTTGGGTGTCTATTTTTCCATGGCTAGCATCAGTAAGGGTTACCTATTTTTAGTAAGTAATTCACGCCATTTCATTAGACTATTCGCTTCAATCCACTACAGTTCACACGTCTATACTTTGTTTCTGTGGGGATTTTTGGGGGTATAGGGCTTTGAATTTTGACATTTTAGTCGACACCCTTTAGAATCAGAATCAGAATCAGAATAGGTTTATTGCCAAGGTTTGTGAACAAGGTTTACAAACTAGGAATTTGTCTTGGTGGAAACGTGCGACATAGAACATATAACACAGAATTAAGATAAAAAATAAGCTAAGAACGTTAAACTATAAGGCTATAAGGGCATGCATAAAAAATATTAAATAAATAAGATAAAATAAAGTGACATATGGTAAGACAACAACAATTTGACAATGAACAACAGCGGGATTGTATATACAGATGTGTAGCATATAAAGTGATATTAAGTGTTTAAAGTGATAGCAGCGGGTCTAAGTGTGGACACACCGCACACTGCAAGTGCAGAAACATCCATGAGTCTGTGACTGAGCTACAGAGACTTGTTTTTGTTCATGAGTCTGATGGCGGAGGGGAAAAAACTGTTCAAGTGGCGGGAGGTATGGGTCTGGATAGACCGTAGCCTCCTGCCTGAGGGGAGAGGGGTGAATAGTCCGTGTCCAGGGTGAGAAGGGACAACTGTGATCCGACCCACACGCCTCCGGGTCCTGGAGGTGAACAGGTCCTGGAGAGATGGGAGCTCACAGCCAATCACCTTCTCTGCAGCAGCACAATGCGCTGCAGTTGGTGCTTGTCCCGTTCTGTAGCGCCGGGAACCACACTGGAGGAGGTGAGGATGGACTCGATGATGGCCGTGTAGAACTGCACCAGCATCTTGGTTGGCAGCTTGAGTTTCCTCAGCTGCCGCAGGAAGAACATCCTCTGCTGGGCCTTCTTGATGAGGGAGCCCAGGAAACGGAAGGAGTCCACGATGGAAATGGGGGTGGGAGAGTCTGTCAGGGTGAGGGGGGACGGTGGGGCTGTGTCTTTCCTAAAGTCCACGATCATCTCCACTGTCTTCTGGGCGTTCAGCTCCAGGTTGTTGTGGCTGCACCAGGACGCCAGCTGTTCCACCTCTCTCCTGTAGGCGGACTCATCACCGTCCGAGATGAGCCCGATGAGGGTGGTGTCGTCCGCAAACTTGATCAGTTTAACGGACTGGTGGCTGGAGGTGCAGCCTCCCTGTACACAACAGGGAGAAGAGCCAGGGGGAAAGTACACAGCCCTGAGGAGTTCCAGTGTTTGTAGTCCGAGTGTCCGAGACGATCTTCCCCAGCCGCACGTGCTGTCTCCGGTCCGTCAGGAAGTCAGTGATCCATCTGCAGAGGGAGTCGGGCACGCTGAGCTGGTAGAGCTTGTCTCGTAGCAGTCCAGGGAGGATGGTGTTGAAGGCAGAGCTGAAGTCCACAAACAGGATCCTGGCGTAGGTTCCTGGTGAGTCCAGATGCTCCAGGGTGAAATGGAGGGCCAGATTGACTGCGTCGTCCACAGACCTGTTGGCTCTGTAGGCGAACTGCAGCGGGTCCAGGAAGGGGGCGGTGATGTCCTTGAGGTGGGGCAGGACCAAGCGCTCAAAAGTCTTCATGACCACAGACGTCAGTGCCACCGGCCTGTAGTCATTAAGTCCTGTGATCCGTGGTTTTTTAGGGACAGGGACGATGGTGGACGATTTGAAGCAGGACGGCACGTGGCATGACTCCAGGGAGGTGTTGAAAATGTCTGTGAAGACGGGAGCCAGCTGATCCGCGCAGTGTCTCAGGGTGGAGGGGGAGACACCATCCGGCCCGGGGGCCTTCCGCGGGTTCAGCTTCAGGAATTGCTGACGCACTTCCTCTTCTTGGATGGAGAGAGCAGGGGGGGAGGGAGGGTTTGTGGAGACCTTTGATGAAGTGCTGGGGTCGTTGATGGTAGAGGTGATGATGGGGGGAGCAGGGGCAGCTGGAGTGTCTAGAGAGGTGTCAAAGGCTGATGGGCGTTCGCGTTCGCTTTACTGTGGTGTTGAGTGCTAATCTAATTTACAAACATTCTTACCTCTCAGATAAGTCCCTGTGGATACTCGTTAGTCCTGGCACAGCAATATGAGCAGGTTTTTTTTATTTTTTATTTATAGGAGTAGATGTTTGAGCTCCTGATCCGGTTTGGTAACTGGAAACATAGTTACATACATTTACACAAAATGTAACAATGACATTGTGCAATTCTAATAACATTCTTACAGAGTAAGCTATATTTGGAATCGCATTTCCAAAAACATATGTAGCCCGCTGGCCCTCAATTATTTATCGCACAATAAACATCAGATGCTAGCACTACATTTAGAGTTTAACATTACATATACTGCATGTCTGCACGTCTCTAAATCTCAATGCTACATTTGATGTAATGCACAGAAATATACATAGCCAAGACCTGTGCATGTAACGTTGTGAAAAGTGAAAAACATGACCAGTGTCAGTGTTTACAGTAGGCCATAGCTTTATAACGCCATGCGAACAGTTCATAGTTGGCCGGCGTATTAGTGCTTAGAATTTGCAAAAAGCATAATCACGACGGACGCACTAAATTCAACAAATTGTCGCCATGAAAACTTCAAAGTGTGATGCATTTACCTGTCCATAAGAAACTCTGCCAACTCTTCATCTGTTCTGCAGTTGAGCTCACGAAGCTCCGTCCATCTGTTGAACGACTCTGATATAAATTCCACATAGATCTTGCCTTTGTTTTTCTGCGAGTTTAGAAGACGGACTTTTGAACTGTTTAATGTGTTATGAGAAGTAGCAGTCGTAGCTTCTGTCGTGAGCTGGTTGTTGTCCCACCGCGGCGCTCAGGCCGTAATGGCGGATCCAGGTATGAGAAACACTCTCTGCACGTGTTCAGTTATCGGGGGCGGGCCTGCACGATGTGTCAATCATCGTCTTGCTCGCATTTTATTGGTTTAGGCCAACAGCGAGGGGACTCTTGAGTGGTTGCTGAGATCTCAGAAGGAGGGACTTAACAAAAATATAATAATGTATATTTTTTCTTACTTTATATCAAAATGTAAGGCCAGGAGGTCAATTTTGTACATTTCTTAAAATTTGTAAAACATTTAGACTTCCAGACTATCACTTTAAGTCTCTTTACAATGTCTTGCATTTTTGTTTCCTCTCCACTCGCGTATTGCACTGTTCCCATAACACAAGTCCCACAAAGTGCTCCACACAAGGGAGTTAACCACGACCTCCCTGGACTGCCAATCTGAAGCCATCAGCCCACCACCAAGCACCAAGGGAGTGAAGTGTCTTGCCCAGAGACACAGCGACAGTTTGGTGATGGTTGTCATTTCAGATTTGCACTGCTGACCTGTAGATTTGTGGATGAATATAAGTAAATAAGTAAGTGAGTAAGTCCTGTTTTCACGTCACCATGACCACCATGGGCCTATATAATATGGCGGTTGATTCAGATTCAGAAAACTTTAGTGATCCCAAAAAGCAATTCATTTGTACCCAACCTCAGAACATTTCAGAAAACACATCACCGTCACTGTATCAGTCCCAACAGTTCAGACAGGAGTAAAGATGAACCATAATTTTATAACGGTAATACAAATCGAGCATATGTCAAATAGTCAATGTTACTTTATAAACACAATCCCTTCAGAATTCAACAGTTCAGCGGCAGAGGGGACAAAGAAGTCGGAGAACAGATTTGTTTCCCGAGAAGGTTCATAAAAATGACAATGTGGACAATAGGAATTATGTCCAGTTTATTTTTGAGAATCAAATAACAAACTGAACTGAAATGATTGAGATAAAGCTAATATATGGGTAAATCAGGAATGTTTTGATAATTATGCAAACGTGTCTTCCTGCTAATCAAACATGAGTCTATGTGCCTATTACAGAGGTCCGGAACCGTCTCCCCCGTGGTGTTTTTCGGTCTAATTAATTTGAGCCATTATACTATAATATTTCTAAAGTATGCCACTCAGTACCACTCAGCTTGCCACAAACCTTTGTTAGTATTACATTAAAGAAAAGTATGTTGGAGTATAATATTTCATAAGCATTTGTTTCCCCAGATACAGTATGTGGAATATTAGCTTTACTGATAACAATTGCGATGTTGACTTATTCATTATTTATATTTTTATCTAGATTTAAAAGTTTTAATGTCTTTTTGTTTTGGCTATTACAGCCACTTGCATTTGTCTGATCAGAAATCCCACACTGCCCAGTGTTGCCAGATCCTATGGCTGAAACCAGCAGGTCAAAAAGCTTCAGCCAGACAAAGGCTACGCAGTGTGATTGAGTTTTTAAATAGTTGGTGTCCATTTGTGATTTCGATTGAATTGACTTAAATCTTCCCTCTTCTCCCTCTGCGTCAGGATTGCAGGTGAAGATACAATCCTCTTTGCACTCTTGCTTTAATATATTTCCATCCTTGATGGATACAGCATTGCCACTCAGCCGAATGGAGAACTGTAATACCTGCCTGATATCACGCTCCCCCCAGCCCCTCTTCCAGGCTTTCCCACTCCCTACTCACCTCCGGCCCTCGTCTCACGGGCCCACTCCCCTCTCCAAGCCAGGGTCTGCACCAGTGGGTAATTATCCCCTCGAGAGAGAGAGAGGGATAGATTGGCAATCAGTGCCATAAATTGGACTTGAATATCCCGGCTCTGAGAATTGAGTGGCCCAAACTCACCGGGTCCTTCCAAGCATTTACCGCTAAAGCCGGCCCATTTGCAGATGTGACTGAGAGAGGAGAGAGGCAGGGGAAAGATGTCTGTTCACTTGACTTTGTGCTGGAGAGGAGAGGAGTGCTTTAGGAACATGAATCTTTTATGGACTCTCTCAGACTTCAACAAGATTGTGCAGTTTTAAAGTGGACATTTCTTGCATAATTGTGGCTTATTATCCTGCTCTTGGATGTCTCAGCGTTTATGTTTCACATTTTATCATTTAAATTCATGTGCTTTATGGAAAAGACACTTTTTTGAAAATTGGAAAATTTGTGTAGGATAATGGCATTTGTATGCAAGATAAATGTTTACAGTGCCTGTACCTAAAAATCTCTATATCTCACTATTTTAATTACAATCAGCTTGTCCTTGTGTCGCGTTGAGCATCATTATCTACCCCCATTCAACTATTGCCTTTTTAGACTTAAGACTTGATTCTTTTATCTGCTTCACATGTGATCGAATGGACAGTAAAGCTAACGGAATTGAATGTTTTTCCAATGCAGCTGCACTTACAGAGAATTAACGCTGATCCAATAGCCAATACACATGAGTTCTCCTTTCGCTCATCTGCACAAGAAGGGCTCTGGTGTAAGCATGCGATGCTCTATACTTAACCCACAAGAGTTAAATGTCAGGAGTGGGATTGGAACCCACTCCTTCATTTGGAGGAGTGAGGTTTCACTCCCATTTCTTCTTGTTACATATTACAAGTTATGCTTGGTACTTTGATCCAAGCATAGATCCAAGAACAAAACAGAACAGAACAGGACAGGTTTCACACTGCACGCCGACCGCAGAGCCCTTTGCGGCCGAACTACCTCGCAGAGAGCGGCATGTATTCAGACACGGAGCGGAGGTGAAGTGCCTAGAGTAGTATTGGACTCAACACAACTCCTCATGGTTCGTTCTAAAGCAGCACTATTAATTATAAGATAGGATACAACTGATATGTCTCCTTAATATCCTTTATATGCACAAAATGTGTTTTATGCATATAAAAAAAAAAATCTAAATGTAGTAGTACATGAAAAATTATGTTATTAATATGCCTACAATTATATTTCCTCATGTATTCCAATTACAAGATTGGATAGATGTGAAATTGCTTTATAAAAGTGATTTTTGCACATTTGGTGCTGAAAGCTGCTTCGCTGCGCAGCCTACACGCGGTAAAAATGCGCTCGAGTTCCATTTTTACCATGCACAAAGATACCTTTGGAGTCCTCACACATTCAGGTACATTTGCCCATAAATATAGTAATTATAAAATCAGTTCATTGCAGACACAGCAGCAACAGATTCACCTCATCAAAAGAAAACGGAACAGACTGAGTGACATTGTGTTTGCAACTTATTTCGCTCCCGGATGGCACAGGGCACAAAGGAGTTCCTGTACACATTTTTCTTGGCACAAGAAAGTCTGTATGTCTGCCGTAATGGAAGGAGCTCGAAGTAATGGAACAGTGGATGGCTATTGTCATATTAGCACGAGTGCTAACCGCTGCACCACCGTGCCGCCGTGTCTGACCCAGACCCAAACTACCATTACTGGGACGCTTGAGCCTGGGTACTCTTTTACATTTATCTGGACTTAGATCAGCAGAATCAGCGCAGCCTAGAGCTTAGTATGTTACATGTATGTCCTACCTGTGGCATTCACTGACTGGCACTGCCAAGAGCATTCACAGCCTTTTCTTATCTCTTCCTCCCTCGCCATCCTTGACCGTCGCGCCACAGCCACGTACTCTTTTTTTACTCTTCTACGCTCTTACGGCACACTAGGCTGCTTTGTTTTGCCCACTGTGAGTTAAACACTGTCCTGCGAGAAAGAGAACATCCCGATGGTCCTGCTGTAGCGTAGGTATGAAAGTGTGCTGGGCTGTCCATGTCCATAAGTTTCCCTCTGGGGCCAGGATTCCCCTGAAAAACATAATGTAATCTCAGTGGGACTTTCCTGGTTAGATTATGGTGAAATAAAAAAAAAATATTATTATTATTAAACTATATTATTATTAATTATGGATGCAGCCATTATACAACTCCAGGTCTGTTTTAGATGAGCGAAGAAGGTTATAAAGTTATTAAACATGTCAATTTTGCACAGTGTGTCCCCTTTACTGCATGTCTTTGCCCCGGGATACCCTCTCTTAAACCCATATGTTTTCACACCAGGGGACATGATACTGAATAAAAGAGATTGAACAGATAATATTTCAACTTTCTGATGGCCTGATCTCCTGGAGAAGCCCTGTGACTCCCTTCAGAATTTAGAGTAAAAAAATACACGTCTGGTTGACTCAAGATTTAATTTTAGATTATTGAAATAACAGTCTCTTCATATAGGCCAAGGTTGTGTTGGAAGATCACTGCTGTTCAAGTGTTTGAATGCTAAGGATGAGCTCAAACATACAGTACACTGTGGGCCTCTTATAGTTGACAGAAGTTTAGTTACTTCTCTCAGGTGTTTATACATGTATTAGATTTTGTCAGACTTAAGGGTTTTTCTAAGGGACGAAGAATCAACCCATTGTAGGCGTCTAGCTGATTGTTACACTGTGAAGGTAGTTTTGAGCTTCAGTGTTTCTTGTGTAGCAACGCAATATAGAATATTCTGCACCGTTGTGTTAAAGCCGCTGTGAGCAAATCTAATTGCCAACCCGGCACTGCTGTAGTCCCACATTGCATCGCTAGATGCGCTACCTTCGAAACAGCGATTTTACTTTGTCTGGCAAAAACAAGCTCCGCACCTGCCCTGCATTTGGCCCATCTATGAGTGAGCGCCCTGGGACCCAGATCTTGCTTCATGATCAGAAGTAAGTAAGTGCTTTATTTGTCATTGTACAATTGTATGTTGATATTGCGTTCAGGTGTTGGGTTAGTCCTGAGCCGCTGCGACTGAGCACGCCGCCATTGTGGGCCAACTCGAGCAGCATGTTTTTGGAGGTAGGGGAAATTGGAATACTGCCTTCAGTGGTCCTCTGAAACGGTGCAGAGCCTCCTGGGTTTGTCTCTGTTTCAGAGCGTGGTGTCCTGGTCAGCTCCTCCTCCTTCTTCTTTCCTCTTCCTTCTGCGCTCCTGGGCAGCACGGTAGCGCAGCGGTTCACAGCTAGAAGGTCCAGGGTTTGATTCCCACCTGGACGGGGCCTTTCTGTGTGGAGTTTGCATGTTCTCCCCGTGTCTGCGTAGGTTTCCTCCGGGTACTCCGGTTTCCCTTACCACTAACAACATGTACAATAGTCCAGGATGAATGATGTGTATGAGTGAATGTATGGTGGTGTTCAGAGGGACCGTTGGTGCAGATGTGTGCAGTCGTGACAGCACTTCTGTCAGTCTCCCCCAGGGGAAACTGAAGCTACTTTTTAGTTTACCACCACCGAGTGTGGAGTGAATGTAAAATGCTCTCATGTAAAGCGCTTTGTGACCATGTCTGTGAAAGGCACTATATAGAGATCTTCTTCTTCTGCGCCGCAACAGTTTTTCACCATCTTCTCCTTTGTCCTTTCCTCGTTTCCTGTAGCCCCTCTTGTGACGCCTCCACTGTGCTGCAGCTGTAGGGAACTCTTGTGCTTCTTCAGTGTTTCAGAAGAAGACATTTGTAGGTTTCAAATGTCTTTAGCTCAAGCTAACTCAAGTTTACTTTTAAATAACCTGGGTCCTTCATGGCTAGCAGTAAAAAAAAAAAAAAAACACTGAACCTCACAAAAACACAGCAAAGATGTACAAAAGTATCCTCTAAAACAATGTGGAACACAGAAATTACAAATGCAGTTTGCGGAAAAAGGTAAAAAAATAACCTGTAGCTGTACCAAGAGAAAGGGAGGTAGGTTCTTGTTTACGCAAATCTGGGACCTTCTTGCTGGGAGGACAAACCATTAAGCCACTTCAGAGATAATATATTTAATATTCAATAACTGACACTTCATTTAAATTAAACAAAACATTTAAGCAATTAGAGGAAAAATTGGAACTAAATCAGCCGTATCAGGACTGAACCATTTTATGCAGTGTTTCAGAAACTGTTTAAATCTGAGTCAGATGGAAGCCCACAGGGAGTTTTAGTGCAGCTTCTTGCGATGTGGAGAGTGTCACCTTATACTGTCAAACACGCATCAATGAAATAAAACACAGCTCCCGGTGTGGTTTTGATGAGGGATCGCCATTACAGTGTGCTTAAAATAAGGTGGACTTAACTCCTGGTTGCCGTGCGTTCATCATCCTCTCGGGCAGCAGACCTAATGACACACTGCAGTCTATTTCCACGGTAAACAACATCGATTGCTGAAATGATTGATGTTCCACACAAAGTGGCCCTCTTGTTTCTTCAGTAATTATTCCCAATGCAGCTGTGTGTCGCTGTGTCAACACTGTCCGTCCGTCTGCAGCACAGGAGCGCCTTGTTAGCTACATGCACGAGGAAACTGGACCCAATGGAGGAAGCCTGTAGCATATGTGAAAGCAGCAGTTTTTACCTCATATAAAGAAGGGTAAATGGTGGAGAGAATACTGCTCGTATTGTAGGGTTGATTATAAACTAACACTCTCATTTAAACATGCGCTGAAATGCCTGGTTTCTTGTGTGAGCTATTCTGTTCAGTCCTCCTCATTTGTTTATGCCCGTGGACATGTTGAAATAGGCACAGTGAGACCTTGAGTCAGAATTAGATATGAAACTGTTGGAAATACTCAGGTGTGTAGCAAGCTCGCAGGCTTTATTGGACATGACAGCACACAGGGAAAGGGCTTTAGAGCAGGAAGAAACAGTCAGCAAAAATCCACCACAATTGATTTGTTAAATTGTTTGTTGTGATGGTTCATCCAGTCAGAATCAGAAACCAGCTGACACACTTTGGGTTTCCAAAATACTCACTGACAGAACTCCAGAGCAGCATAGACAGGCTGCTCTGAAATGCAATTAAAGGCTCTTCTTTGTCAATGCTGCTAAGTCTAAGGTTCATTCTGCTGATTGTACATTGTTGATCATTTAATTGTACAGTGGGAAGAAAAGTAAGTGCACCGTCCGTTTCACATTTCTGCCTAAATTGGTCATGAAATGTGGTCTGATCTTCATCAAAATCATAAGAATGATAAAAAACTGTGTGCCTAAACAAATACCACCCAAACATTTACATTTGATCATATTTGTATTGGCCATAACATGTAAACATTCACAGGAGAGCGTGGAATAAGTAAGTACACCCCCTGAATCTGGCAGTTTTGTAAAGAGGAATGGTCCAAGATTCATCCTGATCGTTGTGAGCGTCTAATCTGCAACTACAGATCAGCCTGCTATTTATTACAAGGGTTCACTTACTTATGTTGTGAATGTCTCAGGTTTTTCTGCTAAATATTGTGAATTCATTTTTCCATTGATGATAGACGTTGTCCAGGCCCTGAGGCAGTAAAGCTCCCCCACACCATGATGCTCCTGCTCCAGACTTCACAGTGAGGAGAGGGTTTTGATGTTGGTGGGTGTTCCATTTTTCCTCCACACATGACGACGTGTGTTCCTCCCAAACTGTTCAACTTTGGTTTGCGAAATAGCACTTGGATGCTCCACAGCACTACTGGAAAAATATCCTGTGGACTGATGGACTCGAAGTTGAATTTTTGGAGTGGAACACACAACGTCATGTGTGGAGGAAAAATGGATCACACATCAACATCAAAAACCTATCCTCATTGTGAAGTTTGGAGCAGGAGCAATCATGATTCAGGCGGTGTACTTTTTGGGAGGTATTAGTTTAAGCAGACACTGTTTACTCATTCTTATGATTTTGATGAAGATCAGAGCACATTTCATGACCAATTTAGGCAGAAATGTGAGAAATTCCTTTTTTCTTCCCACTGTAACTGTTGATAAGCTCAGGAAGGAATGTTTCCATCTCAGGTCAAGGCACTGTTTACCGGAGGATTACGTTCTGTACAGGTATTTAGCATTGACTAAGGGACATGTCCTCTCGCTGCTCGGTCCAGTACGGGAGACATGTCTCCTCGCCGCTTGGTGCGGGGACATGTCCTCGGTCCCGTGTCCTCAGTGATGCATCAGAGCCTTGCCTCTGGTGCTTTGTAATGGCTTCCACACTCACTTTGATATTATTATGTAAATGTGCTATCAGCGCGTCATCAGCCGGGCTGCGAGGCGCTTACTGAGGAGACAGAATGTAGCACCTGAAAGTTAATTAAAAAGCCATAAAGTGTGTCTGCTGGTGCTGTTTGTTTGTCAGAGCCCCCCCCTGGAGCCCCCCCACAGCCCACGATGAATGCTTTCATTACAGTGACAAGTTCTGGGGCAGTCTCTCTCTGCCACGCGCTGCTCTTTTTATTACCCCGCGCTTTACGCAGCTCTGGAAAAGGCCTTATTGATGAAAAGCTGTTTAGATTTAGGCTTTTAATTTGAAACGAACTGAGGCCACGAGCGGCAAAACTAATTATGTGTAGAGCAAATAAACCTTTTCACAAGTGACGGAATTAAAGGAACGGCACACTTTAATTGGTTTAGTAACTCTTCCTTTTTCCACCACAGGATCAAAAGAGCAGAGGGGACATTTAGGGCAGAGTTATTTTAATTACAAAGGAAGGCTGTCTATACACTGCCAAAATATTACAGAAACCTTTCCCAACATTTTTTGAATCCTGTATCTTCTTAACAGTATTATTCAAAGCCAGAAGAACCGTAGCGCACATAACTGCTGTAGAATTCTGCACAATTGGCTTGGAAAAGAGTGTCTGTAACTTATTTGAAAGCTTCTGCAATGATGCAGTAGATGTTGGATTTGTTTGTTTGTTTTACTTTATTGTCCCTGTAGGGACAATAAGGTATGATTATCTGTATGAAAATGTGTCTGTATGATTATCATTTAAGTGAAACTACACAGTAAACCATCCTTTTTATGCTGATGTTCTGAGAGTATTGTCCAAGTGCATGTTTTTCTTTATTATCAATAAGCAGCAGAGTGGCGCTTAGTGCTCGTGCTTCACAGCTAGAAGGTCTTGGGTTCGATCCCTGGCGGGACAGGTAATCCGGTTTCCCGTCCCACTAAAACCCATGTACAAAAGGTGAATGGGTAAATGGTGTGTGTGATTGGTGTTGGTGAGAGGAGCCAATGGCGCAGTTTAGAAGCCTCACTTTCGTCAGTCAACCCCAGGGCAGAAGTGGCTACTAACACCACCCAGTATGGAGAGAATGAATAATGCACAGACCCGGGGCCTGACATTGCCTTACTCTAGGGGTTAAAGCTACAGAGCAAACAACAATCACAACAAAACTTTAGTCTTTGATTATTGCAATGTATCAGTCAAATTCCAAACAGTGTTTGAACAGCCAAAAAACATCAGGAAGATTATCACCAAGTGGCACTTCTAAGCCTCTATTCCTCTGGTTAGTCTGCTGCAGGAGTCTGGAGTGAATGACTGAGCTGTGATACGGCTCCTTTACTGAACCTTAGTGAATGACTGAGCCGTGATACGGCTCCTTTACTGAACCTTAGTGAATGACTGAGCCGTGATACGGCTCCTTTACTGAACCTTAGTGAATGACTGAGCCGTGATACGGCTCCTTTACTGAACCTCAGTGAATGACTGAGCCGTGATACGGCTCCTTTACTGAACCTTAGTCAATGACTGAGCCGTGATACGGCTCCTTTACTGAACCTTAGTGAATGACTGAGCCGTGATACGGCTCCTTTACTGAACCTCAGTGAATGACTGAGCCGTGATACGGCTCCTTTACTGAACCTTAGTCAATGACTGAGCCGTGATACGGCTCCTTTAGTGAACCTTAGTAAATGACTGAGCCGTGATACGGCTCCTTTACTGAACCTCAGTGAATGACTGAGCTGTGATACGGCTCCTTTACTGAACCTCAGTGAATGACTGAGCCGTGATACGGCTCCTTTACTGAACCTTAGTGAATGACTGAGCCGTGATACGGCTCCTTTAGTGAACCTTAGTGAATGACTGAGCTGTGATACGGCTCCTTTACTGAACCTTAGTGAATGACTGAGCCGTGATACGGCTCCTTTAGTGAATGACTGAGCCGTGATACGGCTCCTTTACTGAACCTTAGTGAATGACTGAGCTGTGATACGGCTCCTTTAGTGAACCTTAGTGAATGACTGAGCCGTGATACGGCTCCTTTACTGAACCTTAGTGAATGACTGAGCCGTGATACGGCTCCTTTAGTGAACCTTAGTGAATGACTGAGCCGTGATACGGCTCCTTTACTGAACAGACGTCACTTTGTGTTTTCTGGATGCCGTGATTAAAAATCCATAACCATCACCAGATGTGTTCTGAGCCTTTCTGCACTCTGCTCAGGACCAGGTTTTCCAATAACTCAGAGGTTGACCGTTTGATGCCCAGCTCCCGCAGGTGCCGACTGTTCCTGTGTCCTTGGGCAAGACACTTGATACCACGCCCATATTATACCTCTTTAGTCCGGCTGTCATTGAGAAGACTGCAGAGTCTAGATCCGTGTCAGGTCCAACTAACGGAAGGACAGGTTCATACACCAGGCTGTCAAGAAGCTGAACTCTCCACTTCCCTCCCTCCACTGTCCCCTAATGTTTATTCATATGTGATAACACTCTGTAGCTTTGTTTGAGAGTAGCATCATTTCGACGTCTTTACAAGCGGCAGGATTGATAATAAAGTTGGTAGAGCGGGTCGTCTCATGATTGACAGGTCGTGGGTACGAATCCCAGCTCCCGCAATTGCAAACTGTCATTGTGTTCTTGGGCAAGACACTCCACCCTACTTGCCTCCAGTGTCTGCGTACATTGGTGTATGAATGAAATAGTGAATGGGTGACTGGTTCCTTACTGTAAAGCGTTTTGGGCCTGATGAAGGTAGAAAAGTCCATTTACCATTTACCATAACGCTAACCGAGCTGAGCAAGAAAGATCATTTTATTAAGCTTTTCCATTCCAGATGAAAGTCCTTCTGCAATTTCATGCCTTATTCATTCATTCTAAAAAGCCAAAGTGGCCCTGGGGCAGACTGATGGAAGCGAGGCTGCCAATGTGTGCCATCAGCCCCTGAATCCCAATCTGCAGTGAGCATAATAGACAGTGTATTTCAATGCAAAATCAAAGCATTGTTCACGCGCCTTCAGAGTCACATTACTGGAGTTACATCGGATGAACTCAAATCATTCTAGGATCCCGTGGGCGCTGCAGGGTTGAGCACCCACCCAAATCTTTGGGCATACATGTGAATTTGCCCTACCTATAAATCACCAGAGCCATATTTATTTTCCTTTAACATGTGAGATGCTCCACTCACTCATTGAGGAGTATGCCCTGACCCTTGTCTTTGTGACTGGGAACATTTCCTTTCTCGCAAATGATGACATAAAAGTGTAGAATGTCGTGACCACTGCCTATAACTAGAATATTTTGGCCCAAACACTAGAGTTAATGTTTTAAATCTTCCCTGTTAATACTGAAAACATATCCAAAGTCTACATTAAATATTCCAACGTGTTCTGTGGTGTGGAAATAAGTCTAAGTTGCAGCATGCTGAGGAGGATTAAATGCATTGAGCAAAGGAAAATGAGAAAGTGAAGAGGCTTAAGAATTAATGGCTGCGGTTATTAGTGGTGTAATTAGATTTCGGAATGGACCAGTGCTGCACGCCTATGGCTGCATCCCCATCTTTCATGGGTTATCCTGCTGGTGTCAGGCCAGTCGGGGTGGAAAATTGTGCTCAACCAGGCCTGGGCAGTAGAACAGGCTCTTCCCGCCGCTGGTGAGGGGATTTATGGCTCTATAATGAGAGCCGAATCTTTGGAGCGGCTCTTCCAAATGCAAGGATTCCAAAGACTGGATCATTTTGGAATCAGTACTGTTAAATTAGGTTAAAACCACATACACAAATCCAACTATTTTCACAAATGAGATCTGTTTTGGCTGTGTTCAAGAGCTGTTTGAAATGATATGGTCATGAAGTTCACATCAGCACCAGCCACTCTCATCTCCCTTCTGCAGACGAATGAGCAGAGACCTGCCTGGTCGCTCTCAAGCCTAATGTCACTTACCTGGAAATTGGTTTGGAGTGCTTTGTACCATTTAATTTAGTGCCACATCAAAGTCACTGCAAGGAGAAGCGATAGGGCAATGTTTTTAATGGCCGCTTTTGGCTGCTTCTCATAACGTAGATTATACAGACAGTTGCGGCATCAAGTACCTTATTATGCTATTATGAGTTCTCTATTAGAGGCTTACCAAATGTCTATGTAAAACAAAATGGGTGATTAATCATATACAATGAATGCATTTATCCTAATTATCCCAAACGAATTACTAAATTTCACATCAACGAGCTTATAAAGGTTAAGGTATACTTTATTAATGCCTGTAGGGAAATTCATTCTCTGCATTTGACCCATCCTCAATGCCGCTGGGGCAACCTCTAGGAGCAGTGTGGAGCCAGGCTGGTGGTCAGAAACACCTGGCTGGAGGATTAACCTATTGTACATGTTTTTAGTGGTAGGGGAAACCGGAGTACCCGGAGGAAACCTACGCAGTCACGGTGAGAACATGCAAACTCCACACAGAAAGGCCCCGTCCCTGGTGGGAATCAAAACCGGACCTTTTAGCTGTGAAGCACAAGCACTAACCGCTGTACTACCGTGCCGTGAACCGTTCTTCCTCTCATCGACAAACGCAGGTGGACAGCTGATTTTTATTTTTTATATTTGGACCTATTATTATTAATGCATATAATTTTTTAAAAAATGGTTTAAGGTGTGATATTTATCTACAAAACATCAATCCTGTACATCTGTCAAACCTGGTTGAACCCTCTGTGTGCAGAATATCCACCTGGTGGCTCGCTGGCTGGGCACGCTGGAGAAGCTCCTGGAGCAGAACACTCAGGGCAGCCACGAGGACTTCAGGGTGTTTGTGAGCGCAGAGCCCTCCTCCTCTCCAGAGGGCCACATCATCCCCCAGGGCATCCTGGAGAGCTGCATCAAGATCACCAATGAGCCACCCACGGGCATGCACGCCAACCTGCACAAGGCCCTGGACAACTTCACCCAGGTAACACCACCCGCAGGTATACACGCCAACCTCCACAAGGCCCTGGACAACTTCACCCAGGTAACACCACCCGCAGGTATACACGCCAACCTCCACAAGGCCCTGGACAACTTCACCCAGGTAACACCACCCGCAGGTATACACGCCAACCTCCACAAGGCCCTGGACAACTTCACCCAGGTAACACCACCCGCAGGTATACACGCCAACCTCAACAAGGCCCTGGACAACTTCACCCAGGTAACACCACCCGCAGGTATACACGCCAACCTCCACAAGGCCCTGGACAACTTCACCCAGGTAACACCACCCGCAGGTATACACGCCAACCTCCACAAGGCCCTGGACAACTTCACCCAGGTAACACCACCCGCAGGTATACACGCCAACCTGCACAAGGCCCTGGACAACTTCACCCAGGTAACACCACCCGCAGGTATACACGCCAACCTTAACAAGGCCCTGGACAACTTCACCCAGGTAACACCATCCACAGGTATACACGCCAACCTCCACAAAGCCCTGGACAACTTCACCCAGGTAACACCACCCGCAGGTATACACGCCAACCTCCACAAGGCCCTGGACAACTTCACCCAGGTAACACCACCCGCAGGTATACACGCCAACCTCAACAAGGCCCTGGACAACTTCACCCAGGTAACACCATCCGCAGGTATACACGCCAACCTCCACAAGGCCCTGGACAACTTCACCCAGGTAACACCATCCGCAGGTATACACGCCAACCTGCACAAAGCCCTGGACAACTTCACCCAGGTAACACCACCCGCAGGTATACACGCCAACCTGCACAAGGCCCTGGACAACTTCACCCAGGTAACACCATCCGCAGGTATACACGCCAACCTGCACAAAGCCCTGGACAACTTCACCCAGGTAACACCACCCGCAGGTATACACGCCAACCTCCACAAGGCCCTGGACAACTTCACCCAGGTAACACCACCCGCAGGTATACACGCCAACCTGCACAAAGCCCTGGACAACTTCACCCAGGTAATACCACCCGCAGGTATACACGCCAACCTGCACAAGGCCCTGGTCAATTTCGCCCAGGTAACACCACCCGCAGGTATACACGCCAACCTGCACAAGGCCCTGGACAACTTCACCCAGGTAACACCATCCGCAGGTATACACGCCAACCTCCACAAGGCCCTGGACAACTTTACCCAGGTAACACCACCCGCAGGTATACACGCCAACCTGCACAAAGCCCTGGACAACTTTACCCAGGTAACACCACCCGCAGGTATACACGCCAACCTGCACAAGGCCCTGGACAACTTCACCCAGGTAACACCACCCGCAGGTATACACGCCAACCTGCACAAAGCCCTGGACAACTTCACCCAGGTAACACCACCCGCAGGTATACACGCCAACCTGCACAAAGCCCTGGACAACTTCGCCCAGGTAACACCACCCGCAGGTATACACGCCAACCTCCACAAGGCCCTGGACAACTTCACCCAGGTAACACCATCCGCAGGTATACACGCCAACCTGCACAAGGCCCTGGACAACTTCACCCAGGCAGAGATGGGGACTCGCGAGTCGGACTCGGACTCGAGTCGGACTTAAGTCGCTATTTTTAGAGACTTGCGACTCGACTCGGACTCGTCCCCTAAAGACTTGAGACTTGACTCGGACTCGTCCCTTAAAGACTCGAGACTTGACTCGGACTCGTGGTCTGAGACTCGTGAACATTACGAGTCCCTCGCGCACTTATTACACACGCTGTTTGGACGCTTGATTCTGGCTTTTTTTCTCGGCCGCTCCCTTGTCTCAGTCTCCTCTGTGCGCGCTCTCTCTCTCTCTCTCACCCAGCACCGCGCTGCTCATCGGCTCCTCTGCCGTAAACCCCCCCCCCCCCATCCCCCCCCCCCCGCGTGCGCACGCTGCCCTGTCGTGGGTTTGTTGACATCGTGAGCGCGCTATTCGGACTGTACTTCTAGCGATCACTGCGAAATACAACAGTTTCTCTCATTATTAATGTAAAGCCTTCATTGGTGCTTAATAAGCGCAACAGCGAGAGTGAAGGTAAAAGGAGTTTGAGCAGCTGCATAAGTTGTAGCTACTACTCAGTAAAGTGATTAGTGATCAAATCATTACCATTACGAGGCTACCGTTTATTTAGGGAATATTTTGTCAAAGACCAATAGTTGGCAGTGGATATAGCAGGTCCTGTAGCTACAGGCTGAAGATAGAACACTCATGTCAACAGTCTGTAAGCCTTCAAGGTAAGACTGGAAGTATTATTATCCACAATGGAGTTTTACTGTATGATAGGGCACTTCAGTAACATTCTGACGCTAATTCTGCAGACATGTTTGTGACAGAGTACAGCTGTGTAACTATACTGATGTTACTTTTACAAAACTGAAGTAGTGGTGTGGGGGGGCTAGTTGAATGAATGACACAGGGCCTGCCTTTGGCCACAGAAATAGTTCATATTATTTTTTTCCTAACTTACCATTACATTGGGATTGACTGTGAATATGGTTCATAGAAATATTGTGATGTTGATTATTTGTGTGTGGAAGGCCCGGGCTCGTATTAGTTGTTTTTAATTTACAGGTGTTTATTGATTTTAAAATAGTTTTATTGTACTGTGATTTGAATTCGTGTAAAACATAGAAACCATGGGACTTGGACTTGACTTGGACTTGAAGGGTCAGAGACTTGGACCTAGACTGGGACTTGCGGTCAGAGACTTGGACTTGACTTGGACTTGTGGGGTCACAGACTCGGACTTGACTTGGACTTGTGGGTCAGGGACTTGGACTTGACTTGGACTTGCAGGTGAGGGACTTATGTGCATCTCTGCACCCAGGTAACACCATCCGCAGATATACACGCCAACCTGCACAAAGCCCTGGACAACTTTACCCAGGTAACACCATCCGCAGATATACACGCCAACCTGCACAAGGCCCTGGACAACTTCACCCAGGTAACACCACCCGCAGGTATACACGCCAACCTGCACAAGGCCCTGGACAACTTCACCCAGGTAACACCACCCGCAGGTATACACGCCAACCTGCACAAGGCCCTGGACAACTTCACCCAGGTAACACCACCCGCAGGTATACACGCCAACCTGCACAAAGCCCTGGACAACTTCACCCAGGTAACACCACCCGCAGGTATACACGCCAACCTGTACAAGGCTTTGGACAACTTCACCCAGGAGTTCAGCTTCCCGATGGCCTTGTTTATGAAATTTGTAGTTGCAGAAATTACTAATAACGGAAATCAAACAGTTGTCTTTTGATGATTTATTATAAGCAGTAGAAAATAATCATTTGTGAATAGCAAATGAATAAATGATAAAACATGTAAACATATGAGTGAGACTGACAGACAATGTGTGATCACACCAGAATCCTAAGTCAAGTCTGAGGTTTCTTCTCTTCACCCTCAGTATATAGGCAAATTAGTAGATAGACACAGTGAGATTAGCAACATTCCTAAGGAAACAATAAAACACAAGAAGGACAGATTTACGGTTGTGTTCTGTTTCTGAAGAGGTAAACCAGACCGGACAGGTCATTATCCCTTCACCAATGTTTATCCAGAGGTTTCAGATAGGAGAAATGTGGGGGTCCAGGCTCGTAGATTCCTACGAGCCAGGTCGTCTCCTCCCTGAAGGCATTACCTTGAAGAGACAGTGTGATGCTCCCCAGATCTTCTCCGCAGCTCTCACGATGCACTGGAGGCTCCTTCGGCAGGAGGCAGTGCTGGCGCCATGCCACCCAGTGATGGAGCTGGTCAGGATGCTCTCTATAGTCCCTCTTTAGAAGTTGCTCATAATGGAGGCTGGGACTCTAGCTCTTCTTAACTTGCGGAGAAAGTAGAGATGCTGATTACTTTTCTTGACCAGTGATGTAGTGTGCATGGTCCAGGAAAGGTTCTCTGTAATGTGCACACCCAGGAACACCCTCTCCACTGCAGCACCGTTGATTGTTAGAGGAGCATGCTGGACCTCTACGAAAGTCCACAACAATCTCTTTCGTCTTCTCCACATTTAGAGAGAGATTGTTCTGTGTGCACCACATGGCCAGACTGCTCACCTCACTCCTGTAGTTTGACTCGTCTCTGTGGTTGATGAGACCCACCACTGTTGTGTCGTCTGCAAACTTGATGAAGAGGTTTGAGTCGTACTTTGGAGCGCAGTCATGGGTCAGCAGAGTGAACAGGAGGGGGCTCAGCACACAGCCTTGGGGAGATCCCGTGTTCAGTGTGATGGTTCTGGAGGACTTTCCGCCGACACGTACAGCCTGTGGTCTCCCCGTCAGAAAGTCCAGCAGCCAGTTGCACAGTGATGTGTTGATCCCCAGGTGGAGCAGTTTGTGTATTAGCTGCTGTGGGATTATAGTGTTGAATGCTGAGCTAAGGTCTAACAACAGCATTCTAACGTAAGAGTCCTTTGTTTCAAGGTGAGTGAGGGCTGAATGAAGCGCAGTGGAGATGGCATCTTCAGTTGAGCGATTGGACCGATAAGCAAACTGGTATGGGTGAGCAGTGTGGGTAAAAAAGTAATTAGTTATAGTTACTCACTACTCGTTCCAAAAAGTAACTGAGTTAGTAACTGAATTACTCTATAATGAAAGTAACTCGTTACCAGGGAAAGTAACTATTTGCGTTACTGTTAAAATAAATTGCGACATATATCAAAGAATTTATATATATATTTTTTTTTAGCAGTTTTCAAAAGTCATATTAACTGAATGAACTGCATGGGGGGTAGAGTGTTATATATATAATAGAAATATAACACATTTACATTTACAATCACGAAGCATGGTGGTCATAAAACAACCCTTTTCCCACTGGAATTAAAATGCTTTCTCAAACAAGTTTTGAATGGTATTGACCAGTATTTACGTCTCTGTTTTATTAATGTAGGAATACGGCCGTATTCAAAGAGAATGAGGAGGAACAGGAGTAAAAGAAACATGTGCCAACGATCAGGGCAGACTTTGCGCACAGGCATTGTGCATAAAGTCTCTCCGTTCATTCATCAGGCAAAACCTAAAACAATCATCAGCAAATATAAGGTTAATGTCCTAACAGAAACTTAGCGCCTACAGTCTCTCTGGAGTGGAGAGCGGGGACAGAGGAAGAAGAAAAGGCGCTGTGAGAGAGAGGGAGAGGGGGGAAGACGTGTCTCCACCGATTCTGCATCTTTGGGTTAAAAATAAGATCCAACACGACAGATCAATGATCACCAACTCGATTCTCCCCCGCGGCCGCACCGCGCTGTGGGGATGACGAGCCGCGCTGTGGGGATGACGAGCCGCGGGTCCGGGACACACGTAGTTTTTGGAGCAGAGAGCACGAGCTCTGCACACACAGCAGCATTACTCCGTTACTGAAAAAATAACGGCGTTACCTAACAGCATTATTTTAAACGGCGTTATTCCCAACACTGTGGGTGAGTGACTGCTACTGGGTGACTTCTTTGGCACCGGAATGATGGTGGTTGCTTTGAGGCGCTTTGGGACCACAGCCTGCTGCAGAGATGTGTTAAAATGTCTGTGAAGACCCGGTGCGAATGTTGATCCTGCTCAGAGATCTTCTCACACTCTCTGGAGATAGCTTCAGTACTTGGTCTTCAGGAGGTGGTGTTGACTTTTGTGCCTGGGTTCTGTTGAGTGCCTCGTAGCGAGCAAAAAATTAATTTAGAGCGTTCAACAGAGAGTTGTCACTGTCACAGGTTTGTCGAGGAGGTTTATAGTCTGTGATGGTCTTTATCCCCTCCCACACACTCCGAGTGTCTCTGCTGTCTCTGAAGTGATCAGTTATCTTTTTGGAGTACTGCTTCTTGGCTTTTTTGATGCCGCGGGACAGGTTGGCCCTAGCTGTCAGCAGTTTCTCCTTGTCACCAGATTTGAAGTCCTCATAAACCTGAGGACTTCACTTGTAATCCAATGTTTCTGGTTGGACCTGGTAATGATGGTCTTAGAGTCTGTAACATCCTCAGTGCACTTGGTGATGTAGGCAGTGACAGTCTCTGTATATTCCTGGAGATCAGTGATATTGTTGTGAATGGCAGCCTGCTTGAACATAATCCGTTGTGTGAAAGCAGTCCTTGAGTTTCTCTAAAGAGTCTTTACTCCACACTTGAATCTGTTTCCTAACTGGTTTAGTGACTCTAACCAGTGGCCTGTATGCTGGCAGTAAAAGAATAGTTATGTGGTCCGAGGCACCAAGATGGGGGAGGGGGTGTGCCTTGTACGCTCCTTTTTTGGTGGTGTAAACCAGATCCAGGATGTTGTTTCCCCTTGTTGGAAAGTCAATGTGTTGATAGACTTTGGGGAAAACACTTTGGGTCTGCGTGGTTAAAATCCCCAGCTAAGATGAGAAAGGCATCTGGGTGGGCTGTCTGTTGGTCACTGACACTCTGGAACAGTTCATTCAGTGCCTCTTTCCTGTTTTTGAGGTTAGAGGTGGGCGGTATATAGACAGCCACAAGCAGTACAACAGTAAATTCCCTGGGCAGGTAGAAAGGGCGACACTTAATGATCATAAACTCCACGAGGGGTGAGCAGTGTCTGCAGACCACGGCAACGGCACGGCACCAGGTGTCATTGGTGTGGACACAGAGACCACCTCCACGCGTCTTACCTCCCTCGGAGATCACTCTGTCTGCTCTGCAGCAGGAAAGCCCCTCAAGCTGGATTCCACTGTTCAGTATATTACCATTGAGCCAAGTCTCAGTGAATATAAAAACACAACTGTCTTTCACCATCCTCCGAGTGGAGCGTAGCAGACGAATATAATCCATTTTATTGTCCAGTGAACGTACATTAGCCAGAACAATAGTAGGGATAGAAGGCCAGTGTGGTTTAGCTGTTATTCTTGCTCGGATACCTCCTCGTTTGCCCCTTTGTTGTTTCCTGTAGTGCCTCTTGTGACGCCTCCACTGCGCTGCAGGTGTGGGGGGCCCTCGGTGACCTGTCAGCGCTTCAGAAGATGATATCTCTGGATTTGTAGGTCTCAAATGCTGCTCAAAAGCCTTTAGGTCGGATGTGTTTACTTTTAAAACACATCCTCTGTTCATTGCTAGCAAAGAGCTTTGGCAATAAAAAATCCGCTGAACTCTAAAAACAATGTGAATCACAAAAACTGCAAATGCATTTTGCAGAAAATGGTAGAAACGTTGCCTTGTCAAGAGAGAGAGAAAAGCCTGTTTACGCGCCGCCATGGCAACACATGGTGTACACGTCAACCTGGACAAGGCTTTGGACAACTTTATGGATCACAGGGTGCTGACCAATACTAGAGTGGGCAAGTGTTTGGAGAGGGAGGGAGATGGATATTTATGTAATTTATGAAATGATAGCGTATGAACCAAACACAACCTGTGTTTTTACGAGGATATAACATTATAATGAGGTCAAGGCTCAGGAGAGTCGTTGCATAATAAGGAAATGTCACACTTACAGTAACTATGAAACATAAGTTGTGAATTAGTTTTCTAGCAAGTTCCATGGTGCATTTTGCCGCTGCATATTCATATTCACAGCTCTGGCATACAGTATGTCTTTGACTAAAGGAGTTGTTTTTGTCACCGGTGCAGTAAACAGCAGGTGCCTCTGTGTGTGTGGGAGAACACATGTTAGACACTGTCGCAACTTTGAAACAATGTGGTACAACAATAGGCAGATGCAACTGCTGCCTGATCCCTCACGCTTATTCAGATGCCCTTTTCTGACTTCTGCCGATTTAAAAGGCTCTGAATATTTGTGTGGCAGCGTCAGGGGAAAACCTAGTGAAACGATCCTTGTGGTAAATGGTCTCAACTTATATAGCGCTTTTCCACCTACATTAGGCACTCAAAGCACTTTACAGCAAGGATCCACTCACCCATTCATACACCAATGTACGCAGACACTGGAGGCAAGGTGGGTGAAATGTCTTGCCCAAGGACACAACGACAGCATGCACCTTCAGGAGGTGGGGTTCGAACCCCCGACCTTCCGATCACGAGACGACCCACTCTACCATCTGCGCCACCGTCGCCCCATCCTTGAATCTAAAGGCAAATATAATCCAAGCGTTTTAGCCTCACAGCTAGAAGGTCCCTAGTTCGACTCCCACGTGGATAGGGCCTTTCTGTGTGGAGTTTGCATGTTCTCCCTGTGTCTGTGTAGGTTTCCTCCAGCTACTTTGGTTTCCCCTACCACTAAAAACTCTTTATTTACCCCCCACTTCGAGAAGCAATACCGGCACAAGCCAAGAGATACAGTACATACAGTAAGAGCTAACAAGAATAATGATTATTGTGCTACTATATTCTGCTAATGTTGCCTTGTTTCTCTTGTAAAGCAGCAATTCCCTACAATTCTCCTACAACACAGTCACCAATGTCAGAGGTAACAGTGAGCAAATAACATGCCTAACATCTATGTCCCACAGCGTTCAGGAAGCACAGAGGACTTTTTCTTTCACGCCAAGGCTAAAGACTAGCCTCCGGCATCACCAGCGAGAATATTGCTCTCCAATTAGATGTGTTTGTGAAGGCTATTGGTTGGGTCATCCATGACAGTAATGATTTTCCGTTATCGTTGACTGGACTTGGTCAGTTGAGGGTGTTTTGTATCTATCTTCAGAAGATTCTTCTCACGCTTGCAATCAGAAAGTCAGACTGATAAAAGATTAAAGCTTAGAGGTGTATTTAAACTATGCCAGTCCTGGAGGTAGGACTGGTCAGGACTAGGGCTGAACGATTAATTGCATTTGCAATTTTATTGCTATATTACACAACACGATTTCGTAATCGCAGGGCACGTGATTTCGGAAGTAAATGGGGGCGCGAGATATGGCCGCAAATTCTGCTCTGCCACGTGCTTTTGTTTACCTCTCAGTCTAGTTAAGGTGCGCAGTAGATTGTGGATGTACAGTGAAAATATCAGCGGATTCTTACGTCTCTGCCTCCACAGAGATATAGGTGAGCCTGTGCTGCTTGTAAAGAGTAAAGAGTCATTTGTAGCTCACTTTAGAAGGCTTATGTTTGGGAATGTTGTGGATAAAGAACTTATCTCAAAAGCATAATGACGGTTCATGACCATAAAGTATCCGCGGAGGCCATGTGCCTTTATTTACCTTTGCATCTACCGCATATGTGCTCCCAGACGCTACATATAAACACTACACTGCTGTATGAAAAGTGTTGGAGACTACGATCCGAGGCAGCAGTCCGTGTCATGTCTTATCTTGAGGAAATTAGCTGTTTAAGCTGAAATGTCACTAAATGGCTGCGAGTCAGAGAGACGTGTCTGTGTTTGGCCTCATGTCCCGTCTCCTTGCGTCAGTGTTCTTCTCTTTCTTCATATTGTCCAAAGTTACATCCCAAAACCAAAATGCTGCTCCTAATTCCACTGTGTTTTGGCGTGTGCTCCATCTGGCCAACTAGTTAAAGCAGACATTTGTTCTTACTTTTCCTGCACTTTAGTATGGGTGATGTTACTGACCGGATGAGTGATTTTCTTTTTCATTTATTTACAGACTGTACTGTTAAGTTCAGACAGTTTTTAAGAAGTGCAGTCCACATGTTCAAAGATTTAGAATAGGTCAGGCAACAATTTTGTTTGCTTTATTGTTTACATTTTCACTTCAAATTGATCTAATATTGTTTATTATGAGGACCATGCAACAATAATTGCATATTTAATCGCAATCGCAAATTAGATTATTTTCCAAAATCGTTCAGCCCTAGTCAGGACTGACATAGCCCCACCTACTGCCTTTATTGTTTGCACTTTCTTTGTTCTGAACTGGTCCTGATCCAGTCCTGATTTTCCCAAACAGTGACTCCAGCTGACACTGGCCAGACCCTGCGCCAGGCACAGAAACGGCACTCGGGAGAACAGAAGTGCACGTGGGTTCACGCTCTTGGTGCGAGTTCACGGGATAAGTAGCCCCGTACATTGGAAGTTTTTGAAAACAAAAGCCATGTTTTCCATTACAACGACTCTCCCCAGTGAAGTGGATGCTTTGCAACACACTTGTGTTCCTGTGTCACCGTTAATGGAGACATTTTTACATTTCCAAAGTTACGCCAGTGTACAGTTGATAAACAAGACCAGATAAATTGTGAGCAGACACATTTTATTTTGAAATACACCGGATCTTCTTTTCTCACAAGACCTGAATTCCTGTTTGGCTCTTGTTTTTCCATCAGCTTGATCTACAGGGTTTCGGCAAAAATAGATTCTTGCAGATTCTTTCCGTTGACGCGGGACGGCCTTGGTAGCCGGACCCTGGAGCAGTGTGAGTGTGCGACATTGGTTTTAATGACTTTCTAAGGCCGTTTTCACACATGTTGGAGTTTTGTAGGTCGCCTCGAGACCGCCTTAGCTCCAACTGTATTTACTGCAAAGTTAGTTAAGTCCGCGTTCACACACGCTCGCACAAAACATCACAACATCAGCCACATAACAACGATCAGCTATTCAACAAACTTATTCCCATGACAACGGGCATCGACCTGTCAATGTGCCGACACTGACACGCACGCATGTACAGGCACACTTCCCCGATGTTACTGTGGTCACTCCTCTCCCTCGTGGTTAAGTACACTGAGGCTTATAGATGCGAAGCGCAGAGAAATGTACTTCATCAGCACATGGAAAGGAAAGTTTCACTGCAGCAGGAAGGAGAAGACAGGAAAGAGAGGCGTACCGTGATGATTTAAAGTTAATCCATTTTGTCTAATCATTTTGAGTAATTTAGAGTAATTAACGTAACGTCCTCATGCAGCGTGCATAGTCATTCTTTCTTCGTGTAAAAAAGAGACATCAAAGCGAGGATAGTTCACCAGAGGTCGGCTGCCTTCACACCACAGCGGCTGTTTCGACTGTCGTAAAGTGCTGCGGTTAGATTCACACTGACCCTAAAGTGCCGCTCTCAGGCCGAAAGTCCCTTTAAGTCGACCTAACTAGAGCCTGTGTGAAAACGCCCTATCAGGGCCGTACCGGTCCTTAACCAGATTTAATGTGAGCCCGGTGTTAGGTTTCAAGGGGGCTGAGAAACATTGCGGGTAAAATTGGTCAGAGGTTTGTACACCTTGGATTTTTTATTTTATGTTGCAGACTTTTGTTTCTAATTTCAGAACCATAGGAGATAGAGACTTACCGTTTTTTGTTTTGGAATCTAGGTAAGGTATACTTTATTAATCCCTTGCATTTGACCCATTCTCAATGCCACTGGGGCAAACTGTAGGAGCAGTTAGCTGCCAGTGGAGGCTGACGCTCAGGGACCCATCTCCAGATGTGGAGCCAGGCTGATGGTCAGAAACACCTGGCTGGAGGATTCTCCGATTATACATGTTTTTAGTGGTAGGAGAAACTGGAGGAAACCTATGCAAACATGCAAACTCCACAGAGAAAGGCCCTGTCCAGGTGGGAATCGAACCCAGGACCTTCTTGCTATGAAGCACAAGCGCTAACCGCTGCGCCATTGTGCCACCCGCAGATTTTTGTTTTTCAAACAAGCTCCCTCTAAGTATCTACTTAACATAATTATATCAGCCCTATGCCCCAATAAAGCGCCCCCTGCTGTCACAGTTCAACACATTTTACAATGTGGATGTTATGGCTAGTAAAAATACCAAAGAGTAAAGTAGTTCTTAGAGCCTTTATTAACACAAGAGTCTGCAACATTCACAGAACACACAGCTTATATACAACAGAGGCTGGTTCATTAGGTCTACAACAAAGGACACCAAATAGATGTCTTTAAACAGATGCCATACATACAACTGTGACAACACGTATACCACTGCAATTATCTGGCTTAGTTGCATGGTCACTCAGGAGGTCACATGAGATTGTAAACAGACAACTGTTATTTTATTTTAGGCTAAAAAACATATTATATAATTTTTTTAATTCAATAACAAGAAGACATATATTTCCACAATAGTTTAGGAGAATCATATACAGGATTATAAACAAGACATTTGGAAAAATCTGACAAAATTATTAGCCGTGCATGTCGGTATCGGCCAATAAAAATCACCCAAAATTGTCGTGAAAAAACACAAATCGGTCGACCTCTAGAAAGACGCAGATATTATTTTGTGTCTGCTATGCCTTTTAAATCTGGGAATTTTAGTTTCTTTATTCCATTGTTGATGCACCAGTCAGTTAGTGTTCACAAGCTGCACATATGAGGCATATTTTCAGAGGAAATGGACCAGGATTCACTTCTCTCGGCTTTAAAGTACTGCTGGACACATTCGCCTTGATATTTTACATCATAAAACTTATAGTAAGTAATAAATGAAAATGTCAAACATATGGACTTTCTGCTGGCACAGTGAAACTAATATCTGGCAGCTTTTAGATAGGAATTTAGAGCAATGACAAGACATCGGCAGGACACCAGAATTTTGAACTAAGAAAGATTTGGGCTGAATTTGCATTATTCCGCATTTGTCAAAACATTTATGGATGGAACTATTCCATCTGGGAGAAAACATGAGGAATAAAGTGGAAATAGTATTAAGATGAAGTAGTTCTGTGAAGAATCCATACTGAACCAAAGAGGAGACTTCTTGTGTTCCCAGTAAACTCTCAGGCATTTCAACTCGTGTTTGCTCCATTTCCCTGTTTACCGTGAGTGGCAGTTTAGACGGCACACTCCAATTTTCACCCCAGATTTCTCATCAAAGTGCCAATTTACAGAGAGGCAGGAGCTGGCAGACGAATACAGCCGCTTTTTAGCTAGAATTATACCTAGGCCCCTAAGAGGACCGGGGCACTCCACGGGGGCTGTGGGGAACTTCCGTTCTGGATTTTACCATTTTAACTCATCCCTCGCATCATTTCTTGTAAACACAGATCCCACTTGACATTCCCTCAATGTTTGTCCTAAGTTAGTTCTTTTGACCATTAGGTAAGAGGGTGTGTAGTGGCAGTTATAGTAGTCAAAATTAAGCATGGACATATTGTGGCCGACTTCTACCTGTAACCATAACAACATGGTTCCTGGCTCCTATGGACTTTCCAAAAAAACTGTTTTGCTCAGCTTTAAGTCATTATTCAACACAGGCTTGACATTCTGATCTCCATGTGTTTGTCTTAACATGCGCAACATCGTCCTAATTTTATTCTTTGACTATTCTTATTTTATTTTCACCCTATTCTAAATAATGGAACTGGCTCCACAAACCCAGTCAAATTGCAGCATGAACGAGCTTCAGCCTGTGTTGAACACTATGGGGGAAGCTTCCATATTACAGACGTCACCTAAAAGCCCCGCCTCCCCCGCTCGCTGATTGGTCGGTTGAAATTCAACCGATGAAACGCCACTGAGATCAGACCCAGACGTACATATAGGGAAAAGATAATTGAGTTTACGGATGGCTAAAGCCAGGCTAAGTCAAGGTTATCTGAGACTTTATGGTTTACCATCCTTTGACGGACCACCCTTGTGAAGATGCATGTAAAGCACAACCAAAATCAACACACACATAGTATCCTGAATCAGTGTATTTGTGTTGCAGTGGTGTTGCTATCAGCCTCACAATAACAATCTGTGCAGCCTGTGGAGTTGTGAAGAATCCGTGGCTGGTTTCTCTTGTTATCAACCACGTTTCCGTGTGCAGGATTACCTCGGTACGTCAATGCAAACACCACCTCTGCTGTAGCTCACCGATGTCAATCTGCAGATCCGTGCTGCCGCAGAGCTCAGGGGAGTCTACGGAGAGACGAGGGAGGGGTGAGGGAGCCTCTTTCACTGAAGTGTAATCGATGTCAGGGCAATTGCCCGGCTGGACTGGCCGAGGCTTTACTAAAACACATGGAACTTTCTTATAAGTCTTTTCACCGTCCACTACATTCTCTTAAAAACAAAACAAGAGTAAGGAAACTGCATCCTAAAACATTCAGGTAGATTTACAATCATGATTCTGATCAAGAGAATCGAGGTGAGTGACATCACCTGATGACCGTTTATTCAGGAAGGTCAAACTGTTTTGATTGTTTGATTGAAATCGTTTATATCATTGTTTATTTTCCCAAAAATTGCTAGTTTTTTATTTGTATTTAACCTTTATTTAACCCGGAAAGTCCCATTGAGATTAAAAACCTTTTTTTCAAGGAGCCCAGCTTTCCCTGACCACTAAAATACAACAGGGCCCCCAGGAGAGGAGAGGGTCTAAAACAGAACAGCCAAAAAGAAGGAAAGGAAATATCAAATGGATTTTTCTGAATATATTACAGCCCTGCCTTAATTGTTGTAGCGATACTGAATAATCAATAGTAGCATTTCTAAATCTGAGTGCCATAAGTCAGCCCACACGTGTGATCTCCCTGGACAGCACATATCAAACAGATCAGGCCAGTTTATCAGTGAAAATCCAATTGATTCCCACACATGCAGACTTTGATTGTAATCGGCTCTCTCCTCCATCAGCACGCCATGCTCCCGCTTCTCTCCAGCGCTTGGTGAATGCGGCGGCTGAGCATGAGCGGAGCTGTGCTGAATGTTAACTAAACCTGAAGGCTTGGTGCACCAGAGGCTCTCCCCGGGGAGCAGCCGAGAGGGCAGGCACAACATTTCAGAACGATTCGGAATATGTAAGCCTCAGTCCTCCCTTATATGTTATTATTTGACATATTTGCAGGAACATTCCCTTTATGACGGTGAAACCACCAGTATTGGGAGTAACGGTGTTTACAGATAATGGTGTTAACTGATTAGATATCCCATTGGTAACTAGGACAGCTGGGACAAAATATCATATCGTATCACAATACTTTTTACAGCAATACAAAGTATCATACTTTCATTACTTGTGTTTTGAGGGAGTAACAGTTACACGGCACTGTGTTACATTTTGTGTTAATGCACTTTTCAATCTTAACACTTCAAATAAACCTTGGACACACAGTTTATCTTCTTTTCTTTTTTTTCATTTTGAGGTTAACATATTACTCATCATAATTATAATTGTGGCGCAATATGTATCGGCTCGGCCCCAGTATCGATCGTGACAAAAGTGTATTATGACTTTATTATGGCAAAAAGGTGTGTCCCCCCCAGACCCAGCGCTCACTTCTTCCCCAAGAGCTGCTAAACCGAATGAATGTTTTGGGAAGTGAGGAATGGTGATGATGACTGGCTGACGGAGAGTGACTGGCTGAGCAGAGGACCATCAGAGGAGGTGTCGAAAAGAGTTTCCTGACGTTTCATTGTTTCTTTTTAGCAAAAACACATTTGTCAAAACTGGAGCTATGCTACTATGCTAACATAACAACCATTGTAAGGATAATTCTATTTTTGTTTGGATGAGATTCCAAGCTGCCGATGACAGTGGAGGAGATGGTGGAGATGCAGAAGCCGCGGTTTGTGGCTCGTTCATATACAAGTGACATTTTGCCTGACCATGTTCTGTTATCATTGTGTGTTTTTACCATTGTCCACATGTGTGGTGTCTGTGCTCCACATTGTTTTACTGGATGCTTTTGTACGTCTTTGCCGTGTTTTTGTGAGGTTTGGGGAATTTTTTTGCTGTTTTTAATGCCAAGATAGCGGCCGATACACTGTTTTCTTCTGCTCTTTCGTCTGTTTTAAATCATTAAATATGAAATCCCTAAAACCGGAGCAAGAAACAGCGCTCAAAGCGTTCCTCGTAAAAAAGGAGGTTTTTGGAAAGGCTTTCTGCCGCTTGTTACTGCAACGTATCTAGCGTTGCTCTAATTGGTTGATGCCGTCTGTCCATCACGCCCACCGGTGTAGCGATCATGCTCCCAGACTATGTCTTTGAAATGTCTATGAAAAGGCATGTCGTTTGGCAGGCCAGGCAAGAAGAAAGCAGCTTTTTAAAAGTAAACAAACAGCTAGCTTATGAGCTAAAGACAACTCACATAGACTGTAAGTCTAACACATTACCTTTTTTCAAGTAAAGTGATTCTGTTAGAGATTTCCACTGCGTAAAGTGACATGTATATTTTGACATCTTGCATTTTGAGAGTGGAAAAAAGAGATTAACTGAATTTGTAATGGCCCAAACAAAGAAAGGTCACACGCTATGATTTTGCTGGACCACCTTTAGCTTTGATGATGGCACAGTGTTTGTTTTCGTTTAAGGTTGCATACATTTTTCACCTGCGTCTTGTATCAATGATACAGGACAGTCGGACCACGGTGCCTATCCTGACCTCTGTCCCTCTGAGAATCTCTTTCACTGGAGTACTGGCCCCAGAGAGGACCCCAATGTACATGTTGTAGTTGCGGGGGAGGTCGAAGCATCTGACAAAACATGCGAAAATGTATTGTAAAAACGAGAAAGACGAGGCGATGATGCAGAATTGAAACTACAAATCGAATTCCTCCACTGTATTGGCAGGCTGATCTGAAATGCTTTTGCGTACGTTGTATTTGTCTGTGTGGAACAAGCTGCCCGGGAGCCGTCCGGAGCTGAGCGCGCTGGCACTTGGTGACAATTAAAAGAGAAGTGTGCGCTGGCTTAAATGGCGCCTCCTCGTCCCGGCGCCTGACGGGTGCTGCTGCGCGCTGCTGGGGACCCCACTCAATAAACCCCATACGGAGCCTTTCAGACAGGCAAACAACAGAGAGAGGCAAACTCCACAACACTCTCCGCTTCAGAGACGCTTGTCCTGTCTAAAGTGCTCACAATGGAACAAAGCATGAGAGAAGTTCGAAATCATCCACTCCACTGTCAGACGGCCTCAGTGCTGTAGATGGACAGTTAGGGTTGCAAAGGTGTGGAGCATTCTCCATAGATTTTCCAGAAACTTTAGCTAGAACATTTTGTCCAACCGCTTACATATACAGTACATTTTTGAATTTGTGGGTAATTGGTGAACTACAGTATTAGTTTCTCTAATAGTTACTCTGCATGAATTATGTTTTTGAACCATAAAACATGTATTTGACACGCACCCTAACTTAACCTAAAATCAGAATCAAAATCAGAATAGTTGTTATGGTTAATAGTTGTCTGCAAACAGTTTTACGGACTGGTGACTGGAGGTGCAGCAGTTTGTGTACAGGGAGAAGAGCCAGGGGGAAAGTACACAGCCCTGAGGAGTCCCAGTGTTTGTAGCCCGATCTTCCCCAGCCGCACGTGCTGTCTCCGGTCCGTCAGGAAGTCAGTGATCCACCTGTCGGGCACGCTGAGCTGGTAGAGCTTGTCTCGTAACAGTCCAGGGAGGATGGTGTTGAAGGCAGAGCTGAAGTCCACAAACAGGATCCTGGCGTAGGTTCCTGGGGAGTCCAGATGCTCCAGGGTGAAGTGGAGGGCCAGATTGACTACGTTGTCCACAGACCTGTTGATAAGATAAGAGTAGATAATTATTGATCTCACAATGGACAAATTCACTTACATTTGGCATTCAGTAAGATCACTCAGGATGTGCAAAATAGACAGGAAATGTGTGACAGTTAAATAGTAAAAAGGGGTAAGTAAAAGCAAACATCTTAAGGGGTGGAGTTTTAAAAATTAGGAAATGAGCATAAATCAAAATAGAATAAAAGTTAAAACAGACTATAAAAAACTAGAATATCTAGGTGCAAAGTTTACAGTCCTAGTGCAGGTTGTTAATAAGTGACGCTGGTACAGAGAATAAAGTGGCACAGATTACTTTTCTTTTCTGCTGTTTATTTCCTGTTTATTCAGTTCATTCCAGTCAATTCCCACAAATGACGTTAATTCCCAATGATAATTCGTTCACTTTTGCAACCCTAGATACAGTCTGATATATATAAAATTCCATGTTACAAGTATATATATTTGTCATGTTTTTTGTCTGATTTAAATATCCTTCCTTACACGGGCTATTAAACCACTTTAGACTCTTACCAGAGGCATTTCCTTGTTTTTACATGAACTGGCACACTTTGCTGAAACAACAGCTGTGAAGGAGTTTACATGAGGCCAAGACGTAACAAATCAAACAGGCATGAGTGAACAAAACACAATGTTTTTTGTTTCTGACCGACAGTGGTTGGTTTCAGCCCTCTGCATGAGACTGTGATATCAGATAATGTGTATGCAAAGTCCACTTCACCTTCAGCAGACTTGATCTGATTGCAGCACTCAAAGCATCTTCATTTCTCCATTATGTTTGCTGTAAACCAATGGTTGGAGATACAGTAGGTCTCGAATTTAGGTTGATATGAAGCTTCAGTGCAAATTCAGCCTGGAAGATGTACCTTTCCCAATCACCCAATCATGGCCACAGCTCAAGCCACACCTTCGTGTCAGCCAATCATCGTCCAGGATCCCCGTTCTAAAGCTCCCCAGACAATCACTCGGCGTTTCCATGCTGCGACCCTCCTCCGCCTAGTCACTCGGCTCTGCTCGTCGTCGTCAACTGGCAGCCCCAGGTCTCATCCTACCACCACCAGTGTCCGGCTCCGGGAGAAGATTCTGGCCATTATCCATCAACGCCATGTTTTCCATATCATTACTGCAATCTACCGCCGGGGTCTGAGCCCCAATCATGATTCAACTTTCCTAACGCATTCTGTCTCTAAGTCTTTTCAGGTTGAATTGGGACTATGCCCATATATATGAGGAATTCATTATGTTTTGTGATTTAAAGAACGATAACTGCTTTACGTATCTAGCACGTTGATGATTTAAGTTGTTAAACTGTTGCCTTTGAGCTTGTAAAGCTGAAGGTGGTACATTCTCGTGGCGGTTCTTCTATGACTGAGCAGGTTTAGCATTTGCAAATATCAAGCACTAGACACTAGATACAACACATATACCAAGAGGTGAGCTGCTACATACTCAGAAACCACTCTTACTGATTTAACTAAACATTTCTTTGCTCCTTGATGTTTTATTATATGTTTGGAAGGTTGGCCGTGATTGTCTGAAATGAATCCCACTTGATCTAATAAGCAGCCAGTCTGTTCTCTTCCTGAATGGATTAAGGCTGATGTTGCTGTGCTTTTGTTATTCATGTGGTGGTATTAATCAGACTCATATCAAGTTTGATACATCTTATATTTCAGCTGTAAAATGTCCTATGCCAGTGCAAAGTTCTAATAGCCAACAGTATTACAAGTTTTAAAGAAGCCATGCAAAATTTTCCGTATCAGTCCTTCTTGATCAAACCTGTCCTATCTCCTCCCCCTCTAACACCACTGCTGTGTTGTTTTGCAGGACACTCTGGAGATGTGTGCGCGGGAGAGCGAGTTCAAAAGCATCCTGTTCTCCCTGTGTTACTTCCACGCCGTGGTGGCTGAGCGCAGGAAGTTTGGGCCCCAGGGCTGGAACCGCTCGTACCCCTTCAACACCGGAGACCTCACCATCTCCATCAGCGTGCTCTACAACTACCTGGAGAACAGCCCCAAGGTGCGTCATGGCCGCTGACCTCCAGGGGGGCAGCACAAAGGCCAAACATGTAGTCTTAATGGGAAATCTCCACCCGGGTTCTCTGTGGAGAATGAAAGGGCTGAAAGGGCACAGGCCAAATCCTAGTGACTGCGCTCAAGAGGCAACAAAAGGTTTACTGACTTTTTCAAGCACATTTGTTCAGCAAACAGGCTTGGGCCATATGCAATATATATTAGTGCTGTCCAAAATATTGCGTTATTGACGCGTTAACACAAATCAATTAGTAAATTTTTTGACCTCGTGATTAAATTGTCTCAATTTTGCAACATCACCTTTTTTTTCCAACCCGGAAGACAAAACGCTTGGATTCAGTTAACTCCGCCCCCTCTCTCCGCTCATACAACTTTAGCAGTAGTAGAAATATGAATACCACAGCAAGAAGTGAAGTTACTTCACGATGCAGTTATAAGGAGTTGACATGTGCAACACAGCTTCACAAATAACACACACGCTAACACGCGTTATGACTGACTCACCGCTCTGGTCCATCGGGTGTTTCCATTATGGGACTCGCGTTGGTTATAAAAGTTAATTAAGGAGGAGGGGTCTGGGTCTGTGATTGACAGGCCTGAGTCATCTGACTTTGACGCGGCACCTGCAGCTACTCGTAAACAAAGTCCGATGGAGTTCCAGCGAGCTAACTTGTTTAGCAACATGTTCCACAGGGACAACAGCTCTCTCTACAAAGGAGAGACAACTCTACAGCTCTCTCTACACAGGAGAAGCATCTCTACAGCTCTCTCTACACAGGAGAAGCATTTCTACAGTTCTCTCTACACAGGAGAAGCATCTCTACAGCTCTCTCTACACAGGAGAAACATCTCTACAGCTCTCTCTACACAGGAGAAACATCTCTACAGCTCTCTCTACACAGGAGAAACATCTCTACCGCTCTCTCTACACAGGAGAAACATCTCTACCGCTCTCTCTACACAGGAGAAGCATCTCTACAGCTCTCTCTACACAGGAGAAACATCTCTACCGCTCTCTCTACACAGGAGAAGCATCTCTACAGCTCTCTCTACACAGGAGAAACATCTCTACAGCTCTCTCTACACAGGAGAAGCATCGTGACAGACAGAGGCCTTGTACCTGAGACTGCTCTGAGGCGCTGGGTTATTTTATTAGAGTGATTCTTGTCATTTACAAAGCTAGCGGCTTAGCATTGAGCTCGATCGATGTTAGCATCACAGCTAAGGGACCGAACTGTCCTTTCAGAATTGACATCTATTTTAAATGTAGACTTTTTGCTGTAGTCTACGTAAGCATGGGAGATGTATCTCAGTGTCCTCAGCAGATAATGTGTGAGGTATAGAGACGTGATGTATTACAAAGCTTTATTTTATTTTTCTTACAGCAAAGTGTACAAAACATATCACATAAATAAAAAATATTTCTTATTGTGCAGGAACACTGTCCTTTTGAAATGGTTTTCGGTTTGTCATTGAAGATAACACAGAATCATCCAGGTCATGTTTATCTAAAGGCTTGACTAACGGTCTGTAACATTGTGGACCCAAAGACACAGTTATCCCCCTAAGTTAATAGCCCAAAGTCATTTCTATTACTACATTTTAAGTTTAACCAATGTAACTCGTTAACTACCACTGAATGATCACTCTGTAGAGTGAAGGCTATAATAAAGTCTCTATCTTTATGCTTATTTAGTTGAATAATGAAAAATAATAAAAAATTATAGATCTTAATTTTTTAGTGCCAGTTTTCTTACTATTCAACAACTAACACTGCTAACACTATACAATTATCTATAATACAAAAAGCTATGCTAATCAAATCTACCTAAATGCTATGTTAACAATTCGCAAACCTGACAATCAAGGAAAATATTCAACTCCAACTCGCTAAGGGGGCGTGAGCGAGACTGGTCCGCTTTTATAGCCCAGAGTGGCAGGGCATCTGACGTCATCTCAAACACCTACCGTCATCTCAAACGCCTGTGCAAATAGGGGCGCCAAATTCAAAAATCCAATGCAGTACAGACCGTTTGGGGTGATGGCGCCTCACTGACGGTTTTAGGCAGAAAGTTGATCTTTCAACTAATTTGCACTAAATAGCCGAAATAATGACCAGGACATGTAGACAACACTATTAGACACTCATTCATACAGTTTATCAGGGAAAAAAAGTGGATTTGAGGGCGAGTTACTCTTTAAGAATAAGAATGCACTTCATGTTGGAAGACAACAATGTGACCCAACCCACCTGCACATGAAGTTTGCCATATATTAATGTGTCCCAGCCCTAATTGTATGATTTTAAGACATTAAACTATGAATGAACACATGAGATTATGGAGGAAACAAAACAATTAACTTCAATTATGTTCCATCCATCAGGGTATCTGCAGGGGTGGACAAGTCAAATTTAAGACCTTTTTAAGACCTTTTTAAGACCTTTTTAGGACCACAAAATCTAAAAAATAAGACCTGTTTTAAAAGCGAAATGTAAATAGAATGTAAAGAAAATCATAGTCACACAAATCAAGGTGTCAAACTGTAGGATATCAGTTATCGATGTAAAATCTTAAGAACTTAACATGCTAACCATTCAAGTTTAAATAACCGTAACCCATAATAAAAATAGAGCAGAGCCATCATACTCTCAGACATAAATGATATCAAATGTACATAATATTTTGTTAAGTACGCTGTAATGAGTCAAACCACCCCATTGCAAATGTTTCGATCCATTTAGAAAATGCCTTTTAATACTTGAACTGGTAAACATTCAGCTTTTTGATAATGAAAAGGCTTTAGACTAAAATAATTTCAACTTTAGTACTTTATAATTAATTATCATAGTTATTTTTCATCATATATTATTAAGCCACAATGTAGTCTAGGTTTTATGTTAACAAAACGTATGCTGTCCTGCTTAATTCTTTGTCAGGTGTTTTGATGAACAAACTGAGGAAACGTGTTTCTAAAGTAACGGAACTCATGTTTGTGCTTTTACTTTGCTTTCTGTTGTGCTGAGCAGAGTGGAGCGCGTTAGCTTTGTGTTTGCATCCTGAGCCAGTTGTGGCTATTTTTGAACATTTGGGCAAACTTTATTGGGAATTATGCAGTTCGTTACCTTGACTTGGACATTTACAGCAAAGGATTATCTGCAAGATGTTACTCATGTTGGACGTATCGGTGCCTTTTGCTGCAACTTCCCGACGACAGGATTAGCACGACGGACGTCCATTAGCGACAATAACAACTTCGTAATCTTTTGGATTCTTAAAGAGTTCACACTCTGCTGACTTCTATCGTTTTTTGGGTGAATGAAGCTCTGGAGAGCGTCCTTCTGTCCCGCTCAACTATCGGTGAGTTTACGCACTGTGGCGTACAGCGGCCAGTACGTCAGCGTGAAAAAAGGAGGGGTCGCTTTCTGTGCATTAGTTGGCTATTTTTTAAACAAAATTGTGGGCAAATAATTGAGTCAAACACATGTTAATTTTTGAGACCAATTTACCATGGATTTAAGACCAAATGGGCAGAATTTTAGACTTTTTAAGGCCTTAAATTTTGATTCTTGAATTTTAGACTTTTTTTAGACTTTTTAAGACCCCGCAGATACCGTGATCCATCCATTTTCTTCTACATTATCGGGTCGCTGGGGCAGCAGTCTGAGCAGAGATGCCCAGACTTCATTATTGACATGAAATATAAACCTATATATAAATATGTTTTATATTTTAAATTCTTCAAAATGGCCACCCTTTACTTATCATATTTCCCCAAAGAACTTCATAAGGTCCTTGTCCCTGAAATGGTTTAACGTCCAAACCATTTCATTGTGAAGCTCATCTAGAAAATGTCCAAAGTGCAAAGCAGGAATCAAAGCAAATTTTTTTGAAGAATTGATTTCACCTTTTTTTTGTTTAAACATAATTTCATATGTGTTCATTCAGAAATGAGAATCTAAAATGTAAATAGTCTTGAAATAGAAGAAAAAAATTAAAATAAACATACAATTAAAATCAGAAGCTATGAGAGACCAACAGGCCTGGTTAGAACCATGAGGCCGTCCTTCTGTGGACCCACAACCTGCAGGGGGATCCATAGGGGCTGGAGCAGCTCCAACAGTCGGGTCGTGCCCCCACGACCCGGCAACGGACAAGAGGAAGAAGATGGATGGATGGACCATTAACATGTTTCCAAACATTTGACCAGTTAATACCTTCAATAATTTTTTTTAAATGTTATTTTACGTTATTTGTAGGGCTGCCAACTTTGGTCGTTTAGTCGACTAATTGGTCGATGCCGGTCGACTAAATGCACGCACTTTTGAGATTTCTCAATTTACATAACACCAGAGGCCTGTGGCAGGTCTGTCTTTTATCTTGGGCTAATATTTCATAATAAAAACAGATATATCAAAGTTTTACAGAGTGACGTTTGAATTGTTTGCGTTAAATGCTTTTGCTGAAAAAATAAATAAATACAATAAAACTTTGAGGAGAGAAATGAGGACGGGAGAGGCCCCTGCATGTGCATAAGCAGCTGAGATCAGGGCTCTGTTTCTTGGCGAGATGTTGCCTTCAATAGGCCAGACTTCTACAGTTGTTTAAATCTCAAATCCCCTGGTTCTACAGTGAAATAGCCGATCCTGAGTCTAACGCCTGTCCTCTAGTAAAGCACATGGGAGAACGAAACGAAAGTGTAACGTCAGGCTCCGCAGCTCATGGACCTGCTGTGTTACACACCGTGCAGCGCAAAAGTCGAAGAAATGAAGCGGCCTGAGGGGAAGTCATACGGTACCACATGGGCGGCGTATTTCCCAATAAAGCACATGGCTCGTGTTTACATTACGGCGAAACAGAGACAAGTGTCACACGGAAGTGTTACCCAGAGGACATTTGAGAACAGGGACGATGATGCAAGAAGAACTACTGCTTTATTGGATTAAATGGATGTATGGACAGCACATGGACAGCAGCAGATGCAGGAGTGGGGCAGGGAGCTGGAGTCTGAGATTAATGTGACTCATAAGGAATATTAATATATAAGATACAAAATAAAAAGTAAAATATAGTAAGATGACAACAATAGACTTCGAACAAGTCTATTGTTGTCATCTTACTATATTTTCCTTTTTTTTTCCTTTTTCTTTTCCTCTGACCATTTGAAATAGATAAATGTTGTTTCATTATTTGATTGTGTCTATACGTATTTCCCAAAGCATCTCCGGGGCCAGAAGGGTCTCTCCTCTTACTCTGTTGGTGTTCACTCCTCCTGTAGGTGCCGTACGATGACCTGCGGTACCTGTTTGGGGAGATTATGTATGGGGGTCACATCACAGACGACTGGGACCGGCGCCTCTGCAGGACTTACCTAGAGGAATACATCAGGCTGGAGATGATGGAGGGAGAACATCTGCTGGCTCCTGGTTTCCTTCTGCCTGGGAACATGGACTACAGCGGCTACCACCAGGTGGGGCTAATGTCCTATTTCATGCATTTCATTGTACAGTAGAATCTCAGGGAAGACACTTCCTTTTCCAATACCCTTATGAATGCTAGTGTTTCCTGTTCTATGGTATCGCCTCGAGATCCCCCCAGAACAGCTGGAGAAAGTGTGTGTGGATAAACCACCAAAAACATACAATAGGCCAGGATGAATGAGGCTGTGTTTGAGAGTGCATGTGTGGGACAACATAATATGTTATGCAAATTAGCCCATGGCTACAATCCCGTGTGACGTGTTCATTAACATGCACTGTCCCTACCATATAAACCAATAAATAAAAATAGGGAAGTCTGGGCATCTCTGCTCAGAATGCAGCCCTGGATGAAGCAGGAGAAAATGGATGGACAATGGATTAGTCTTACACAGCGGTCAAAGTCGCTTAATGTTGTGCATAATTCAATCCAACACTGTGGTAAACTACTTTTGATTTTGATCCAATTCTGATTGTAGCCACAGCTGCACTGGGGTAGACTGATGGAAGCCAAGGCTTCTCCCAATCAGGCACTAACCAGGCCCTGCCTGCTCAGCTTTTTTATTTTATTTGATCTTTATTTAACCAGGAAAGTCCCACTGAGATTAGGAATCTCTTTTCCAGGGGAGTCCTGGCCCCAGAGGGGAACCTAATGTAAATTGTTTTAGTGGTAGGAAACCTACACAGACATGGAGAGAAAATGCAAACTCCACACTGAAAGACCCGTCCGGGTGGGAATTGAACCTGGGACCTTCTTGCTGTGCTTACCCTGTATGATGTAAAAACAAAAGTGTTTGATTGGCATTCATATGGGGACTTACTATAGCTGTACTGTTAAAAATGCATTTTTTACTTTTCTCTTTCATTTTCTCTTCATCTAACACCAAAATTCAACTGAAAAAGCGAAATAATCATAATACAAAATAAATGTATAAACATAATACAAATTCCGTATGTCTACATCAGTAATCCGAAAAACCTTCAAATCAATATGTGTTGATATTAGTTTAGTTTAATTGTTTATTTGAGCATTCTGCTCAAAAGGAGTGGGCTGAAGCAAGAAGCTTATGAGCGCCCACCCCCAACTCAATGCGATAAAAATGTTCATTTCACAATAATAATAATAATAATAATAATAATAATAATAATAATAATAATAATGACATAGTACAAAAGGAACAAAAACAACAAGAACAGAACAACAAAAAATGTATTATATGCACTCATGATGGTTTTACCTTAAGATTACATGACTGAAACTGTATACATTCAAAAGGGAGTAATTCTAATTATGAAGCAACAAAGATGAGCTACATTGTGGTGTGTATGTAGCTCATCTGTGGTAAACTCATTTTGATTTTGATTCTAATTCTGATTGTAGCCACAGCTGCACTGGGGTAGACTGATGGAAGTCAGTCCCATCAGTCTGGGTGAGGCGTCTCTCACCCAGCAGGTTTTGGGGTTTGGGGGCGTGTCTACCCCGTCCTGTGTGTACGTCTGTTTCTTCGGACATACCGCCTTTGCCAATACCGTCAGATCTCGGAAGCTAAGCAGGACTTGGATGGGAGACCGTTTGGGAACACCAGGAAGCCTGGCAAATGTAGTGAGTGTGTAAATGGTTGGTGGTGGTGGCTGATGGGCTCAGACTGGTTGCCTCGCTTAAACAGGGACAAACCCAGGAGGCGGTGCACCATTTCAGAGGATCAGAGGAGACTGAGGGCAGCCAGGTTTCTTCCGAGTGCTACAGTTTCCCCGACCTATGTGGGTCAGGTTGACACACAGTGGCAGTGTGGCTCAGCCGCAGCAGCTCAGGACTAACACCTGAACACTATTTCGTTGTACAGTTGTACAATGACAATAAAGCACTTACCGAGTATGGAGTGAATGAATAATGCACCAAATTTTAAAAGCGACTTTGAGCGTCTGGAAAAGCGCTATATAAGACTAATGCATTATTATTATTATTATTATTATTATTATTATTATTATTATTATTATTAGTAGTAGTAGTAGTATTATATCTCGCCACAACATAATGAACTTTAAGCAGCATTTACACATACACATGCCCTTTCATGAAATGACTTGGCAATTTACATTTATCCTATGGCAAATTACTTGATCAATCATACATTTAGAAACGTATTGTGATTAGTCTTTTTTTTTTTTTTTTATTACTTTATTTTTATAATTTTTCAAAAATAAGTAGACAATATACAAAAACATACCCACAAACAGTAATTAAATAACAAGGGGGAATAAGTTCAGTCTGTCAAAAGATACACAACACAAATAATATAAATGACATAAATGGCCTTTACATCAGATCGGCCCCAATTCCACATCATACCATACCCGTCGATTTGGTAGAGACAGTGCATGCCTATGCACTAACAGGGGACTCACACATGCAGACACACCGCACCAGACACCACATATCTATTGTCCCTCACCAGCATCCCAAAACACACTCCCACTCCTCTTGGCCCAATGCACATGCTCTACCCGTATACTTGCATACGTATCCACACACTTCATTACTACTATCTATTTTCCATTTGTTTAAATCCATTATCACTTCAGTCCAACACAAAACCACACAATATACACCTGCAACGCTTTCCTAGGCTCAGCGACAGGTTTTATTTATTTATTTATTTTTTATTGATTTATTGACCCCCCTTAGTAGAAATTAGTCCCAACGTACAGTCAACCTCCGCTGCACATTCACAGTTAACCGCTGATTCTCATATTCATGTGCTGTCCATTTCTTTTATAAACCATTTTTTTGTCAAACTCATGGTCCATGTTCCTTATTTTGTGAGTTAACTTCTCATTCAATTTTACTTCTTGTATAATATTAATCAATTTTTTAATATCCAGTGGATTACTTTTTTTCCACTCCTTTGTTATGATCTTTAATGCTGTGATTCTAAGGATTTGAAAAATATACTTTTCATCCGAGTTTATATTCATTGGGATTTTTCCTAATATAATATTTTCTGATTTTAAATCAAGTTTCTTTCCCAGTATCGCTTCAACAATTTGAAATACTTCTTTCCAGTAGGGTTTTATTATTTTACAAGTATAGAAAATATGTGTGTAATTTGCAATTTCTTTTCCACAATTCCTCCAACATTTGCAATTTCCCCCTTTATATTTACTTATACTTTCTGGAGTCAAGAAGTATCTCATAATTATTTTCCAAGCGAACTCTCTCCAAAATAAGCAACCCATGGTTTTATGGACTCCAGCACAGATCTGTTCCCACTCGCTTTCAGTTATTTGTATATGAAACTCTTCTTCCCATTTTACCCTAACGTTGGTTGCCATTTTCTCTTTTTGTTGCAGACAAATTTGGTATAACTGACTCATAGCATTTTTTTATTTCTTATTACAATTATTTGCCATATAAGTTATCAGGGGGTTTAGGTCACCTTTAATCTTTCCTAATTTACTATTCAAGTAACTTCTAATTTGCAAATATTTATAAAATTGATTTCTTGGTATGTTATATTGTTTAGAAATGTTTTTAAAAGATTCCATTTGACAATTTTTAAACAGTTGATGAAATCTTATGAGTCCATTCTCTGCCCACTTATTAAACAGTTGATCTGTTGCGTTTGCCTTAAATTCAGGATCTCTAGATATTTCCCTCAGATAAACCATTTCTTCATCCTTTATCTTCATGCATCTAATAACTCTTTTCCACACCTTAGTGGTGTTTTCTATAAAGTAGTTATTCTTTATTTCTTCTTTGAGTTCTTTATCTTTAGTTATAAATATAGCAGATTTAATTAAATGTAACTTATGTGTTTCCATTTCTTTCCATCTCGGATTATTAGAGTCACTTATCCAAGTTATTATTGACTTCACCTGGGCTACTTTGAAATATGTCTCTAGATCTGGTAATGCTAACCCTCCCCCTGATTTTGGCAGTTTTAAATTTTTAAGCTTCACCCGTGGTTTCTTGTCATCCCAAATAAATTTCCTCATCAAGTTATCCCATTTTTTAAAGTACCTGGGTGGTATGTAGCTCGGCAAAGTTTGAAACATAAACAAAGATCTGGGCAAAGTAATCATTTTGATAGATTGAATTTTCTCAAGCATTGATAAATTCAAGATCTTCCATCTACTAAACTCAGTTTTAACTTGATTAATTAATTTATCATAGTTAATTTCGAAAAGTTTACCCATGCTTTTTGGTATATATACCCCCAGGTACTTTACACGGTCACAGTCCCATTTAAAATTAAATTTACTCTTAATGTCATTATCCACCTCTCTTATCACCATAGCCTCTGTTTTTTGTACGTTTAACTTGTACCCGGAGTGTTGACTATATATTTGTATTTCTTCCATTAAATTATCCAACGATTTCCCAACCTCCAACATTGTCACCATCACATCGTTTGCATACATCGCTAATTTATATTCATAACCCCCCAGACTAATCCCACATATGTTCTTATTTTGTCTTATGCTCTCTGCTAAAGGCTCTATACACAGTACATAAACCAGCGGTGAGAGACAGTCGCCCTGCCTTACACCACGGTGCAGGCTAAACGTCCTCGACAATGCTCCATTTACTTTTACAGCTGCTTGAGGATTCTTATACATCAACCAAAAGCTTTACAATTGTCAAAAATAAAATCCCAAGATAACCGATCGAAGGCTTTTTCAGCATCTAATGTCAGCATTATCGCCTGCTGCCTATGTTTCTCTGCCCAATCTACCAAATTCAGAATCCTCCTCACATTGTCTGACAACAGTCTTCCCTGCACAAAACCGGTTTGATCCTTATTTATCACGTATTGTGATTAGTCTTATTGGCAACAGAGAACTTGTTATGTTTTAATTGGGCTTAATTAACACAGACCAAACATGTAAACCATTACTTGAACTGTTCATATAATTTAACAGAACGAAAGCATAACTGTCATTATGCTGTCGTTTCATGTACGATGTCTTGTACAAAGCAAGTAACAAAACGTGATCTTTATAGATTTCTTTTAGAAGGTTACCAATGCTACCATGCAATGTTAATGTTTCCTACGTGTGTCCAAACCAAACGCCCGTTTTGCTGAGAGTTATAATAAGCCTCAATACAACACTTTGCAGTGAAGGCAATTAAAGTGCTGGCTTTATCAGGTGGATGTGTGTGCACTTGGAAAACATGGAGGAGCATATGATGAGGGGAACAACATTATATCACGATGAAATGCTAACAAAAGCCCCTTTAGCAGAATTACGTGTGGTTACTGATATATACTTTTCCATATGACGCCGAGCAACACAACAGATGTCCTTGGTAATATAGAAATATGCCAAGAGGAGTTTTATTGGCAAAGTTAAAAACTCCCTCGCATTTTTCCCCTGGAGGGTAACAAATGATTCAGAATATCATAGAACAACGGAACAAAAGGGAATATAAACGTGTTCATGTCTTTGTGAGGCAATACCAACACCACAGAAAACTGCAGGCTCTGACACGGAACAACATGCAGTTTCATATCATAGTAGTCCATACTGACATATTTACAGAAATGTATAATGTACCGTCCCTATAATAAATACATACATAAATACATCACTCAGGTCTAGTCACATACAGTTTGTGACGTGCACTCCATTATAGCCTGGTTTTACTCATATTCATACTAATTTCGTACACTAACTCCTTTTAAAGTTTGAAACGATTGGATCTGATTTTACCCAATCGCTAGCTTTTGTCATCCGGCACTTGATGTCACCTTCAACACCCGCCTCCCCCGCTTGCTGAATGGTAGGTTGAACTTCAACCGATGTATCGCGGCCACTGAGATCAGACCCACTGAGATCAGACCCTATTTTGCCTGGAGTGTTGCCTTGGCTCATTCACATATTTTTGAGTAATCTTTAAAAACGACGGCAGCCATTTTAGGTGTAGCTTTGCCTGAGTCCACATAGGAACGCCCCCACCTCCTTTCGTCACCAGCCAAGTTACCAACCCCTGCTGAGAAAGCTAATGCTACAAGCTAAAGCTCCGGTCATCACGTGAAAACAAGAAATATGCACAAATAAAGTAAATAAAACCACCATCTACATAAAGAACCGTTTAACACACTGATCACACACTGAACTGAAGTTTATTGCTCACATTTAATCTACAATATGTCATAGCTGAGTGATTTTCTCCCGGAGCTAACAAGCTACTAGCCGCGAGGAGCTAACACCTAGCTCGGAACATTCATAGAAAACAAGCAGCATATTATGCATTAATAATGTCAATAAACCAGGCAACTACATGAAGCAGCCTTTAGGATGATCACACAATGAGCCTTGCTTTACATGCAGGATCAAATCATATCCTGCACGGCCATTGTTCACAAAGTGATGGTGATAAAGTGTAGCTCCTTTCCAACAGTAAAATTAAAATGCACCGATCGTAGTTTAAATGCGTGTGGAGGAGACGAGAGAATGCATGCAGTAGTGTTGTTCTTGTGTTTTTTTGTTTTTTTTCGGCAGACACGCGCCAGAAGCCGCACCTGCAGTAGTGTTGTGATGATGGCACAGACAGCGTAGCCTGGAAAAATCCAGACTCACTACTGTACCAGCCGGTGAGTCTGGTCACCGTTGCGTCGAATCCATTTTCCACAGCGGTAGATACGCAAGCAAACAGGAAGTGGAGTAAACCAATCAGCGAAGGGCGGGCGTCTGCTGTTGATGTGGTGTTATTAGCGGTTTTGCGTTAATATTTGCGCAGGATTATGAATAACGAAACTCACCTACTGTCCATGTGTTTTTTGGTCGTTTACCGCCGACTGGAGACACGCTTTCTCTCTTTCGTGCATCGTTCGTAGATTGTTATTGAGGGACTTCCGCGTCCCGTGAGTGACGTTGCTCGCTAACAACACGTCACGGCAAATAAACGATTTAGATTGGACGTGAACGGTTTAATTTTGCGGAAGGCGCGAGCAATGACTGGGTGACCAGACTGATCCCCCGCTGGATAAAAAAATACAGAGGGGAATCATTCTGGTCTCACCAGGCTACAGACAGCGTGCTGAAGGGGGTCAGGGCTTCTTAAAGAGACAGAGGCCTATTTCAAGACGTTCGCTACAGCCATTTTGCGAGAGCAAATTTATTCAAGCAGTTATTTTAATTTACCGCATTTACAGACAAACATAAGGTCTCATCTTTGTAGTGTGCTATAGACTGGTACTATGTGATTGAAAGAAGCACAACACCCCCTCTTTAACACGTTTGTAATATTATTACTTTTGTAATATTATTACAAAAATATATTACTTTTTTCAGTAACTGATGAATATAACCTAATACTTAACACAATATGGTAATATATTAGTCTTTACAATTTACGTAACTCAATTTGCATTTAAATGGTTTGTATTGATGCACGACAGAAAAAATGCCAAACTCCGCTCAAATAAAATGTAGCACCAAATCAAGTTGGCCACTGGTGTTTAAGAGCTGCAGTTGTGTGTTGCTAATGTCATCAAAACAAAACAAGAGAATGGGGATTGCAAAAGAAAAGGAAATCTTTTAATGCCCTTTTGCTCGCTAGCAATATGACACTTTTAGATGATATTTTGCCAAACGTAACTCAAAGTAGTGTAACTCAGCTACCTTTTTGTAACAGTAAAATGTAATACAAAGACATTACATTTTAAAGCTGTAACTACTAATATAGAATATATTACAATTTTAAGGTAACTTGCCCAAAATCTTTCATGATTTCTAAAACATTTACAAAGCTTTTCTAATTGTTTATGAGCTCCTAAATACTGACCAGTGCTGGGAATAACAGAATCAGAAACTGCGTTTGATTTTCCAGTAACAACAAATTGAGTTTCTATTTCCTCCTTTAAAACAGCGTTCCCGTTACTGTCGAAGTATTGGAGTTAAGAGTTACCATGGCGGCGCGTAAACGGGCTGCGGCTTTTCTCTCTCTTGACAAGGCGACGTTTCTACCCTTTTCTGCGAACTGCATTTGCAGTTTTTGTGATTCACATTGTTTTACAAGATGTTTTTGTACATCTTTGCCATGTTTCTGTGGAGTTCAGTGGATTTTTTTACTGCCAAAGCTCTTTGCTAGCAATGAACAGAGGATGTGTTTTAAAAGTGAACACATCCGACCTAAAGGCATTTAAGCAGCATTTGAGACCTACAAATCCAGAGATATCATCTTCTGAAGCGCTGACAGGTCACCTGCAGCACAGTGGAGGCGTCACAAGAGGCGCTACAGGAAACAACAAAGGGGCAAACGAGGAGGTATCCAAGCAAGACTCACAGCTAAACCACAAAGGCCTTTTATCCCTACTATTGTTCTGGCTAATGTACGTTCACTGGACAATAAAATGGATTATGTTCGTCTGCTACGCTGAAAGACAGTTGTGTTTTTATATTCACTGAGACTTGGCTCAATGGTAATATACTGGACAGTGCAATCCAGCTTGAGGGGCTTTCCTGCTGCAGAGCAGACAGAGTGAACTCCATGAGGTAAGACGCGTGGAGGTGGTCTCTGTGTCCACACCAATGACGCCTGGTGCCGTGACGTCGCCGTGGTCTGCAGACACTGCTCACCCCTCGTGGAGTTTATGATCATTAAGTGTCGACCTTTCTACCTGCCCAGGGAATTTACTGTTGTACTGCTTGTGGCTGTCTATATACCGCCCACCTCCAACATCAAAAACAGGAAAGAGGCACTGAATGAACTGTTCCAGAGTGTCAGTGACCAACAGACAGCCCACCCAGATGCCTTTCTCATCTTAGCTGGGGATTTTAACCACGCAGACCCAAAGAGTGTTTTCCCCAAAGTCTATCAACACATTGACTTTCCAACAAGGGGAAACAACATCCTGGATCTGCTTTACACCACCAAAAAAGGAGCGTACAAGGCACACCCCCTCCGCCATCTTGGTGCCTTGGCCCACATGACTATTCTGTTACTGCCAGCATACAGGCCACTGGTTAGAGTCACTAAACCGGTTCGGAAACAGATTCAAGTGTGGAGTAAAGACTTTCACACAACGGATTGGAATATGTTCAAGCAGGCTGCCATTCACAACAATATCACTGATCTCCAGGAGTATACAGAGACGGTCACTGCCTACATCACCAAGTGCACTGAGAATGTTACAGACTCCAAGACCATCAGGTCCAACCAGAAACCTTGGAAGTGAAGTCCTCAGGCACATGAGGGTCCGGAATGTTGCCTTCAAATCTGGTGACAAGGAGAAACTGCAGACAGCTAGGGCCAACCTGTCCCGCGGCATCAAAAAAGCCAAGAAGCAGTACTCCAAAAAGATAACTGATCACTTCAGAGACAGCAGAGACACTCGGAGTGTGTGGGAGGGGATAAAGACCATCACAGACTACAAACCTCCTCGACAAACCTGTGCCAGTGACACCTCTCTGTTGGACGCTCTAAATTAATTCTTTGCTCGCCACGAGGCCCTCAACAGAACCCCGGCATAAAAGTCAACACCCCCTGCTGACGACCAAGTGCTGAAGCTATCTCCAGAGAGTGTGAGAAGATCTCTGAGCAGGATCAACGTACATAAAGCACCGGGTCCAGACAACATACCAGGTCGTGTACTGAAAGGTTGCGCTGATGAACTCACTGAAGTCTTCACAGACATTTTTAACACATCTCTGCAGCAGGCTGTGGTCCCAACGTGCCTCAAAGCGACCACCATCATTCCGGTGCCGAAGAAGTCCCCACCCTCCTGCTTTAATGACTACCGCCCAGTAGCACTCACTCCAATTCTTATGAAGTGCTTCGAGCGGCTCGTCATGGAACACATCAAGTCTGTTCTCCCTCCCACCCTGGACCCATACCAGTTTGCTTATCGGTCCAATCGCTCAACTGAAGATGCCATCTCCACTGCACTTCATTCAGCCCTCACTCACCTTGAAACAAAAGACTCTTACGTTAGAATGCTGTTTTTAGACTTTAGCTCAGCATTCAACACTATAATCCCACAGCAGCTAATACACAAACTGCTCCACCTGGGGATCAACACATCACTCTTTGTTTGCAGACGACACAACCGTGGTGGGTCTCATCAACAACAGAGACGAGTCAAACTACAGGAGTGAGGTGAGCAGTTTGGCCATGTGGTGCACACAGAACAACCTCTCTCTAAATGTGGAGAAGACAAAAGAGATTGTTGTGGACTTTTGAAGAGCCCGGGTCCAGCATGCTCCTCTAACAATCAATGGTGCTGCAGTGGAGAGGGTGACCAGCACTAAGTTCCTGGGTGTGCACATCACAGAGAACCTTTCCTGGACCATGCACACTACATCACTGGTCAAGAAAAGTAATCAGCGTCTCTACTTTCTCCGCAAGTTAAGAAGTGCTAGCGTCCCAGCCTCTGTTATGTGCAACTTCTACAGAGGGACTATAGAGAGCATCCTGACCAGCTCCATCACTGTGTGGCACAACGCCATCACTGCCTCCTGCCGAAGGAGCCTCCAGCGCAGCAGCAGAGAAGATCTGTGGAGCTCCTCTCCCCACCATTAAGGACATGTACTCCACTCGTTTCACCCGCAAAGTCGTCAGAATCACCAGGGACCCTAGTCTCTTCAAGGTAATGCCTTCAGGGAGGAGACTGTGGAATCTACGGGCCAGGTCCAGTTGACTTAAAAACAGTTTCAAACACAAGGCCATCGGGAAGCTGAACACCCTGTGGCCACTGTCTGTTGCTGAAAGACCTTGTGTCCAATGTTTTACAGCAGTGCGTAGTCACTTTTGGCCTACTTTTGTCTAGTAACTATTTACTTTTATCATACACTAGCACATTTAGCCTACTATTGGAAAAAGATAATGAGCAACTGTAAATAATTACTTTTGCAAGTGACATTCCCAACAATGATACTGACTACCTTTAATTCCTCTGGCCCTGAATACGTTTAGACCCTATAAGAAACTCACCCAAACCTTTTTGAATTAAACAGACACTCAAATTGAGCACGCTGTTACTATGGCAACTCTTTAGGTGCTTATTAATGATTAACAATGATAAGTAAAACTGTATAATAACTACACATATTTAGCCTTATAAAATTCATGAATTAACACTTAAATCATCACGTACAATTCATTAGTTATGTGTGACTAACACTTAATAACTACTTAACCCATAATGAATAATGATTCACATACTTGTTAAATAGTTATTAAGTAAACTTATTAAGGCTAAATAAGATGTAATTATTATAAAATCTGGTTTTATTACACATTCAGGTGTTATTAGGATGTTCTTAATGTATATTTGAGTGTTACATACGAATGACCGGAGAGGTTTGTTTGGAAAAGCCCATGGTCTTGCTGGTTCACTTTGGCGTGTGAACATCAAACTGGCTGCTGAAGTAGGAAATCAGCCGAACGCACGGCCACACAAGGAAAGTGTATCATTTTGGGAGGCACAGCACAGTGTAATATCCACAGCCCATATGGATCCATGGAGCACAGCAGATTGTATAGTGCCGTGTATAAATACTCTCAGAGGTGCCAATTTATTTCACTGGCAACCCCCCATGTTTGTGTAGGCCCAGTCTCTGAGCACGGTTCACTTTGGTGCCATCTTTTTTCTTTAATCAAGCACCTCGCACACAACACGACTGCATTCTTTTCACACAATTTCCTCGACTTAATGGGGACATGTGCATTTTTATTTGCTTCTTCCTTCACATAGTTTGGAGTAATCCGGTTTACTTTGGTTGTTTCTTCTTCAAAGGCAGAAGCTCCCTGATCTGTATTTCTTGGATGTCCATAAATCTTCATCATTCTGAGCAGTCCAGCACTCCAAAGGCTCTCATTGAGGTGCCATGATTTTTTTTGCCTGTTGGTGGGTAACACTGTATTCATAAGATAAGATAAGCCTTTATTGATCTCACAATGGAGAAATGTACTATTACTATTGAATATTACATTTCTCCTGCTATAGCGGAGGGACATTGGTCTCCTACACAGACATTAATACAGTTTTAGAATGAAAGCATGGTTACAAAGCTCCAACAAGTCTTTTCACCCACACATAGGAAGATGTGTTTGAATAATCTCTATGTAAAGGTTTGTAAAGGATGGTACAGTGCTTTTACTAAATTCTGCTATGTCTGCTTTGTTTGAAATTTTCTGTTTAGTCTCTTCTGGTTATTCCTCCAGTGTGTTCCCGCTCCATCAGTATGTGCTTGTATAGTCTGTTTATATTGATTCATAGTTTAGATTCTGACTTTGCTTGTGTTTGGAGCTGCACAGTTTGTGAATGAGAGGCAGCTGGAGGTCATGGCCTGTCTGGAGGTACGGCTGCATTCAAACACAGCCAAACATCCACAATATGAGCCTGTTTATTTGCCTCTGGGACTGTGTTGCTGCATATTTTTCACTTTTAAAAAATTGTGTTAGATTGTTAGAGCAGTGCACACTACATGCAGCATTTTGCAGGACGATAATACATATTTTTTTATTGTTTCATGACAAATAAAGCCCTTACTAATTGATGAGATAATCCTTTATTGATCTCACAACGGAGAAATTCACTTGTTACATTTGGCATTCAGTAAGATCACTCAGGGTGTGCAAAATAGACAGGAAATTTGCAGACAGTTAAATAGTAAAAAGGGTATCTTATGTACAATAAGTAAAAGCAAAAATCATAAGGGGTGGAGTTATAACAATTAGGAAATAAGCATACATAAAAATATTATAAAAGACTATAAAAAACTAGAATATCTAGGTGCAAAGTTTAGAGAGGTTGTCAATAAGTGACGCTGGTACAGGAAATAAAGTGGCGCTGATGTGTGTATATATATATATATATATATATATTATATATATATATATATATATAAGTGCAATAATCTCATTGCACGTAGTTTTGCAAAGGTGGGTTATTGCACATGTTACTTTACAGTCTGACAGCAGAGGGGATGAAGGCCTTGCGGTAGCGCTCCTTCTTGCACTGAGGGTGCCTCAGTCTTTCACTGAAAGAGCTGCTTAGTTCCTCTACAGTCCCGTGCAGTGGGTGGGAGGTGTCAATGATGGAGGTGAGCTTGTCTAATAACCTCCTGTCCCTCACCTCCTCCACAGAGTCCAGGGGCAGCCCAGGACGGAGCTGGCCCTCCTGACCAGCTTGTCTGTTCTTGTCCCGCCCTGTGCTGCCCGGGGCCCAGCACACGGCAGCGTAGTGGAGAGCAGAGGCTACCACAGAGTCATAAAAAGTCCTGAGCAGAGGCCTGCTCACTCCGAAGGACCTCAGTCTGCTCAGAAGGTGGAGGCGACTTTGGCCCTTCTTGTGCAGTTTATTGTTGAGGTGAACACCCAGGTACTTGAAACTGTCCACCACCTCGATGTCCTCCCACTGGATGTTCAGCAGTGTGTGCAGTAGTGACTTCCTCCTGAAGTTGATCACCATCTCCTTTGTCTTGCTGGTGTTCAAGCACAGGTAGTTGCGCTCACACCAGTCCACAAAGTCCATGATCACTGACCGGTACGCCAGGTCGTTCCCCTCAGACATGCAGCCCACAATGGCGGAGTCGTCAGAGAACTTCTGCAGATGCCTGCTGTCCGTGTTGTATGTGAAGTCTAATGTGTAGATGGTGAAGAGAAACGGTGAGAGGACGGTGCCCTGAGGGGCCCCAGTGCTGCAGACGACCACCAGGTGCTGGAGGAAGTCCGTATGGTGGGGGCTGGAGACATGGGTGCAGGAGGGCTGGAGGCAGGTGAAGGTAGTCGGGGGAGGGGGGCAGTGTCCACTGGGCTGGAGACGTGTGAGTAGGTGGGAGCAGGGAGGGGGCCAGAGGGAGTGGGGGGAGAATCATAACAGTTAAAATGTTCGTTGAATGCATCCGCCCCACGCTGGTCTCCATCAGCTGTCCCTTTGGCACTCTGTCCAAATCCGGAGATGTTCTTCAGTCTCCTCCACACGTCCCGCACGTTGCCCTGCTCCAGCTTCTGCTCCAGCTTCTCCCCATAGTCCTTCTTGGCCTTGCTGATCCTCCACTGGAGCTTGTGTTGGACTCTCCTCTGCTCCTCTCTGTCCCCTGAGTTGAAAGCCCTTTTCTTCTGGTTCAGGAGGGCTTTAAGCTCAGGGGTTGTTGGAGAAACACTGTATCTTCCAGGTTGGTACAGTGTTTTCCACACAGAAGTTGATGTAGTCTGTGATGCAGTTGGTCAGGGCATCGACGTCATCTCCATGAGAGCTGCAGATCACGTTCCAGTCTGTGATTTGGAAACAGTCTCTCAGTCTCTCATGTGCCTCTTCGCTCCACACTTTCACAGACCTCTCCTGTGCTGGCTCCCTTTGCACCCTGGGTGTGTATTCCGGTCGCAGTAGGACCAGGTTGTGGGCTGAGCGTCCGAGCAGGGGGAGGGGGGCGAAGGTGTAAGCGTCCTTTACGTTAGCATACTGTAAGTCCAGGGTCTTATTGTTCCTCGTGTGGCACTTTACATACTGTGTGAATGTGGGGATAGTGGCGGAAAGAGAGGTGTGATTAAAGTCACCGGTGATGAGCAGCAGGGCGCGGGGATGAAGCATCTGGATCTGTGTCACTGTGCTGTGGATGCCTTCACAGGCTGCCGCAGCATCAGCTGAGGGGGGAATGTACAAATGCATCACGACCATGTGCGAAAACTCCTTCAGTAGATACCGAGGCCTCATGCTCACCACGATCATCTCCAGGTCCCGGGAGCATATCTGTTCTTTCAGGTGCGCGTGGCCGTTGTGGCACCATCTTTCATTGACAAACACCGCTACTCCCCCGCCTTTCTTCTTTCTGCTCCCCTCCACACACCGGTCTGCGCGCACGAGTTTGAATCCATCCAGGGAAACCACAGAGTCCGGTATATTCCCATTCAGTTACGTCTCCGTGAAGCACATGAGTCCGTACTCCCGATAAGCCCTCTGATGGCGGGTTAGCGCGGCCAGTTCCTCGGTCTTATTTGCGATGGAGCGCACGTTACCCAAGATGACAGAGGGTAACCATCTTCTCCGCTTGTGTCAACCTCTACAACCTCTGCGTTTCCTGCGTATCTCGGCGGGGTTCACCGGCCTCTCCCCATGCATGAAAGCGGAGTCCTTAAGTCCGAGGAGTTGCTCCCGTGTGTAGACAATGGGAGCTCCTGTGTCGCTGTGGGGGTTCCCCAACGCCGATCCCAAAAGTGCCGAAAACATCATAAGTCCAGGGAAAAGTGCAAAAGTGCAAGTGAGTGTTGCTTGTGTTGAGTTTTGCATATTGTCGTTGTGAACCTGAGCTTGACACTTTAGCCCCAACTCCAGTCACACTGCAGTCAAAATGATCCAAATCATTTGGAAAACTTTTAACAGTTTTCTTCACCAAGATTTATATATTTTACCTGCTGAAATAGTTTCTCAAATCTGTATAAACCTTTCTTCAACAAGGCCAACTAAAACTGAGCACCGAAGGCCACGGATGTTCTACAACGAGAACAATTCAGTGCAATGGCAACAACTGTATTGCATTCTAAAACTTAATGTCCCAAAATAAGGTAATTCCTTATTTTGGTTTTGTTGGACCCAGCCCCTTACTAAGTGTGGGCCAGTGCCTCACTCTGAGACTTTATGACGGCATGTGCTCAGGCTATGGGACAGTGTAGCTTATTAAGGGGCACAACTGAAGCTAAGTTCAAACTACCTGACTTTATCCACTTGCACTTTTACACACAACCACCTCCTGCTGTGGGTTTTGCCCTGTCGATCAGTCCTGGCATATGAGCGGGCGGTGGGCAGGTGGGCAGGTCCTGATCGCAGCTGTCCCAGCCACATTTGGAATTCAGTGTGATGGAGCAGGTCTCGCCCTATCGGAGCACATAACCAGACTAACTGAAGCTACTGCAGTGTGGGGCCACCCCTCAGTGAGACGGCCATCTGTGAGAGCCGGGGCTGACAGCACAGTCTGAGGCAGGAACAGAGCGCAGGAGACTGAGCTCCATCAGGCAACAGCCGGGTTCAGAATAGAATAGAATAGAATAGGTTTTATTGCCATTGTTATGAACAGGTTCACAACTAGGGATGTTACCTGGTTTGCGCACATGCGCTGAACGCACCAGGGCAGCCGTTACAAGGCGCCCCTTTTGTTGCTGAAAATAGAAATCACAATAAAGCAAAGCACATACATAAGACAGTTATACACAAGATTGTGATAATACACATTACGGGCGGACAACCCGCTGGAACTTTTTCATTGGTACATAAGGGAGGGGGGGTGGGTGAAGATACAGTGAGAGAGTGTGAGGCGGACAGAGGGAGGGGGTTAAATCACTGCCACATGTACAGGCTCTGCCACATGTACAGGCACACCAAGACTTAATGATACTATTTTCATAGCAAAGCCTTGTTGCATGTTTAGTTATTTAGGCTGAACATATTTTTACATAGTTTTTACATTGAACCACTGTGGGGAGAGCTCAAACGTTCAGTTCATGCAAGACAGGCCAGGAACTGGAGGCTTTCTGCCAAGAAGAATGGGCCGCTTTACCATGAGAAAAAAATTAAAAACCTCATCCACAACTACCACAAAAGAATCCAAGCTGTCATTGACATTAAAGGGGGAAATACACAGTATTAAAAACTGGGGTGTGTAAACTTTTGATCAGGGTCATTTTAGTGCTTTTTTTTTCATTATGATTTTTATAAGCAAACTCAGTTGTTTGACCATAAATGGCTTTACACAACCACTAACTATGAGTGAAAAAATACATTTTTGTGTTGTCTGTCATATTCTTTGAAAAATAGACAAAAAATAAAACAAATCTGCCCGGGTATGTAAACTTTTGAGCACAACTGTATGTGGGACATGGCCCACATGGTTAATTTCCATCTTTGTTTGGCCTTTGTGCAACCACATAGTCACATTACATTCTAACATACTCAAAACACAGACCAATATTCAAAAGTACAAAGTGCATGGGAGATGGCTGTTTACATCAAAAGTTACTTTTACAAATTGAAAGTAATTGTCTGTATGATGTAAACGTGTGGAGAGAGACAGTTAGATTTCAATAGTAAACACTCAAGTCCCCACCTGATTGGACCTGACAGGCCGGTTCACAGGAAAGCTCGCCTCACTGGTCAAAGGGATCACCCGGGGATTCTGATTCTGGTCTGAGATCAGCAAATAAATGTTTTTATTTTATATACATTACTTATATTTCTTTAATTTGAAGACTTCCATCACTTTAAAAATGATGTTTACATCTTGTGCTGGAAGCTGGAATAGTATTCTAGGTTTGGCCCCGCAGGCAACAGACCACCTCTTTAGCCAGTTTTGTTTTTTGAATTCACTCTTAACCAATTTAAATTCATTATCTGCTTTAGGTTTACGGTGTTATTGGAAGTTAATCATCTCAGCTCCTCAATAACGTTCACTTTTGGGTGTAAATGTCAAACACAAAGTCAGGTTTCAGGTGTGTAAGACTGTGCTGACAGAGCTATAGAGCCAGTATTAATCACTGTACCATTAATGACCAGTAGCCAGGGAGGAAATGTGGATTCCATCTGCTGCTTCATTATCAACATCACTGTGCTTTTTAAGTGTGCGCAGATGAAAGGCGTTCCGGTGCAAAGAGCGCACTTATGTGAAATAAAAGCTCTTCTAATCACACCGTCTGCACCGAGACTTCAAATGGAGAAATATTGGCCTCTAATACAGTGGCACTTTGTAGTAGTTTTGTTTGATCTGTTCTACCTGCTTCTGTTTGAAACTAAAGTGAAAGTGCTGAGGTGGATTCCCTCTTCACTTTATTGCAAATGCACAAAGTTTGGTCCATCTGGAAGCGAGGACCGAACGCAAACGGAAAGACAAGGAAAGGTGCGTGATCAAGGCACTGAGCAGTCCAATGGTTGGCTCTCGGTTCAATTCAAATCAGCACTTCTCCTCTGGCAGCTGGCTTTTTCTTAGTCACTTAGTTCATCACAAACTTTTCAGGCTGAAACCCCCAAAATAAGGATGTTCTTGCACTATTGGGCCAAGTTGTAGAGTATTGCGTTACTAGGTGAAGTCATGAGATTAGTTCGCCTCACACAGGGTGAGGTGAAGTTTTAGGGAAGGAAACATCTTATTGTATTCCTGGATAGAAAGAAATATCTCCAGAAGAAATTTCACAACAGATGAGTGTTCCATATTGCCCACGGGTATAATATTAACATATATACAGTGGGGTGTGAAAGTTTAGGCACCCTGCATCAATAGTGCCTAAACTGGAGATGAAGGTCAGGTCAGGAGACTGTGAAAGCCAAACCTTCAGACTGCAGCTCTTGATGTAATCCATTGGGGATTTTAAGTAAGTGCTTTATTGTCATTGTACAAGCGTACAACAAAATAGTGTTCAGGTGTTAGTCCTGAGCTGCTGCGGCTGAGCCGCGCTGCCACTGTGTGTCAACCTGACCCGCATGACCTTGGAGGTCGGGGAAACTGTAGCACTCAGAAGAAACCTGGCTGACTGCCATCTGTCTCCTCTGATCCTCTGAAACGGTGCAGCGCCTCCTGGGTGTGTCCCTGTTTCAGAGCGTGGTGTCCTGCACTGGTCAGCTCCACCTTCTCCTTCCTCTTCCTCCTGCAGCTCCTGCAGCTACACAACAGTCTTTCACCATCTCCTCGTTTGCCCCTTTTTTTGATTCCTGTAGCTCCTCCTGTGACGCCTCCACTGTGCTGCAGCTGTGGGGGCTCTTGGTGCCTCTTCAGTGTCTCAGAAGAAGAAATGTGTAGGTCTCAAATGGGTTTAGCTGATAAGCTAGCATTTTGTTTACCTTTAAAAAGCTGCTTTCTTCAGGACCATTTTAGACTCTCAAAATAAACAAATCCACCAAACCTCCACAAAAACACGTACAAAATCCAGAAAAACAATGTGAAACAGAAACCACAAATGCAGTTTGCAGAAAAAGGTAAAACATTAAGCTGTACCAGGACAGAGGCCATGACATCGCCATGACAACAAATTTTGAAGTCATTACCAAATTGTAGAAGGTTTGTAACTTCAGCATTTTCACAGATGGTGTTACATTTTCGTTCAGGATTTGTGGGAAATGAACTGAATCCATTTCCCGTTACACACACCTCAAAGGTGGATGGATCCAGCCCCAGGTTTAACAGCTGGACAGATGTTCTCTTCATGAAGCTCTGTGCCCCTTCTTCACCAAACTGACCTTTGCTCATTTTGGTCAAAAAAGTCCATCCTCATGCTTTTTGGAGATCATTTCATCTTCCCCTTGCTTCATTATTCACATTATTATAAAATATGATAAACTTTCACACTGCATTGTAGTTGACTTTGGAAGTTGTAAAACAGCATTATCCATCCATCCATCCATCCATTGTCTCCCACTTGTCCGTTGCCGGGTCGTGGGGGCAGCTGTTGGAGCTGCCCAAATCACATGCCCAGGCTCCTATGGCTCCTCCTGCAGGTGGTGGGTTTACAGAAGGAAAAAAGAGCATTATATAGATTCAATTTAAGAAAAGGCTCTTGCTGATGAGATATGTAGTTACACTGAAGGTATCTAAAGGACACATTTGCATTTTGTATTTTCAAATTCAAAAGGCCAGTAGTAAGCCTCCTGGCCTTCATTTCAGTGTGACTATAGTAAATAAAGGTGCACTTACATAATTTCACTTACTTTATATATTCCAGCGTAGCATATCATTATCATATTTTTTTCCTCTGAATGTAGTCCATTGTTGAAATAATTATTCTTCTCTGCGTGTGCACTTTTTATCTTTTACCTAATCAAAACCAGACACATTCATTATTAGAGAATCTCAAACTCATTTCACAGTGGATTGCTTTTTCCTCGCTTTATTAAATCGAACTGCAGCTGAACATGAAAGTTTAAGGGTAGATATTAAGGGCCTAACTCTTTCTGTTGAGGCATGGCAGCATTTCACCTGGAAGCCAAGAAAGTGCCTGGTCCACACATCAAGGTCTTAATGGCGTTACACTTTTTCATTTTAATTGGACTGATCTCTCTTTCGGATCACTGAAAGTAGCTCCCAGAAACACATTTAGCGTCCCGGGGCTTTGAACCATGGTACAATGTTGCTCCTTCATCACAAACCAATACTTCCATATCACTTCTCGCTGTCACAAAACGTGGTAACACATTCCTTGTTCCTCTCCCGCAAAAGCAAGCTGTGTGATAACCACAGCACCTTTTGAGAAAGTTGCAATAATATGCACAGAGCTGGAGAGGACTTTTGAAGATGGGCTGAAGAAGGAAACTGCGCTTTAGTGGGTACATCAACAGAAGTTAATCTTAAACGTTTCGGTCCAAATACCACCACCATCTGGCGCCAGACAAAGTTCAAGATCAAGTCAGGACTAAACTGTTTCTAAAAAGGGTCTGAAATAGATTTAAAATGGACTAAATTCTGTCTGGATGTAATCAATGATGGATCTGAATGTAACGATGTCTTTCTCACGTCAGTACATAGACGATGCACTCCCACCTGAGTCTCCCCACCTGTACGGCCTTCACCCCAACGCAGAGATCGGCTTCCTCACCCAGAGCTCCGACAAACTATTTAGGACCATCCTGGAACTGCAGCCTCGCAACAGCGGCGGGACTGAGGGGGGCGGCGCCACACGAGAGGACAAGGTAAAGCACATCACACGGAACGGAGGCGGTAGTGAGTTTTTTTTTCAAAGGTACCTAACCAGGTTTTTCAAAATCAGTTGTCAAGCTACCCCCGCCATCTGCTGTTTACAAGTGAAAGTTAAGGCCCCCCTTGCCCCCCACGTGTTGCTGCTTCCACCGCCGGGTCGCTGTGGCTGCAGCCTGTGGGCTGATCTCTCTGGGCTATGGCCAGAGCTGCGAGAGATCAGCCAATCTGCATATGTAGCGCACTCATAGCGGGGACGGGCACAGGTAGACCACAGTGCGCTCAGACCGGGCACAGACAGTCTCGGGACTGGGACCCGGGCTCAGTGCACAGTGGCATGGGGAGACAGCGGGCGCAGCAGCGAGGCACTGAACCCGGTGTGTCATGACAATAGCGACGTATCAAAAGTTTGGAAAGAAACTCCAAAGTCAGCCAATACAGCGCAAATAAACAGAGCGTTCGCAGCAGCAAAGGGAAAATGTAGAACTGACACGTTTAAAGCAATGGACTGTTTTAATTGTTGCACAAAGCGAATAAAGTCGCCAACGAAGAGTTCTGCAACTTTATAAATTATAGTGAATTAATTTTGCAGCTTATTTCCATGTTTTGTCAAACTCCTCCTACCCCTTTGTCTGTAGTGTGCATCTGAAAAACCCTCGCTTTGAGGGCTATGTGGCCCTCTCCCTCACCCCTACCCCTCGCCACAAAAAAGAATTGGGACACCCCTTCATCTCTCGTGAACACGCAAAACGGAGTGGAAGGGCTAAGTGGAGGGCTAAGGGGTAGAATTGAGATTGGGCCTTTCTTTCCTTACATTGTCGACTTCAGAGCCGGTGCTGGCCCTTCTGGGGCCCTAAGCAAAAATCCACACGGGGGCCCTACAGTACCTACGCACAGAGTCGGTGCTGGTCCTTCTGAGGCCATAAGCAAAAATCCACACGGGGGCCCTACAGTACCTACGCACAGAGTCGGTGCTGGTCCTTCTGAGGCCATAAGCAAAAATCCACACGGGGGCCCTACAGTACGCATCCCATGGCTTTTTGACGAAGAGCGAAACCATTTACGGCCAAAAACAGTTACACGCAGTAGTGCAGGGCAGAAGAGGAACATAATAACCTCAATTTTGGCCCCGCCCCACAGTCTGAGCAGAGAATACATTAGACAAGCAGCATGCAGGAGACGGGAGACCATGTGGGAGAAAGGTAGGGGAGACAGACCAAGTGGGGACGCGTGCGCTGAGCGGAGAGGCACACACGTGTTGGGAGTGATGGGAAGGTCTCTCCTGCTCATCCACTTCAGGCATCACACTGCGCCGCTGTTCCATTTTGGTGTTTTATGTGGCTAAGTAGGCGGAGAGTGAGTGAGCGCTGTCAGAGCCTGTTGCCGCCACAACGCGTTCATTAATTGGCAAAACAATGCCATAATTTGACCGAGATGCTGGGCCCTTGCGGCTGCGGAGTCCCTACGCAACTTGCATAGTTTGCGAATAGGAAAATCCGGCTCTGGTCGACTTACAACATATCCATAACTGTCACTCAAAGTTGGCTATGTTTTGCTTAATGTCCAGTTTTATGGTGTAAACGCATCATTAGCATGTTGTGTTTTCTCATAGTGGTGAGTTTAAATGTCGCCTATAGCACATGCGTGACTGACAACAATATGACATGACGTGAAGTAAAGCCTTGGGGTAGTTTCTGCTCCTAGCTTCCTAGTCCATGAGGGATTTCAAACGCAAAACAACAAGCGCAATGTTTCCACTGTAAAATCATGTGAATTGAGACTAATTTTGACCTGCGCAAGGCGGGGCCACACGAGAGGACGAGGTAAACCACGGTGCACAGGAAGTGGTCGTGTCTCTCACTTAGGCTGATCAATAGGAGTGTGTAATAAAAAGTCCATGGTATAATGCACTTTAAAGACGTGCAGATAATAACTTTATTGTCATTGTTAGTGTCTGATTCTCCCGCACAGCAGTTGGGTGGTTCACACAGGAAGATTTTAAAATTGTCAGCAGATTTTCCAAACCTGAGAGACCTCACACATGGAGATACAAAATCAGTTTTGGTCGTACAGTGGGTGTACAGAAGTGATTTCACTGTGGAATGAGGTTGATTGGAGACTAGAAGCTCAAGGCTGTTCCGTCATTGAGACTCCCAGACCTGGAGCGCTCACTCCGCTCTCCTCTGGCACTTCTTAATGAGTCACTCACGCTGTATATGTGTAAAAGACAGTTTACTCACAGCACTCCGCACTTTGACCTGCACATGTTCCGCTGGAAAAGTTACACTGTAAATCCTTTGTAGATGCACAACCCACTTTAAGAACGGTGAAGGAAAGGAAGGAGAAATGAAAGAATCAGAGGCAAAAATAGGCAACTTCAGGCGAAGGTCTTCGGAAAGGTCACTTACACTGACCAATACCTGCTGTTTGATTCGAATCTTCCTCTCCAGCACAAACTAGTGGTGTGATACAGGTGCCAACAAGTTCAGAGGGAAAGGCAAGTGAAGAACGGCATGTCCAGAACACCCTCTCAGTCTGTGGCTATCCAAAATGGGCCTTTACAAAAGGACAAGGACGAGAAGAATTAAATAGCAGCACAGACAAGCTACAGAAATGTTACAGTGCAAGTTAATATTTTTTTATTGATTTGACACTGGGTGAATTGGGACGTCTGGTCAATCAAACAATCAATCAATCAATCAAACTTTATTTATAAAGCACTTTTCATACCGAAAGGGATCACAAAGTGCTTTACAGATTTAAAACAATACGCCCCGCATCATACATCCATTATTTATATTATATATATATATCTCTTATGAGAGACCAACAGGCCCGTTTGTAACCATGAGGCCGTCCTTCTGTGGACCCACCACCTGCAGGAGGAGCCATAGGGGGCTGGTGCAATGTGATTTGGGCAGCTCCAACAGCTGCCCCCACGACCCGGCAACGGACAAGTGGAAGAAAATGGATGGATGGATATATATATATATATATATATATATATATATATATATATATATATATACACACGAGAGGGGCCAAACACCAGCTCCTGGTAGACAGAACAGTCGCTCGAGCCTGCAGAACCCGACACACTAACCTGAGCACTGCCTGGATTGATTACAAGAAAGCCTACGACTCAATGCCACATACTTGGATCATTGAATGCTTGGAGCTATAGAACATCAACAGGACTCTAAGAGCCTTCATTGCAAACTCGAGGAGGTTGTGGAAAACCACCCTTGAAGCCAATGGCAAGCCACTTGCACAAGTCTCCATCAACTGTGGCATATACCAAGGAGACGCCCTGTCCCCACTGCTTTTCTGCATACTGTAGGTCTGAACCCCCTCAGCCAAATAATCAACAAGACTGACTATGGATACCGACTCAGGAGCGGGGCCACCATCAGTCACTGTGTCTTCAGTTGACCCGCTGATCCTGTCGGCAAACTGATGTGGATCCAAGGACGTTAGCAAGCTGCATTTGATGTAACAAAGGACAAGTTACTCAAATCACTTCATGGAAACAGCTTCCCACAGGTCGTTTTTGGGACTGGACTGGCTGTTTTTAGTGTAGGATTTACTCCTACGCCAGGTGTTGATTGAAAATCTTAAGAAGTCTGCACAAACACAGTGACCCTGCCTTGTCCTGCTGCTGTTTGAGAGTTAACAACATGTAGTGCTGGAAATGTAAGGACCAAGATTTTACATTCAACCACACCCAACAGGGATCCAGTGAAAGAATTTAAACACAGGTGTAGTGTGAGCTCTCCTGGACGCAGTGGTCAAGAGCCTTGCAGCGGAATTTTGGACTGAATGCAGCCGAGCCAACTCGTACGTGTTGTGACAGGTGAAGAGGCTGTTGCATTCCTCTAATCACGGGGACACAGATGTAGGAATTATAATTTCTTCTTCGAGACTGTTTTGTGCAGACCCAACACTGAATATCTTAATAAACGCATCGACTTTAGATCCACATCCCCTCAGGTGATACACTGCAACAGAGTACAAGGACTTTCAATCTTTTTCTACCTTGGCCATACACATTCACTCGAGGTCAAATAACCTACCACCTGAGCCACAAGCATACAAAGAGAATTACCACAATGATGAAATGGGAATATTGTAAGTTACTACTTCTTACAAGAATAATTGCAATCATATTTAAACCACTCTTTGAATGTTCGCAACTAGCAAATCACAAAAGCCTGGTAAGCATTTAGGTCATATTTCCTCTTCAATCAGTTAGCATGTTTTCTTCTTGTGGTCTTTCCCTGTAGTTCAGACCTCTACAAACGCGTACATGCAGTTCCTGTTTAAAGGGCAAACTCATACTGCATATAAACTTAATCTAACTCAAGTGGAATTAAACATACAGTGCCTTGCGAAAGTACTAATACACCTTGAACTTTTGCACATTTTGTCATGTTTACAACCTTAAACGTAAAGATTTTATTTAGATTTTTTTACTGAAAGTTCACACACAAGTAACAGACAACTGTGAAGTGAAAGCAAAATGATACATGATTCTGTTATTTTACAAAAAATAGAAAAGTGAAAAGTGGGGCGTGCATAAGTATTCATACAGCATTTTCTGAGTGCATTAAATTGCCTTTATAACATTCCTAATGACTGCAGAAAGTTCACACCTTGCCCTAACCATTAAATAGAGGCCACCTGTGTGTAATCTACTCTCAGTATAATTCCAGCTGTTCTGTGAGGGCCTCAGAGCTATGGTCAGAGTGTATTGGTCACTAAACAACATCATGAAGGCCAAGGAGCTCACCAGAGAGGTCAGGGATAAAGCTGTGGAGAAGTTTAAAGCAGTGTTAAGTTATACAAAGATTTCCCAAGATTTGAACATCTCACGGAGCACTGTTCAATCCATCATTCGGAAATGGAAAGAGTATAGCACCACTGCGAACTTACCAAGACACGGGCGTCCACCTAAACTAAGAGACCGAACAAGGAGAGCACTGGTCAGAAATGTAACCAAGTGCCCCAAGATAACTCTGGAGGAGCTGCGACGTCCTGCCGCTGAGCTGGGGGAATCTGTACATGGGACAACTATAAGTCGTACTCTACACAAATCTGGCCTTCATGGACGAGTGGCAGAAGAAAGCCATTATTGAAAGGAGGCCATAAGAAATCCCGTTTGAAGTTTGCTAGAAGTCATATGGAGGACACAGCTACCATGTGGAAGAAGGTGCTTTGGTCAGATGAGACAAAAATTGAACTTTTTGGCCCAAATGCAAAACGTTATGTATGGAGCAAACCTAACACTGCTCATCGTCCTGAGTGCACCATCCCCAGTGTCAAATATGGTGGGGGGAGCATCATGCTATGGGTCTGCTTTTCCTCAGCGGGGACTGGGAAGATTGTAAGAATTGTTGGGAAGATGGATGGAGCCAAATACAGAGACATTTTGGAGGAAAACCTGCTGGAGTCAGCAAGAGAATTGAGGCTGGGGCGGAGGTTCACCTTCCAGCAGGACAATGACCCTAAACACAAAGCTACATCTACAATGGAATGGTTTAAAAACAAACATATTAATGTGTTAGAATGACCCAGTCAAAGTCCTGACCTAAATCCTATTGAAAATCTGTGGAAAGACCTGAAAACTGCTGTTCACAAACGCTCTCCTTCTAATGTGACAGAGCTTGAGTTGTTTTGTAAAGAGGAATGGGCTAAAATGTCAGACTCTACATGTGCAAACCTTGTAGAGTCAAACCCCAGAAGACTTGCTGCTGTTATTGCAGCAAAAGGGGGTTCCACAAAGTATTAAGTCATGCTGTATGAATACTTGTGCACGCCCCACTTTTCACTTTCCTATTTTTTAAAAAATAACAGAATCATGTATCATTTCGCTTTCACTTCACAGTTGTCTGTTACTTGTGTGTGAACTTTCAGTAAAACATTCAAAATAAAATCTTTACGTTTAGTGTTGTAAACATGACAAAATGTGCAAACGTTCAAGGTGTATTAGTACTTTTGCAAGGCACTGTATTTTTAACGACTGTAATGTTAGTTTATTCACAATTACAAAAAATAGTTTTCCTGATGCAAAGTATGTTTATGTTTATTTATTTATTTGTCTTGGTTACTGAGACAATTAACCAATCAGAAAGCAGAAATAACTTTACACTCTGGGTTACCAGATCCTACGACAAATCCACCGACTGTCCTTGATAGAGCTGTTCATGTGTCTTCCTTTGATAACAGAGTCAGGCAGGCTTTATGCAGCACACCTGTTTGTGCTTGGAACAATAGTTCAATATGAATGCTTTTATATAGATACATAAATGTAGTTCACAGATATTTATATAAAAAAATGAATTAAAAAAGATATCACAAGTTTTCAGACCAGAGGCGGATTTATTTCCTCGCTCGAATGAAAAGGTTTGAGCAGCACTGATATCCACATACCAAAAGCACAGTGCTGCCGCTGAAGTGCCTCTCACTCACAGAGGTGACTTTCACTGCTCTCGGAATGGGCTTTGGAGGTGTTGAATGGAGAGCAGATTGTGGAGCCTCTGTCACAGCAGCAGACTGATTTCTCTTGGATGGTGTTTTCTCTGCCTTTTCTGCTTCAATGCGGCTGTGGAATGAGGTTGATTGGAGACTAGAAGCTCAAGGCTGTTCCGTCATTGAGACTCCCAGACCTGGAGCGCTCACTCCGCTCTCCTCTGGCACTTCTTAATGAGTCACTCACGCTGTATATGTGTAAAAGACAGTTTACTCACAGCACTCCGCACTTTGACCTGCACATGTTCCGCTGGAAAAGTTACACTGTAAATCCTTTGTAGATGCACAACCCACTTTAAGAACGGTGAAGGAAAGGAAGGAGAAATGAAAGAATCAGAGGCAAAAATAGGCAACTTCAGGCGAAGGTCTTCGGAAAGGTCACTTACACTGACCAATACCTGCTGTTTGATTCGAATCTTCCTCTCCAGCACAAACTAGTGGTGTGATACAGGTGCCAACAAGTTCAGAGGGAAAGGCAAGTGAAGAACGGCATGTCCAGAACACCCTCTCAGTCTGTGGCTATCCAAAATGGGCCTTTACAAAAGGACAAGGACGAAAAGAATTAAATTGCTGCACAGACAACACAGTCTCACTCCGAAAGCGTCATAAATTGACGAACGGTCACTCGCCTTATGCGTAATATAGAACGCAAAAGGTACCCGTTTGCGTATCCATTGACGCAATGGGTTTGTAATGTATTTCAATGAGAGTCCAGGCGCGGCTCATTTTGACGATATCGGACAACTCATAGTAGAGAACAAATTCTACCCGTTTGTGTCTCCATTGACGCAATAGGTTGGAAATGTATTACAATGAGAATCCAGGCGCGGCTCATTTTGACGATATCGGACAACTCATAGTATAGAACAAATTCTGCCCGGTTTAGCCAACTATAAAACAAACAAAAATGCAAAAGCGCATTTAGCACGCAAACACAAGCGCAGAACTACAGTATTCAAGTCTATTTGCGTGAATCTGGGGCCAAACTGTTGTTCATCAAAGCCAAACAATGATGGATCCAGGACAAACCAAGCCGGACCCAACCCAATCACAAAAACGTCTTCAGGAACTTTTACAATATGGCATTGCATTACAGCAGTACGTAGTTTAAAGCCTTTTCCCTACCTTCTGCTGTCTTCGTGGGACGAGTACTCCAGTATATTGCCGGGTCGTTGCCGGGCTTGTACCGGCCAAAGTGCGTTCTCTTCGGGCTAGCTTTGAGCTGCGGCCCGCTGGAGTCCCATGGAGGATCGTAACGCCGATTCACACTTCCTCTGCAAAAGTCCTTTGGGTGAAAGTGATGGCAAGCGTCCACGATGATATAACTGTCCTTATGTTTGCCTCGGTCAGCCATTTAAGGTTCAAAAATAAGCATTTATTGATCACATGTTTGACTAGGCGCCAATATACAATGGGATAATCAGCTGTTCTGATTGACACCCGTGTCAACCAATGACACGCGTTCAAAACTGTGACGTCACTAAGAAGCCGGTCAATCTATATTTTTTATTGTAAAATATTAGTATTAGCCTTATTTACGTCATTAAGCAGAAGAATCTGAAAGCACATTTAAGGTTTGGATTGGAGGCCTTTTTTATTTAATTTTAATTATTTTTTCAGCAATTAAAGACACACTGTATACTTGCAACACCAGTGTTCCTTTATTTGTTCCGGCCAGTGGCCTTCTCAGGCAAAATGTTTTTTATGAATGAGAAGCCATCCTTAAAGAGGGCGTGGCCTGCTGCATCACAGGATGATGTCATAATGGCCTATGACAAAACGTAGGCAGCATATGTATACAACACACATCCAAACACAAAAAACAAAGCCAGGATATAGTGAATAAAATATACATATGTACATATACAATAAAAACATATAGTGGCACATGAAATACATATCAATCAATCAATCAAACTTTATTTAAAAGTGCTTTTCCTACCGAAAGGTATCACAAAGTGCTTTGCAACATTTAAAATATGTACCGCATACACCCCCACATCATACATATATATATATATATATCCATGCATCCATTTTCTTCCACTTGTCCGTTGTCGGGTCGTGGGGGCAGCTGTTGGAGCTGCACCAGCCCCTAAGGCTCCTCCTGCAGGTGGTGGGTCCATGGAAGGACGGCCTCATGGTTCTAACCGGGCCTGTTGGTCTCTCATAAGGGGCTTCTGAACCGCTCTTTGTCTGACCCGTCACCTAGGACCTGTTTGCCCTGGGAGACCCTACCAGGGGCACGAAGCCCCCGACAACAGAGCCCCCAGGATCATTCAGGCTCAAACCCCTCCACCACGTTAAGGTGGCGGTTCCAGGAGGGGTATATATATATATATATATATATATACACACACACATATACAAACATACATACATGTACACATACACATACATTTGGGAAATTGATATATAAGACAGCTCAAAAATAGAGAAGATCTAAATATATGCAAGTCAACATGTACACCAAGGAAGTGAACACAGCCTATTAACATAACATGGCATTGGAACCTCCATAGAAAAACATTCAAAACAAGCTCATAATTTTAACTCTTGGGTGCAAGGGTCTGTAAAGTTTCAATCCAGTGGCTTCTCTTTTCAATGTAATAACTTGCGCACCACGTATGTGGTCTATTATATATACAATGTAATAACTTGGTCTATTTATTGCCTTGCCCTTGTGGTTTAGCATATGTGGGAAAAACCATGAGAAAATTAAAACAAGGAATAAGCATAAGAGCTCAATACGCAGAGATGACATAGAATATCCAGTAGCCCATTTCAATGATGAACATCATGATGTCAGTGCACAACGTTTTTTGCAGCATTGAACAAGTCCCTCGTCCTTATAGAGGAGGAGACCATGACAAACTTTTGAAAAAAAGAGAAGCCACTGGATTGAAACTTTACAGACCCTTACACCCAAGGGATTAAATGATGAGCCTGTTTTGAATGTTTTTCTACAGAGGTTCCAATGCCATGTTATGTTTATAGGCTGTGTTAACTTCCTTGGTGTACATGTTGATTTGCATATATTTAGGCAGATTTTCTCTATTTTTTAGCTGTCTTATATATCCATTTCCCATATGTATTTCATGTGCCACTATATGTTTTTATTGTATATGTACATATGTATATTTTATTCACTATATCCTGGCTTTGTTTTTTGTGTTTGGATGTACTGTATGTTGTATACATATGCTGCCTACGTTTTGACTTAGGCCATTATGACATCATCCTCTGATGCAGCAGGCCACGCCCTATTTAAGGATGGCTTCTCATTCAGTATTTATATATATACCCCTCCTGGAACCGCCACCTTAACGTGGTGAAGGGGTTTGAGCCTGAATGATCCTGGGGGCTCTGTTGTCGGGGGCTTCGTGCCCCTGGTAGGGTCTCCCATGGCAAACAGGTTCTAGGTGACGGGTCAGACAAAGAGCGGTTCAGAAGCCCCTTATGAGAGACCAACAGGACCTGCAGGAGGAGCCATAGGGGCTGGTGCAGCTCCAACAGCTGCCTCTCGACCCGGCAACGGACAAGTGGAAGAAAATGGATGCATGGATATATATATATATATATATATATATATATATATATATATATATTATATATGTATGATGCGGGGGGGTGTGCGGGACGTATTTTAAATGTTGCAAAGCACTTTGTGATACCTTTCGGTAGGAAAAGCGCTTTATAAATAAAGTTTGATTGATTGATTGATATGTATTTCATGTGCCACTATATGTTTTTATTGTATATGTACATATGTATATTTTATTCACTATATCCTGGCTTTGTTTTTTGTGTTTGGATGTATGTTGTATACATATGCTGCGCTGCCTACGTTTTGACCTAGGCCATTATGACATCATCCTGTGATGCGGCAGGCCACGCCCTCTTTAAGGATGGCTTCTCATTCATAAAAAACATTTTGCCTGAGAAGGCCACTGGCCGGAACAAATAAAGGAACACTGGTGTTGCAAGTATACAGTGTGTCTTTAATTGCTAAAAAAAATAATTAAAATAAAATAAAAAAGGCCTCCAATCCAAACCTTAAATGTGCTTTCAGATTCTTCTGCTTAATGACGTAAATAAGGCTAATACTAATATTTTACAATAAAAAATATAGATTGACCGCCTTATTAGTGACGTCACAGTTTTGAACGCGTGTCATTGGTTGACGCGGGTGTCAATCAGAACAGCTGATTATCCCATTGTATATTGGCGCCTAGTCAAACATGTGATCAATAAATGCTTATTTTTGAACCTTAAATGGCTGACCGAGGCAAACATAAGGACAGTTATATCATCGTGGACGCTTGCCATCACTTTCACCCAAAGGACTTTTGCAGAGGAAGTGTGAATCGGCGTTACGATCCTCCATGGGACTCCAGCGGGCCGCAGCTCAAAGCTAGCCCGAAGAGAACGCACCTTGGCCGGTACAAGCCCGGCAACGACCCGGCAATATACTGGAGTACTCGTCCCACGAAGACAGCAGAAGGTAGGGAAAAGGCTTTAAACTACGTACTGCTGTAATGCAATGCCATATTGTAAAAGTTCCTGAAGACGTTTTTGTGATTGGGTTGGGTCCGGCTTGGTTTGTCCTGGATCCATCATTGTTTGGCTTTGATGAACAACAGTTTGGCCCCAGATTCACGCAAATAGACTTGAATACTGTAGTTCTGCGCTTGTGTTTGCGTGCTGAATGCGCTTTTGCATTTTTGTTTGTTTTATAGTTGGCTAAACCGGGCAGAATTTGTTTTATACTATGAGTTGTCCGATATCGTCAAAATGAGCCGCGCCTGGATTCTCATTGTAATACATTTCCAACCTATTGCGTCAATGGAGACACAAACGGGTAGAATTTGTTCTCTACTATGAGTTGTCCGATATCGTCAAAATGAGCCGCGCCTGGACTCTCATTGAAATACATTACAAACCCATTGCGTCAATGGATACGCACCTTTTGCGTTCTATATTACGCATAAGGCAAGTGACCGTTCGTCAATTTATGACGCTTTCGGAGTGAGACTGTGTTGGCACAGACGAGCTACAGAAATGTTACAGTGCAAGTTAATATTTTTTTATTGATTTGACACTGGGTGATCTGGTCTGGTCAATCAAACAATCAATCAATCAAACTTTATTTAATAATATATGCCCCGCATCATACATCCATTATTTATATATATATATATATATATATATATATATATATATATATATATATATATACACCAGAAGTGCCAAACACCAGCTCCTGGTAGACAGAACAGTCGCTCAAGACTGCAGAACCGACACACTAACCTGAGCACTGCCTGGATTGATTACAAGAAAGCCTATGACTCAATGCCACATACTTGGATCATTGAATGCTTGGAGCTATAGAACATCAACAGGACTCTAAGAGCCTTCATTGTAAACTCAATGAAGTTGTGGAAAACCACCCTTGAAGTCTTCATCAAATGTGGCATATACCAGGGAGATGCCCTGTCCCCACTGCTTTTCGCCATACTGTAGGTCTGAACCCCCTCAGCCAAATAATCAACAAGACTGACTATGGATACCGACTCAGGAACGGGTCCACCATCAGTCACCTCCTCTACATGGACGACATCAAGCTATACGCTAAGAATGAGCGAGACATTGATTCACTGATCCATACCACCCGGATATACAGTGCAGACACTGGGATGTCATTCGGACTAGAGAAGTGTGGTCGGATGGTGACTAAGAGAGGGAAGGTAGTCCAAACAGAAGGGGTCTCACTCCCAGAAGGAACAATAGCAGACATTGAGGACAGTTACAAGTACCTCGGAATCCCACAAGCAAATGGCAACCTCGAAGAGGACAAGGAAAGCGGCTACAGCAAAATACCTCCAACGAGTAAGGCAGGTCCTAAGAAGCAGCTCAATGGCAAGAACAAATCCCGGGCAATAAACAGCTACGCCCTGCCAGTAATCAGATACCCTGCAGGAATAATAAGCTGGACAAAGGATGAGATACAGACCACAATCCAGCTCCCTGAGACTGTACACTAGCCGTGAGGAAGGAGGCCGAGGACTAGAGCGCGTGAGAGCCACTCTCCAGGATGAAACATCCTAGATCCATAAGTACATCAAGGACAAGGCTCCAACAGATTAGGTGCTCAGTGAATGTCTCAGTGAATGGGAAACAGAAGATGAGGCGCTCGAGGTCCCGTCATGGGTACAAGCCCCTACACGGGATGTACCACCGAAACATAACTGAAGTGGCGGACATCAAAAATCCCACCAATGGCTAGACAGAGCTGGCCTGAAGGACAGCACAGAGGCACTCATCATGGCTGCACAGGAGCAGGCCATGAGCACCAGAGCAATAGAGGCCCAGATCTATCACACCAGACAAGACCCCAGGTGTAGACTGTGCAATGAGACATACCAGCACATACCTGCAGGGTGTAAGATGCTGCAGGGAAAGCGTACATGGAGCGTCATAACCAAGTGGCTGGCATAGTGTACAGGAACATCTGTGCAGAGTATGGGCTGGAAACACCAAGGTCAAAGTGGGAAACACCTCCAAAGGTGGTAGAGAATGACCGAGCCAAGATCCTGTGGGACTTCCAGATACAGACAGACAGAATGGTAATGGCGAACCAACCAGACATTGTGGTGGTGGACAAAGAGCAGAGGAAAGCCGTTGTGGTTGACATAGCAATACCAGGCGACTTCAACATCAGGAAAAAGGAAAACAAGAAACTAGAGAAATACCAGGGGCTTAGAGAAGAGCTGGAGAAGGCCTGGAGAGTGATGTCATCAGTGGTGCCCGTGGTCGTTGGAGCACTCGGGGCAGTGACCCCCAAACTGGAGGAGTGGCTACAGCAGATCCCAGGAAATACATCAGACATCTCGGTCCATAAAAGTGCAGTTCTAGGAACTGCAAAGATACTGCGCAGTTGTCCGTTACTTGTGTGTGAACTTTCAGTAAAAAATTCAAAATAAAATCTTTACGTTTAGGGTTGTAAACATGACAAAACGTGCAAAAGTTCAAGGTGTATTAGTACTTTCGCAAGGCCCTGTATATATATATATACAGGGCAAACAGGTCCTAGGTGACGGGTCAGACAAAGAGTGGTTCAGAAGCCCCTTATGAGAGACCAACAGGCCCGGGTAGAACCATGAGGCCGTCCTTCTGTGGACCCACCACCTGCAGAATTAGCCATAGGGGCTGGTGCAGCTCCAACAGCTGCCCCTACAACCCGGCAACAGACAAGTGGGAGAAAATTGATGTGTGTATATATATATATATATATATATATATATATATATATATATATATATATATATATATATATATATATATATATATAATTAGGACTAAATAAATAGATATCAGTTAAAAGCTAAACTAAAAAGGTGGGTCTTGAGCCTGCTCTTAAAAACATGAACGTTCTCTGTGGTCCTGAGCTCCTCCTCAGGTCGTTCCAGAGGCGAGGGCCATAATATTGGAAAGACGCCTCGCCGTGAGTCTTTCTGTTGACTTTAGGAATAACTAGGAGACCCCTGCCAGAGGAGCGAAGGGGCTGTAAATGTTCATAAGGTAAAAGCAGTTCAGAAAGATAAGAAGGACCAAGACCATTAAGACATTTAAAAACCATTAAAAGAACTTTAAAATCGATCCTGAAACACACGGGGAGCCAATGCAGCGACTCTAAAACCGGTGTAATGTGGTCCCACCTCCTGGTCTTCGTCAGGACACGAGCTGCTGAATTTTGTAAAAGTTGTAAACCTGAGATACTCTTTTTGGGAAGACCAGAAAACAGGGCATTACAGTAGTCGATACGACTGGTGATGAAAGCATGCATTAGCGTCTCCGTGTTGGCCCGAGAGAAAATGGGGCGGACTCTGGCTATGTTCTTTAGATGGTAAAAACCTATCTTTGTGATATTCTTAATGTGTGGAATAAAAGTCACCCTATTGTTGATGCAAGCTGACTCCACATGTACTTGTTCCGTATCTTGTTATGTAATCCCAGTCTTACCAGTCAATAACTTCCAGTCACCCTGTAGCAGTGCTTGTATTGAGCGCAGTCTCCTCCCATGCTCTCGTGTCCATTACGCTGTGTCTCTGTGGGCTCTATGAGTAAATACACATCACTTATGGATGAGAACTGCTCCCACTCCTGTGTTGGAGAGGCAGCGGAGTGTCACTTGCAACTTGCAAACCATATACACAGACTTAAAGTATATGTGGGGTATTGGAGGCGGTCACCTTGGCTACTGATGAACATAAATTCTCAGTATTCGAATTTTACACTTTAAAACTTAAATGGGACACATCATGCAAAAGCAACTTTTTATTCTCCAAAAATAATAATAATATTAATGTTGTTCCCTTTTTATTCAAAAAATATGCCTATTTGTGAGCTCCCTAACACAGAAGAATCCTTCTTGAACCACTACTGCCTTGACCCTTTAGAACCAAACCAAAATTGGTTTAGGCAAAATATATACTAATAAAAAAAATGCATTAACACATAACACAAAAACTACGTAACTTTTGTCCAAACTAAATATTTAATGGTTTTGCGATGTTCTTGATCCAATCAGCAGCAATAAAGAAAAATAAATTATGAGATATAAGAAAAAATATTGTGATAAATGTTATTGTCATATAGTCCAGCCCTTCAGAGTGGCACCCACGGTCCGAGGGCATTATGATAATTGTCAAAGTCAAACTGTGTAGTCACCCCCTTTGTCCAATACATTATGGGATCTATTTCCATGGTAACCGGGGCAGATGTGTTGAATCTGCTTCATTAAATGAGTAAACCCGGTTTAAGAGGTAAACCCACTTTCATACCTTAAAGTATAATGTGGCCACTTTCATAAGCATACGAAACTCCCTCTCCATTGAAGCAGCCAAAGGTTTTCTTAATACCATGGTTCTGTCTCATTTCTCCTGCTGCCTTACCAGCTGGTCCCATGCATATAAAACCAACATGAAGAAACTAGAATCTCTTTACAAACATGCTCTCAAAATCTTGAGCATGGCGGCCTGTGGGGACTTCCGCTGACGTCATGCCTCAATTGCAGCTTGAAGAGGGGGCTCTCGTCCAAACGTTTTAAGTTTGAGTATACAGCATTACTTAATTTCGGCATTTTCACACCTGGACAGTGGACAACATGAGTGGAGCTAATAAAGAAAACAAAACTACAACCAGACGCGACAATGCGAAGAACGAGGAAAGCCTGGCTAACCACGTTAAAGCTAGCAATGCGGCTACAGGTGTGCAACAAGATAGCATCGCAGAGCTAATGGCAGAGTTGAAGAAAATGAGAGCTGAAAACCAGGAGGGCCACACACGAACCAAAGCCTCGCTCGATCGACTTGAATTCTCAGTACAAGAGCTCAACACGAAAATCTTGAAGCACGAAGACAGACTAAATGAGGTGGAAAAGAGAATCGGCGAAAATGAGTACAATGGGTACCTGCTTCACCGGGAACTTGATCTCACATCGCGCTGTGAGGACCTGCAAGACGCTAAGACGCAACAATCTTAGTATTTACCAGGTCCCAGAGGGCAACGATCTTCATACCAGATCTCATCCACCAAGTCCTAAATAAACCGGACATGTAGCTGAAGATTGAGAGAGCCCATCGGGCACTTGTGCCCAAACCCAGAGATACCAAAGAACCCCCAAGGTCCATAATTGTAAGATTTCTAGACTTTACAGTTAAAAAAAAATGTCCTTCGACTTGCATGGGGCCAAAAGAAAACTTTCTTTAAGGGAAAACTGATTTATTTCGATCATGACTACTCCCCTGATCTGCAGAGAAAGAGAGGGCGAGTCCGGAACGTGATCAAGCAACTTAAAATGAAGGATATCAGCGGGAAATGTCTGTACCCAGCTCCACTCAAGATTCATCTGGAGACTGGAGAGAAAACCTACACGACACTGATGGAGGCCGCCACTCACCTACAGGAGATGGGCATCGCTGTGCGGACGGAGGAGCGAGAGCGGCTGGAAAGTGCGGCGAGGGAGGACAGATGGCTGCTGGCAGGACAAGATACACGCAGAGGAGAGGCGATGCTTTTAGCTGCGGACTACAACACCTTCTTTAACGAAATGCAGTAGAGAAGTATTGCCTTATAAAGAAAAGTATTGCCTTACAAAGAAAAGTTGCTCTAAGTTTACAATATTAAGATGCCGAGGATGTTTTATTTTTTTAAGAATCAGAATAAGAATAGGTTGTATTGCCATTGTTTCAGAACAGGGTTCAAAAACTAGGATTTTTTCTCAGTGCAAATGTGCGAATTACACAGAATTAAGAAAAAAACAAAAACAATTTTACTACATAGTTTCAGTTTGGACGATTAGGAGTGACCCCTGAGTGTAATGCACTCACAAAGCAGTCTCTTTTACCCAAAGGTGACTGCACTGGCATTGTGCCTTACATTAACCCCAGAGATAGCTCGTCACCTATCCCTGCCCCTATACCAACGGGAGCTGATCACTTTAAGACCAGCTGGTTACTTGGAAGTTGAATATGTTATGGCATCAGTTCTGCCAAGGTTCTGTGTTCCTTGTTATTTGACAGATGTTCTGGGTTTAAACGATCATAAAACATTTATTTTTGTCACTGCAAAAAATAGTAAAGATAACCATTTTCTATTGAAACGTTTTTTAGTCAAATATGTCTATGTTTAACTTGGTCAGCTATAATATAAAAGGTATCAATAATCTCATCAAGAGGAAAAAACGGTATAGTCAAACAATTGGACTTATCGAAGAAACGCACCCGTCGGACAAAGAACACTTGAAATTACAGCGTGAATGGGTAGATCAAGTATACAGTGCTTCGTGTAAAAGTGGTAAAAAAGAGGAGTTGCAATTCTCTTTCATAGATCAGTAAATTTTTATAATGAATAACTAATAGAGGATGATGAGGGTCGCTATGTCATGGTAGTAGGCAAAATTGATGATGTAAAAGTGACAGTACTGAATCTGTATGCCCCTAACGAAGACTGCCCACGTTTTTTTTTTCAGAAAATTGCTTCTATCTTGGCCGATAAAGGAAGAGGAATAATTATTGTAAGGGGCGATTTTAATTGTATACTGAATAGGACACAGGATTGGTTACTTAAAGATGTTGGACCAAGACCTAAAAAGATGGTGGCATTGCAAGGTATGTTGGAAGAATTGGGTCTGGTGGATATTTGGCACGCTCTTCATCGAAGAGAACGGGACTTAAAGTTCATGTCTCATGTACATGGGTCCTATTCGAGAATAGACTTCTTTGCTATATCATAAAAAGAGTCATATAGAGCTACAGAGAGCAAAATCGAACCCATAACAATTTCCGATCACGCGTCAATTACGTTGCGTATCCGTCTGGGTGTAGAGCAGGGCTTTAGGTACTGGAGGCTTAATGTTTCTCTTCTAACTGATCATAATGTGAGCCAAGAGCTAAAAAATTATTTGGCTGAATACTTAAATTGGACAAATTACTTACTTACAAGGCAGAAGGGGCACTTAGGTTTATAAATAGAAAATATTACGAAATAGGTAACAACGCAAGTAGACTACTTGTCTTCCAACTACAAAAAGCTCAATCAGGCCGAATTGTGACAAAAATTAAACATCCAATAACTAATAACATAGTAACACAACCTAAAGACATAACAGGAGCATTTGCAGCGTATTGCACTTCGCTATATGAAGGCCAAAATAAAATTGATAAAACTGAAAAGATTACAGGATTCTTGGAGCCACATGGTTAAATTAACTAATGATGAGACTGCAGACTTGGTAAAGCCTATAACAATAGCTGAGGTCAGAGAGACTATTAGTAACTTGAAAAATAACAAATCACCGGGAATCGATGGATTCCCTGGGGAATATCACAAGACGTTTATAAATGAACTGTCTCCAGTTTTGACAAGAATATATAATGATGCTCTGAACAGCAAAGACCCACCTGCCTCCTGGTCAGAGGCTATAATAACGGTGATCAAGAAAGAGGGAACAGATCCCACGCTGTGTACTGGTTACAGACCTATTAGTCTTCTGTGTGTCGACCTTAAGATCTTAACAAATATCCTTACCAAACACATACAAAAATATATTAAGAAACTGGTAAAGCCTGATCAAACAGGCTTTATCATCACGGTTCAAATAATATCAGAAAGACCCTAAACCTGCAATCACCTCAAAAAAAGAACCATTAATGCTTCTCAGCTTAGATGCTGTGAAGGCATTTGATCGAGTTGACTGGCAATATTTACAGCATGTACTACTAAATATGGGTTTTGGCGACACATTTGTGGACTGGATAATGATGTTTTATAAAAATCCAAGATCAAGAGTCGGGGCTAATGGACACTGTTCTGATTTTTTGTTTAGCCTGGGCAGAGGAACAAGACAGGGCTCAGTCCAGTCGTGTTCGCCTTGAGTATCGAGCCACTTGCAGAATGAATGAGACAAATCAAAACATACAAGTAAGAGACTAGAGCGGAGCAGAGCACAAAATTGCATTATTTGCCGATGATTAATAACACAAATAAAGGCAGACTTGTCGAGGTGGGAGGTTCTACCCCTGTCTCTATTTGGAAGAGTCCTACTGTTTCTGAATGGAAAAACTCTGGAAGAAACTCAAACTGAATAATGTATGGGTAAAACATACTCTACGAATATGGAACTCAGTAAGGAATAAACTAGGAGGTGCAATTAACTTATCACGGGCCATGTCTATAGGTGGTAATATTGAATTCCAGCATCCGTCATTGTGGGATAGTGGCTTTAAAAGATGGGAAAGCAGTGGTCGGCGTACAATTAATCAATTATTTGAAGGTAATCACTTAGTCTTTTTCTCAACTACATAACCAGTTTTTCTTACCCCCAAAAGATCATTTTCGATATCTGCAGATAAGACACTATATCCAAAGTCATGCCAAATGGGACAAAGTAAATTCATTACTGTAAGAGAAAAACACCTGCCGAGTAGGAGTCATGTGTCCCTCATGTGTCCCTTAAAATGCTGATGGGAAACCTGGGAGATAACACGTTTGATGTTCGAGACAAGTGGGAGCTGGAATTGAATATTATTATTGATGATAGAGCGTGGAAGGATGTGTGTGGGATCAGCCATAAAGGTATCAATAGCAATTTATGTAAAGAATTTGACTGGAAAATTCAAATTAGGTATTTCAGAACCCCTCTAATCATTTCTAAATTTTACAAAAACATATCTCCGTTATGCTGGAGAAACTGTGGCAAAGTGGCTGATCACTCACATACTCTGGGACTGCCCGGTACTTGTTAAGTGTAGGCAAGATATTCAACCGGAGATAGAAAATATCTTGACTGTCAAAATCCCAATGGACCCAATGATTATTCTGCCTGCAAATATTCATGATAAAGACCACCTGTACATACTCCGCATCCTGTTAATTGGAGGAAACCTTCTCCTTCAACAATGACGGAATGGACACAGAGACTTGCGTAAGTCTACATATTGGAACAGCTGACCGCAAAACTCCAATTGAAAATGGACTTGTTTTCACAAAGATGGACCCCAGTGACACATTATTTGAAAATATGAATGTAAAACCCTCTGTCAAAGTCGTATTTAAACATGTCTACATTCACACTTGATTTAAATAAACTGTTTATTTTTATAGTCTTGAGAGGATGTTAAAAAAACAAAACAATACCAAACAATACCACCACTGACAGCATTGCCCTGCTGTGTTACTGTATACGTGATGACTTTGTGTGATAATTGTAGTCTGATTTATGAACATGAAAAGGAATGATGTGTCATAGCCTGTGTTATGGATGTGATGCCATGTGATGTGATGACTGAATGATTATTTGCACTGTATATATTCACATTGTAATTCTGCTTCTGTCCTCTAGAACGACACATGGAAATTAGTTTGAAAAAGCTACAGTCTGGTACATTTTTACTCCTGAGCATAATGTAACTGTACATTGTCCTGATAAATAAATAAATAAATAAATGAAATGTGCCATATTCTTCTATGTAAAGCTCAGAAGTCTGATCTGTGAACCTGAAAACCCATAATCGTGGCTCTAATGCTCCTAATCCTGTGATTGATTGCTAATGCGGCTGATTTGTGAAAACGTTGACACAGACGTTCGCTTCCACCACCTGCCCCACAACAGTGTAAGAGGAACATTGATTTTCATACCGACATTACACTCGTATCCCAAACAAAGAGCTGTCGTGGCAAAATATCTCCCCATGAATATTAATGCAGCCGTCTGCTTCAGACAAGGCTGTCAGAGTTTGTAACTTCGTTTGACATTGACAGGTCTGGCCTTTAAGGAGAAATACAATTCTACATGACGCGCTTTAGGGCAAACACGTTGTGACGCCCTCGCGTACACCCTCGTCCTCTCCTCCACCGGTGGGCGCTCTGTGCGTGCACACTCTTGTTCATCCTTTTTATGTTCGGCTGCAATTAAGGCCGCGGCCCTTTAAGGACGGCGGAGGTGGAGTGGCCGCTCTCTTCTTCCTTGTTGGCTCCTGCGGCACGACACCGCGCCCGGGCTGCCGAGCCGCGCCATGCCGCCCGTTTACTATATTTTATACGTTAACCATTGTTTACAATAAAAGCAAATACCCTTTGGGGGTAAAAACTTGTACTCTGCGTCCTGGTCTTCCTCTTGCGGAGGGCCGGGGTCGTAACGCACGTGTACAACCACTTGAGAAAGAAAACGTGAATTATTGACAGGGATGGCTATTACAATACTATTTGATCACTGTATTCACAGTTTTCATTGGAAAAAGGTAACGGTAGGATGTGTAAGCACACTTGGGCCAGATTTACTATGTGTTTGCACACGTGCACACGTGCAAAAAAAAGTGTAGCACAAAACAAGTGCAGTTGAGATTTGAGTCTCAAAAACAAGTCAAAAGGCTTGTTTTGAGGCGTTGTTTCTATACAGTTATTATTCGTTTTTAAATGATAATTATAATTATTAATAGATTATTATAAATTATTAATAGATAATTAATAATAAATAGAGGACACTATTTATCCACAATATCTTTTAAATGTTCAAAGACGCTCAATCAGGTTTGCAGTTTTGTGCAGTAAATTAATTTACTGCATGAGCAGTAACTGCAACGTTTTTGTTTTGCCGTCCACTCTAATAATCCGAATGCCCATCTCGGCTCGCCCGTTGCATTATGGGTAATGGAATGTCTTTTGGCTACCTAATGATAGTTAGCTGGAATGTTGATGATTTAAAGCGGTTTCATCGTTGCCGTGGAGCCTGTTACAATATTAGCTTAAAGTCTATTTTCACAACCAGGGCTGCGAACCGAGATAGAAACGAAACTGCCATTCATGCGAAGAGATGCTTCAAAGGTGACGACCAGTCCTTGTTCATATCGTTGGAATAACTATGTCTGACCCCTTGAAGGCGAGTGTTGGACAAAGTCCAGGGTCTGAAACTGTGGCCTCATGTCGCCGATATTCACAACATTTAAACTGAAATGAGAAATAAAAACATAGAATCCCTCTTTTTTTTTTGTCAATAAGGAGGTGGACAGTAGACGAAATCTTTTTCTTAATTGTGACCAGAGAGAGCCACATACACACATAGGCTATGCCATCTAAATGTACTTTATTAAAATTTTTTGACGAGTGATCTGATGGTGAACAACAGAGCTAATCAGTCACTAATTTGGCAGATGGAAATGTACCCACTATATTTAACATTAACAGGGAACTTTTCCCTATGATTACAAGACGAATTCAAATGATTTAAAAAGTGAGGGTGTCGGGCTGATCCCAGGCCCTGTCATTCCCCTGTCCGCGATGGTCCGCTCCTGCCTACGGAGCCGCTGCCCTGAATATTTGCAAGAAATGTCACTTGAGACTTATAGTCTGTAAACCAGTGCCCGTAAGCCTTACAGTTCACGGTTATGGCTTCATATACTTCAGTGTTCAGGCTCCGCATCCTGAACGCGCTCACACATGTAAATGGCGGTGTGGTGGTTTGGGCCGAAATGAGGAGCCTGATTGACTCACGCATGCGCAGTCGAGATGGGCATTGGCCTTATTGACAAAGCTGTAGGCATACGATACTTTCATATCATTAATCCAGTGAGTAGAGGTAGTTGCTAACAGTTCCAGCTCCTCTACCTTTTATTTTAACTGCTTGAAAATGGAACAAAATGCATCATGTAGCTGAACTTTGAAAGAATGAATGGAATTGAATCTCTCTTAAACTGTGGACTGCGGAGTGTATCACGCCTTGGGGCTCCATTCCCATTGGTCTGTCGATCCTTTCTTTCAGAAGCACCCTGAAAAGAGAATCTCTTGTCTGTCAGGCCGTTCAACAGCATTCTCCCAGTTGTCAGACTGAAGCCGAGCTCCGTTCAGGCTGCATTGCAAAGCTCTACATCTGTCTGTCCTTTGCTAGAGCTTTTTTTACACCAGGTACATAACGGGATGGGTGCTGGATTTCTTTGATTGAAATACCTAAGGAAAATGTGCATGTACCCTGTGTACAGGCACATTTGTACAGGCACGCTCAGTAATGCAATGATTGTGGTGCAAAAAGTACTCCATTTTGGATACGCCAATTCATTATTGTACACAAAACAGTGGACTCATTTTAAAACAACCACTAACTATCTGACGTTCACAATACAGCAGGCAGACTGAGATGTTTGATTTTACCATAAGTCCAATCAATACCAGCTGGATTCACAGTCAAAGCCAATGTCACTAAGATGTGTCATTTGATATACTGTAGTTAATGTGCCTGGATGTTTTAAAGTTTTCTTTAATTTTTCTTGTTTTAATTTAGAATTGGGTAGAGCACGTCATATGACAGGACTTTGTTTCACCTGTGCTGATGTACAGTCACAGATTGAGCCGTGGGGAAGCGATAGATAGATAGGACAACCAGGGCAGGCACAAACAAAAAGACACAGAACAGACATTTAAAAACATATACATCACAAACCACAAACCACACCCACCCACATGTACCTGTGGCAGAGTTCATGTAAACCAAACACATCAAATGACCTTAAAAGCTGCATGTTTGCAGCGACACTTTGCATGTGACCAATGTGAATCCTGCTGTTTTTGATTATGAATCTGCCTGACTGCTAATGTTGGTCTAACTCCTTCTCTCAGGATGCTCATATATTCAGAATTAGAATCTTTGCGACTCTCCCCCGGGTGATTGACAACTTGTCTTGTAGGTGCGCGTGGTGCTGGAGGAGGTCATGGAGAAGCTCCCAGAAGAGTTCAACATGGCCGAGCTCTTGAGTAAAGCTGAGGACAGGACTCCGTACCAGGTGGTGGCGCTGCAGGAGTGCGAACGCATGAACCTGCTCACTCAGGAGATGAAGAGGTCTCTGTGCGAGCTTAACCTCGGACTCAAGGTTTGGACACACACGTTCAAACATGCACACAAACATACACATTTATGTACTGCACAGATCTGAAATCAAACTCTTGATTGGAAATTAAATTGCTGCCACGGAAACTATTTTATGTCAGAATTCCAAGGTGGCTGTCACATCCACCTTGGAATTCTGACATATAATAATCTAAAAAGAGGGCAGAAAGGACATGGAACAGTGGCTGGGAAATGGGTAAAAGGTTTTTTAAGTGAGTCCAGAACGTTCAGATAGGACTCTTTTCTACATAGCTTTACATTATGTTGTTGCCCAGGGGTCAGTAATTATTGAAATTTACATTGATGATGTATTTAGTCATTTTCGATTGGTAAAACGTATGTGTATGTAAACTGATGATGCAATGAAAGCTTTGAATGAAATATTAGCACTTGATAATGTATAATCTACTGTGCAGAAGTATTGGACAGAATGACACTATTTCCACAACAGAAAAGGGCTGAACGAATTATATAATGTACAGTTCATGATAAAGTCATATAATTATTTATTACCTGTAAATATTTAAAAACTAAAATCCTCAGAAATCAATCTTAACTCAATGGCAATGGTCTTTCTGTGCTGTCGTTGATGAAGGAATTCCCTTTTTGTCGCAGATTCTCATCTGTGAGAATGGACCTTTCGTCATCATACTTCTGCCATACATTTGGCCTTTAATAAAACCTTCAAAGAAGTGGATTGAGCAGCCGGTGACGACGGTTTCCTTGTGCTTCTTCCCAGGGCGATGTTTTTGTGGCTCTGGTTTTATGCACAGGAGATGACACAGACTGGCATATGGAGCTCAGCTCACTCAGCTGTGATAGCGTTCATCTTCCTGTATTTAAGCGTATTTATCCAGTCTAAAAATGTTACTGTCTCTTTACTTATAGTGTAATAAGTCAGTAATTATTGTGGCAGGCCTAATATTTTAACGCAAGATCTGAAAATTTAAAAGGAAAAGCATCTCTCCTTAAAATAATGTACATTTAGGTAAAACCTCTAAGTCATCCATCCCTAAATGCAGTTGATGGGCGGTTGATTGAATGTAGTCTTTAGGATTGTCAGTCATATGTTCCAGATGAGGAGGTGTGTCTCATATACGTCGCCCACTGATTTAAACTCCACCTCCACTGTAACAGCGTTTAATGGACTCATATTTTGTGTTTATGTGAAAAAGAGCAGGTTGTATCGGGACGTTAGCCTTGGTGCCACCGGCTCAGCTGACTGAGCGGAGTGTGTAAATCCGTAGACGCTCTCATAAAGAAGGGTTATGGCATTCATGTGCGGATGGGAGTACGGCAGCCTGTGAAGGACACGTCGCAGCTCATTCCTCTGTGCTGGCAGCTCCTCTGTTATCTCAGCAGACACATTCTTATCTTGTACTGCACTCCTTATGCGTATGTATGCAGCAGTGTCACTCTCAATCATTCTGGCACATATCCAGTCAAAACCGCTGCAAAATTAATGCTCAAGTAGGCAGGCTACATCCAGAATATACTTAAAGCCACACTGCATAAAATGGCTCCTTGCACGATGTGGCTACACTCGTTCCACTATCTGGTACTGCCTGTTTTGGTCGTGGACAGTGAGTTCCTGGTAGATGATCACTTACTCACTTAAATCACAGATTGATTTGATCTGTTGTAATTTTATGCAACTGTGAAGCATTTTGAATTGCCTTGTGTATGCATTGTGCTCTACAAATGAACTTGCCTTGCGTTGCCTTACGTGTTAACAGACGTGAGTACTTCAGCAGAAGTATTCAATTCTGTCTGTGTTCATAAAGATCAGCCAGCTAGTCTTGAACACCTGGAATGTTCCACAATATGGCTTTAACAATACAGTATTCATACAGGAAATCAACCCACAAACAATGTTTTTAAAGATATATAAATGACCTAGGGGAGTAGTATAAGGCGATGGTTCTTTAGACTTTATTTTAATAAGAGATTATTTCATGTATACTGCAATAATGCTTTTAAGTTATGTGTTTTTTCACACTAGGAGTGTAACAAAAAAAAATTCTGCAATATAACACGATATCACATAGCGATTCAAAATGTACCCCGATGGATCTTTACACACATGCTTTTTTGGGAAACATTCAATGCAGCGTTTTACTTTAGTGCAGGCCCAGTGTGGACAAAAGAGGAACTACAGGTGATGCATCTTACATTTTTAAAAGCAGATAAAATGCCACAGAAAGACCCAAAAATCCCGTCAGATCTTGGAAGCTAAGCAGGAAAGGGCCTGGTCGGTACTTGGATGGGAGACTGTTTTGGTAACACCAGGAAGCCTGGGGAGTGAGTGGCAGGTGGTGATCGGAGGGGCCGATGGCGCAGACTGGTTGCCTCACTTCTGTCAGTCTACCGCAGGGCAGCTGTGGCTGCAACAGTAGCTTACCACCACCGAGTATGGAGTGAATGAATAATGACTACAGTGTAGCACCTTGAGAAACTTGGTAATACAGGCTTGTAAAGCGCAATACAAGTGTAAGGCATTATTATTATTAAAAAAGCATCAGCTACTACATTTTGGAGAAAATCGCAATTGTTCACTGTCTGGAAATTCCACTTGGGAAAGAGGAAATATGACTTCAGCGCAGATGAAATGTCATGGAGGAGAACGGGGCACGACATATGCAGTGTTGGGGAGAATACGTTGAAATTATATTTACTGGTTTATACTTGCCTTAAAATGTATTTTGTAATGTATTCAGTTACTTTGTCTAATCAGAGTACTGTAATACTTTGAATACTTTTGGAATACTTTCACATTGATTGTCAATATAGTTATGTAAAAATATGGCGTATAATTACAAAAATGAAGATTACGATCGTTGGAACACCTGTTATAAACTCACTTACCATTAATCTTGGCATATGGAGCAGCAGATAAAGCATCATGTGACACATGTGCAGTGTTTGTATGAACTGTGGTATAAGGCTTCAATGAAGGTTCTTCAGTCATCTTCTGTAGTTGAAGTCTTCGAATGTTTCGCCTCTCATCCAAAAAGCTTTGTCAGCGACTAAAGTCTCCTATCCTATTCATGGCTGATCACTGCTAATTACCTGCTATTGTTCTTTTGTTGGCTGAGGTGCCGTCTCCTTGGACTGGGCGTACCCTTTCGGTTTCCCCCGAAGGAGATTGGAGTAAAGTTTAAGATTAAATCTGAGCCCACCATTCCGGTTCATGGAGGGATTTCCTTCCTTGACAAAAATTGCTTCTTTAACTCCTCTTTCAAACCAACGTTCTTCCATCCATCTTCTTCCACTTTTCCGTTGCCGGCTCATGGGGGCAGCCTCCCAAAACACATTGCACCAGCCCCTATGGCTCCTCCTGCAGGTGGTGGGTCCACGGAAGGACGGCCTCATGGTTCTAACCGGGCGTGTTGGTCTCTCATAAGGGGCTTCTGAACGTTCTTCTTTAGCTAAAATTTTGACCCCCCGTCCTCAAAGGAGTGGTTGGAGGCTTTGAGGTGTAGGTGCACCGCCGACTGAGGGCCGCTTGTGCTTTCTCTTCGGTGTTGATAAAGTCTCTTCTGTAAAACGGTGGCTGGGTTCTCTGGAGGCTCTGGAGTGTGATGAGCTGATGGGCGTTCATGGCGGCAGTAGTGTGTATTCAGACCCTGGGCGAGGGACAGGTCGTTCAGAGTCCGGGGGGCCTTGGGCTTATAGTTCGTGATGGCATTAAGCCCCCTCCACACTGCTCCCGGGTCGTTTGACGAGAATTGCTGTTGGAGACGGGCTGAATATACAGATTTGGCATTTTCCCTTCTAAAGTGGTATTTTGCCTGTCTGTATCGTACTTCGTCCCTGTTTCTGTGTGCCACCTCTTTATCCTTGCGAAGCTGCCGGAGTTTGGGTGTGAACCAGGGCTTATCATTCTCATAACAAATCCTGGTGCGCGTTGGTATGATGCGCTCCTCATTGAACTGGATATATGAGGTCACAATGTCCGTGTATTCATCCAGGTTGATGGAAGCAGCCCCAAATGCCTCCCAGAATCTTATATGTTGATGAGTTGATAATACACATGCTAACAATTCAATGTATGTATAAGTTAACCTATATATAGTGTAGCTATAGAGGGTCATGACTTGTCATTGTGAGCATAGTGGTTACAATGTAAAAACATTGATGCAACACGTTATACCATCAAAGATGAGTCATTTCTATTTAGAAATATTATTGTTTAATATTACTCTAACTGAAAACTTGGTGTTTGTTGTTTATGATCCCAAACTCTCCTCTAACTGCCGTCGCCCACTGCTCCTTACGGGTTGCCCCAGCGGCATCGAAGGATGGGTCAAATGAAGAGGACACATTTCTCTACAGAGAAAATAAAGTATACAAACAAACAAACAAAAACTATTGATTGTATCAATTAGAGGTGTATGCTTGAATCAAACTGACTAGTACAGGCGCAGATGGAGTCTGAGACTGCGATAAATACCAGTCCAATTTTCACTGATTATCCTTGAACAGCACCTGTTCCACAAATCCAACAGCAGCCACTTCAAAACAACATCCAATAAGAGGAAATGATTCTGAATCATGTTTTGTACGGAACTGTGACCCAAGAGCCACTATCAAATCAGCCGTTATTACAGGATCCATGGCCGACTGTCCAGGAACTGTGGTGGTCCAACTAACTGTGCTACAAACAATACACACATCATATAGTATATTTTTTTTTTACTTTATACTAACAATTCCCCTGCCCCTGATGAGAGACCAACAGGTCCAGTTAATCGTGAGGCCGTCCTTCTGTGGACCCACCACCTGCAGGAGGAGCCTTAGGGGCTGGTGCAATGTGATTTGGGCAGCTCTTAAGGCTGCACCCATGACCCGGCAATGGAAAAGTGGAAGAAGATGGATGGAGTAACAATTCAATAACTCAGAAAAACTATGTCTACTCACATTTCCACAATATTTCTTTGAGACACAATCTTTCATTTCATATTTTTCAGACATCCCAAAAATCCAGAGAAACCCTTTCTTCTCTTGTGAGCATTGGTCTGGATGTTTGGCTTGAGCAACAGCTGTTCCTTCACACACATCTCTGCCTCGGCTCTGGAGGCATTAGTCATCGGACTAATTATCTTTGATCCATAGGAAAGAGCCAGAGAGCAAGAATGATAATTAGGTGACCGGAGATCTTACAATGATAGAATGTAAATTCAGCACCAGTAGAATTGTTGGTTTATTAAATATAATGGACTGGTCACGGGCTTTAACTGGACTGGGCTTTAGTTTATAACAGTTGAGACATGAACAAAGTAAAAAAAACAAAAAACGTTTTTTTATTATTCTATATCATTCAAATAATGGCTGAGGTATTGATATTAGGAATAGTTTTGACATTGCGTTTTAATTAATCTGCAATCAAGGGATTCCATTTGAAGTTGAACAAACTTGAATTAATTTATAGCAAACTCACACAGAGACTGAAAAATGCGGGGTTGAAAATAAATCAGTGAGACATGTGGAAACAGTAGACCAACAGGAAACACACAGTCTTCAGCCATTGGCCACCATGCTAACCGTTAGCATCGGGCCTCACGTCCAGAAGGTCCTAGATTCGATCGCTCCCTGTGGTTCTCACCGAGTTTAGTCCTGACTCTGGGATCAACTTGCCTTGCGGTGTCTGCCGTGCACCGTTCGTAGATTTTTATTGTGGTCACGTGTTGTTCAAGAGCAGCGTCACTCACTGGTCAGTGACACTGACCTCAAATAAACAAATCTAATGCGCGGCAGTGGATTGAGTTTCCACTGCCGCCAACGAGGGCGTGGGTCCCAGACTCATGTCCCTATCTGGTATCATTCTGAACTTTCGAGACTAGGGGCCAGCAGCAGACCTTTCCCTGAGGTTCTCACTGTGTTTAGTCCTGACTCTGGGACAGACCTCTCCCTGAGGTTCTCACTGTGTGTATTCCTGACTCTGGGACAGACCTCGCCCTGAGGTTCTCACCATGTTTAGTCCTGACTCTGGGACAGACCTCGCCCTGAGGTTCTCACCATGTTTAGTCCTGACTCTGGGACAGACCTCTCCCTGAGGTTCTCACTGTGTTTAGTCCTGACTCTGGGACAGACCTCTCCCTTAGGTTCTCACTGTGTGTATTCCTGTCTCTAGGACAGACCTCTCCCTGAGGATCTCACCGTGTTTAGTCCTGACTCTGGGACAGACCTCTCCCTGAGGGTCTCACTGTGTGTAGTCCTGACTCTGGGACAGACCTCTCCCTGAGGTTCTCACTGTGTGTATTCCTGACTCTGGGACAGACCTCGCCCTGAGGTTCTCACCATGTTTAGTCCTGACTCTGGGACAGACCTCGCCCTGAGGTTCTCACCATGTTTAGTCCTGACTCTGGGACAGACCTCTCCCTGAGGTTCTCACTGTGTTTAGTCCTGACTCTGGGACAGACCTCTCCCTTAGGTTCTCACTGTGTGTATTCCTGTCTCTAGGACAGACCTCTCCCTGAGGATCTCACCGTGTTTAGTCCTGACTCTGGGACAGACCTCTCCCTGAGGGTCTCACTGTGTGTAGTCCTGACTCTGGGACAGACCTCGCCCTGAGGTTCTCACCGTGTTTAGTCCTGACTCTGGGACAGACCTCTCCCTGAGGTTCTCACCGTGTTTAGTCCTGACTCTAGGACAGACCTCGCCCTGAGGTTCTCACCATGTTTAGTCCTGACTCTGGGACAGACCTCTCCCTGAGGTTCTCACTGTGTTTAGTCCTGACTCTGGGACAGACCTCTCCCTTAGGTTCTCACTGTGTGTATTCCTGACTCTAGGACAGACCTTTCCCTGAGGTTCTCACCATGTTTAGTCCTGACTCTGGGACAGACCTCTCCCTGAGGTTCTCACTGTGTTTAGTCCTGACTCTGGGACAGACCTCTCCCTTAGGTTCTCACTGTGTGTATTCCTGACTCTAGGACAGACCTCTCCCTGAGGATCTCACCGTGTTTAGTCCTGACTCTGGGACAGACCTCTCCCTGAGGTTCTCACTGTGTGTAGTCCTGACTCTGGGACAGACCTCGCCCTGAGGTTCTCACCATGTTTAGTCCTGACTCTGGGACAGACCTCTCCCTGAGGTTCTCACCGTGTTTAGTCCTGACTCTGGGACAGACCTCTCCCTGAGGTTCTCACTGTGTTTAGTCCTGACTCTGGGACAGACCTCTCCCTTAGGATCTCACCGTGTTTAGTCCTGACTCTGGGACAGACCTCTCCCTGAGGTTCTCACCGTGTTTAGTCCTGACTCTGGGACAGACCTCTCCCTGAGGTTCTCACCGTGTTTAGTCCTGACTCTGGGACAGACCTCGCCCTGAGGTTCTCACTGTGTTTAGTCCTGACTCTGGGACAGACCTCTCCCTGAGGGTCTCACTGTGTGTAGTCCTGACTCTGGGACAGACCTCGCCCTGAGGTTCTCACCGTGTTTAGTCCTGACTCTGGGACAGACCTCTCCCTGAGGTTCTCACCGTGTTTAGTCCAGACTCTAGGACAGACCTCTCCCTGAGGTTCTCACCGTGTTTAGTCCTGACTCTGGGACAGACCTCTCCCTGAGGTTCTCACCGTGTTTAGTCCTGACTCTGGGACAGACCTCTCCCTGAGGTTCTCACCGTGTGTAGTCCTGACTCTGGGACAGACCTCTCCCTGAGGTTCTCACTGTGTGTAGTCCTGACTCTGGGGCAGACCTCTCCCTGAGGTTCTCACTGTGTTTAGTCCTGACTCTGGGACAGACCTCGCCCTGAGGTTCTCACCGTGTTTAGTCCTGACTCTGGGACAGACCTCTCCCTAAGGTTCTCACTGTGTGTAGTCCTGACTCTGGGGCAGACCTCGCCCTGAGGTTCTCACCGTGTTTAGTCCTGACTCTGGGACAGACCACTCCCTAAGGATCTCACAATGTTTAGTCCTGACTCTGGGACAGACCTCTCCCTGAGGATCTCACCGTGTTTAGTCCTGACTCTGGGACAGACCTCTCCCTGAGGATCTCACCGTGTTTAGTCCTGACTCTGGGACAGACCTCTCCCTGAGGATCTCACCGTGTTTAGTCCTGACTCTGGGACAGACCTCTCCCTGAGGTTCTCACCGTGTTTAGTCCTGACTCTGGGACAGACCTCTCCCTGAGGATCTCACCGTGTTTAGTCCTGACTCTGGGACAGACCTCGCCCTGAGGTTCTCACTGTGTGTAGTCCTGACTCTGGGACAGACCTCGCCCTGAGGTTCTCACCGTGTTTAGTCCTGACTCTGGGACAGACCTCTCCCTGAGGTTCTCACTGTGTGTAGTCCTGACTCTGGGACAGACCTCGCCCTGAGGTTCTCACCGTGTTTAGTCCTGACTCTGGGACAGACCTCTCCCTGAGGTTCTCACTGTGTTTCGTCCTGACTCTGGGACAGACCTCTCCCTGAGGTTCTCACCGTGTTTAGTCCTGACTCTGGGACAGACCTCTCCCTGAATTTCTCTCTGTGTTTAGTCCTGACTCTGGGACAGACCTCGCCCTGAGGTTCTCACCGTGTTTAGTCCTGACTCTGGGACAGACCTCTCCCTGAGGATCTCACCGTGTTTAGTCCTGACTCTGGGACAGACCTCGCCCTGAGGTTCTCACCGTGTTTAGTCCTGACTCTGGGACAGACCTCTCCCTGAGGATCTCACCGTGTTTAGTCCTGACTCTGGGACAGACCTCTCCCTGAGGATCTCACCGTGTTTAGTCCTGACTCTGGGACAGACCTCTCCCTGAGGATCTCACCGTGTTTAGTCCTGACTCTGGGACAGACCTCTCCCTGAGGATCTCACCGTGTTTAGTCCTGACTTTAGGACAGACCTCTCCCTGTCCCAGAGGCCTGTGCAGATACCCGAGCACTGGACTAATTACTAACAATGAAACAAGTAACTATAAAGGAGTGCGTGATGTGACTGGTGTAAAAGGTGATTGGTTGAGAGACAAGGGCAGCAGGGTATGATTGGATGAAAGTGATGACATGATCAATTGAAGTCCTGTCAACCAATTCAAATGTGCTGGTTCTTGATCAATCACTTCTAGCCTAACCTGTCTGCTTTTCCCAGGGTGAGCTGACCATGAGTGGGGAGATGGAGAGCCTTCAGACCTCTCTCTTCCTGGACGTTGTGCCTGAGAGCTGGGCTAAGCGGGCGTATCCCTCGGTGTGTGGGCTGGCCCTGTGGTTCACGGACCTGCTGTCCCGCAGTAGAGAGCTGGAAAGCTGGGCAGCAGACTTCAGCCTCCCCCCTGCCGTGTGGCTGTCAGGCTTCTTCAACCCACAGTCCTTCCTCACCGCCATCATGCAGGCGTCAGCGCGCAAGTAAGCATTTGTTCTCTGCTCATTTCATTACATTGCTGTACATGCTGTTAAAGGGTCACATGTTTCTGAATAGGAAATATTGCAGTGGTATCTCTTGTACCCCCTAGGCTCCTTGTTGTTGTTGTTTGTCCTGACAACAGCCACCCTGGTAAGGAGACCTTTGATAAGGGTTGTTCTCTGTGTCACCGCAGCAGGAGTTTAGTTCGCATTATCTCCTAGTCCAGAAGACCTCCTCAGGTGTTGGTTCTGTCCATCAGAATTATTAAGAGAATTTAAAACAGCTGCTCTATGTGATGCTGCTTCATGATAATAGGGCATGTAAAGGGCTAATTGTTACCTTGTGGTCTATTTTGTGAATATGGTGACATTGTTTTTAGCTTTATGACCTTTTAATCTGAGTTTATTATATAGAATATTATTTTGTTTTAATTATTTTTATTTTTATGAAAGTTTTAGAACTTTTTTTTTCTTTTGTTTTGAATTTATTTTATTTTATTTATGTATTTATTTAAATTATTGCAAGAAGTGCATATTTACAAAGGTGCAGAGGGAGCATAAGACATTAAAAAAAGAAAAAGAAAGACATAACAATACAACACACATGACACAGGACAAAAAATATTATATTAAACAGTTAAAATGAATAAGAAATAAATACTTGAATACAAAAAAGAGGGGGGAAACAAAAACAAAACAATCTACTACTCGTACCGTTAGTACCGCTACCACTGTAACCACCACTACAATCACTACCACCATCTGCACCACTACCACTTCTACAACCACTAAAAACTAAAATTTGATAAGAGATTTAGAATAGAGTGAACAGAAAAGATAACAAATAAAGAAAAATAAATGGGTATATGCATAATTTGGCCTTAATTCAGTGTGTGGTGTTCTTAATTCAGTGTGTGGTGTTCTTAATTCAGTGTGTGGTGTTCTTCTCATCCTTGGCCCGTTAGTCATGTCAAAGAGGGCAACGTCCGCACAATGCTCCCTGCGCCTGCGACGCCTCCCTGAACTTTTTTTCTTAACAAAACTAAACACAACAAGAAACAGAAATAATGGCAATAAAAAAAACTGAAAATAAAATAAATACATTAAAGGGAGAGAAAATAATAGTCAGTTACACCCATTACATTCATAATTGTTTAAATTTGTCCCAGTGCTCCAGAAACGGATCCCAAAGAGCCGCATTGTATTAAACATATCCAATCATGCAAAGAGCTCTGATTGGCTCGAGAGCCGCATGCGGCTACTGAAGTAGAGCGTCTCTAAAGACCTGCTCACCTCAGTATCGGTCAGTCCTGTCCTATTCATAGATGATCACTGCCCATTATCTGTCCTATTCATGGCTAATCACTGCTTATTAGCTAAAAGCTAACATTTTGACCTCCCAATAACAATTGATATTAAAAAATAAATAAAAAGAACAATAACAACCTTCTGCTGTGAGGTGAGATCAATAAATGAAACCAAAAATAAAACAGATACACATAATGAAACTAGTAAACAATGGTTTGTTGTGGAAGCATTAACCTTTGTGCTCCCTCCCTGGGCTTTACTCATAGACTGTAAAAAAGAATAGACAGCTCCTCCTCACTCCTCCCCGTTTACCACAATGACCACGTTCGTGGGGGAAATCATGGCGGATTTACAGGCTCCTCCTCTCCAGCTCTGACGAAGCATGTTCCTAAAAAGGGCATAAGGGAGGGATCTTGACTGTAGACCCGGCCCTGCTTGGCCCTCACGGGGCGTGTAATGGGTGTGTATTTCTGTTGTAATCGCGCCCATGGCCAGGCAGCAACGTAAACGGCCTGTCAATCAAAGTCAGGCCCTCATTAATTATGCAAGATTTAAAAAATTTGTATCTACGATAAAAACCCTGGTGTCCCATATTGTTTTTAACCCAGCGTAATCACAGGAGGAATATCTAGCTCTAGCCACTTCTAAACCATTAAAAGTAGTTTTTAACGTGTCTAAAGTCCAATGCATTCCAATGGGGGGATAGCGGTCATATGGAGGTACTACAGCAAAGGTGGAGCAATGGCGGCCTCCAGTGTCGTAGTCAAAAAGCAGAGCAGTCAGCGGCCATTGGCTTTACTGCTTCTGGGGAATCTGACAGGGGGTGTGGCTTATTCAAATGAGATGTAAATGAGCCCTATTGTCACTCCCAACAGCAGAGAGGTGAGAATGGCCCAAAACTTCAGAGGCCGTTTAATCCCCTTTGAGCTTTTCTGAGTTGTTAACATCAAATCACCTCCAAATATGATCAGATTTCCATGTGTGACACATTGTTGGAAAGCTTGGAGACTACACTTTAACAATCAGTGAAAATCTCAAAATGCAGAACCGACTTGTGTCCCTGATTCTAGTGACTGGTCACATTTCTTTGACTTTCTACTGAAAAAAAAAACAACTTCACAAAGAGCTGAACTCATGGTTAAGTAGTAGAACAACTCTGATTCTCCATCTCAATCCAGTCAGCTCCCTTTGCATTACACCAGAAAGACAAATATTACACGACCAGTAATAGAATCAATCCCATTCCACCAAGTTCTTTTGGTCTTTGTAAAAAAACTTTCTTAATCCTAGGAGTCTTTTTGTTCCAAATAAATTGAGAAATTAAACTGTCCAGTTTTGTAAAAAAAATAAAAAATAAAGGGGGAAAAAGGCTTTATAATAAACAAAAAATAAACAAAAATTATAGAATATTCATTCTCACTATGTTAATTCTTCCTGGGAGGTTGCTCCATTTTTCCAAATTCAGTTTTGTTTGTTTATACAATGTCGTGAAATCATGTTTAAAAAGACCAGACAAATCCTGTGTAAAGTTAATCCCTAGATACTTAAATTTAGTGGATATAGTAAATGAATAAGAGCTAAATATGGTATTAGATTGCTGGGCTGAACGACTAATAACAAAAAAAACACTTTGGGCCGGTAAGAGCCAGGTTCTAAAGGGTCTTCACTTGACATATGAGTGAGATACTGGCTTCATAAAATGATGGGGGCCATTGCCTCATTGAGCACTTGTAATAGGGAGGAGAGATCTGATCCTTAACAAGTTTGTAGTACTCTGCTGTGTAACCATCTGGCCTTCAAATTTTGCATTTTATTTATTGCTTGTTTTACTTCCTCCAATGTTATCGTCTTTTCTAATAAATATTTGTATTCCGTATCAATTTGGGGAATATTAAGGTCTCTGAAGAAGTTATCCATTATTGCGGTGTCTCCTGTGGTCTCAGATGTATACAACGTAGTATAACATTTCTTAAAAGTCTCAATTTCTTTTGGATCAATTCTGTTTGTCCAGAATCATTCCTAATTTCAGTTATAGTTCTTTTAGCTTTTCGCTCTTTAAGTTGGGATGCCAAGAGCCTTCCGAGAAACGGCGTATCGCTTGTCAATGTTAGAGATTTCATTCATAATCTTAATTGAAACAGAGGTCATACAGCCATCACGTTCATCATCAAACTGATAGAAGGGTTTTTCCGGATTAGGAAGGGAGAGAACTGGAGCAGTTTGTAAAACATTTTAAGTTCCACAAAGGCCAGTAAAGCTTCAGAGGTTTACTATTCTTAATTAACCCTACATCATAAGCGTGTTTGGACCACAGAGTGTTGGGCAATTGAGTCAACAATGGAGACATTTGGGAGGGAGTCGAGATAGGTTCTTTCTTTTTGGTTGAAATTTTAACTTCAGGAATCACATAGCAAGAGCGTGGAACGCAAAGCTTAGTAGTGAAAGGCACGTAATTAAAATGAGTGCTATCAGAATGGAAAATATCGGGATGACTCGGATCTATTTTCCAATCTCAGACAGACATGCATTTTTGACTTAATAACCGACGTTGCGCCATTGGTGGTGTTTTTGTTTAGCGATGGCAATATGAGGCACTGAGTCAGAAACGTCAGAGTTTCTCCTGTTCCGGAGTGAGACACGAAACGCACAAAAATCACTATCAAAATACAGACCCTCAACAACAAGGTCGTCTGTATTTTGCTGGTATCAGAGCTTTTCAAAATGTTGGTCAGAATCCACAGTGTGATGTAACATGTAGGTCTGTCACATATTGTCACATATTGTTTAGCCTTGTGTTTCAAGTCCGTGGCAGGAGGCAAATCCACTTTCCACTGATACACACGAGTAAGCGCTTCAATGTTGACATCGTTTTTCATAAAGCAATAATTAGAGCTTTTCTGTTTTATGTTCATCCCATTTTCGTCTGCTTCTAGTATAATATTAAATTTACACATCAAGTCACGACCAATCAGGTTGACAAGGCACACATCAGACACCAGAAAACTGTGTCTTGTTGAAACGGAAACATCTGGTAAATGCCATGATATTTTGAAGGGGAGAGAAAATAGTTCTTTTTTATTTATTTATTTTTTATTTATTTTTGACAACTTGTCCACTAGCTGAAACAGAATGTGTCACTTTACCACCGCCAGAATCAACCATAAAGGTCAGGGTTTTGCCGCTACGTGACATGTTATTGTAGGAAGAGCATGGGTGACGGCAGGAGTAATAATGGCATAAGTGCTTCTCTTGATGAGAGACCAATTCTAATTTCACAATAGTGTCCTCTAACAGAGCCAGCATTGTAGCAGTAGCCCAGTGTTTTCCCGTTCCGTGAGCGGGGTAAGTGGTGGGTGCGTTGTAAACAGGGGATGTGGTATTTTTCGTGTCATTGTTACACCACCGTCGTGGTGTCATTTTGTTCCTCGTCCTCCCCACATAGTCGGGACGAAGTGCCATGAGCAGAAGGATGATTATTATAATTATGTCCCTGGACTGAGCAGCAACAGCACCACCCACGGACTCATCTTAGGACGGGGGTCTGTGGTCTTCAGGCAGAGCTCGGGCTGCAGCTCGGGGGAGCTGATGAACTGGCCGTGCAGCAGGCTGGACCGGCTGCAGAATCTGTCGCCTGGCCACACCTTCTTGTTGTTGATGGTTGATATCCGCCAAGCCCAAAACTGGGTACGGACCATCATCATCCTCGCTCATAGACACTTGGCTGACTTCCTGGGTAAGACTCGGAAGACAACAAGAAGACAATGTATTAGTTATGGGCTCAGTAGGGTTAGATTTTTCTTAAAACCTTGTCCTGGAATGGTCCTTTGACCGTATCAAGTTTCTTTAAGTTTGCTGTTCTTTTTTCATTCTCGCATTGTTTTTAGTCACACGCAGCCTTTTCCCACATTTTTAAGCATTTATATATATATTCATATAATCATATGGAGTTTGCACGTTCTCCCCGTGTCTGCGTAGGTTTCCTCCGGGTACTCCGGTTTCCCCTACCACTAAAAACATGTACAATAGGCCCGGGGACTGCAGGTGGAAATTAGCACAAGTGCTATAACCTGGTACAATGCATCTCTCCTTTCTGAGGCTAATGTATATTGTACACTGTCCCTGTTCAAATAAATAAAGAAATAAAATAAATAAATATTGGCTTCTAATTGGCCTCTAAATCCTTACATTTTGGCAAGCAATTCTTATGGTCATCTATAATTCTGTTTCGTAAAGCGATCAAGCTGTTATCAGACACTCTACCATTAAAACCATGTTTTTTCCACTCACAGCTACCAGAATAATATTCTGTCATATATATATAGCATTTGCTTCACAAAAAACCCTGCTCAATTTGTTCGCACTGTGCCCTACGCCCAAATGAGTGTGAATACACACTCTCAAAACAGAAGGAATGCGTCTCCGCACACTCGCCAATCAAACAGTTGTCTTTTGGTCATTTATTATAAGCAGTAGAAAATGATCATTTGTGAATAGCAAATAAATAAATGATAAAACATGTAAACATATGAGTGAGACTGACAGACAATGTGTGATCACACCAGAATCCTAAGTCAAGTCTGAGGTTTCTTCTCTTCACCCTCAGTATATAGGCAAATCAGTTACTGAAATAATGTATATTAGTTGGACCAATATATTCAGTGCCTTCCGAAAGTACTAATACACCTTTGCACATTTTGTCATGTTTACAACCCTAAACGTAAAGATTTTATTTTGAATGTTTTACTGAAAGTTCACACACAAGTAACAGACAACTGTGAAGTGAAAGCAAAATGATACATGATACTGTTATTTTTCAAAAAATAGAAAAGTGAAAAGTGGGGCGTGCATAAGTATTCATACAGCATTTTCTGAGTGCATTAAATTGCCTTTATAACATTCCTAATGACTGCAGAATGTTCACACCTTGCCCTAACCATTAAATAGAGGCCACCTGTGTGTAATCTACTCTCAGTATAATTCCAGCTGTTCTGTGAGGGCCTCAGAGCTATGGTCAGAGTGTATTGGTCACTAAACAACATCATGAAGGCCAAGGAGCTCACCAGAGAGGTCAGGGATAAAGCTGTGGAGAAGTTTAAAGCAGCGTTAAGTTATACAAAGATTTCCCAAGATTTGAACATCTCAAGGAGCACTGTTCAATGGTATTTCCATAGCAATAACTTCAAATACTTTAACATGCTTCCTGGGTTTGTTTCCATGAAATAGACGTGAAATAGTCACAAGTGAATTTTGCAGCCTTGATTCTAATAAATTACATATCGTAATTACACAAATATCTCCTTCTTAATTACATATCATATCATGTCTTTTTTACCCTATTACTGTTATACAATAATTATACAGAAATGACCCAGAAATTCAGCAGAAGTTCAATATTGTGTACATTGTAGTGTAATGTAAAAAATAAAATAAAAAATACATGGTAATTACCCATGAATACTTTGCTTCTTGTAGTTATGTCATTCAATAGTAATTTCATGGAAATGTTGTATAAACACGACATGCTATGATTCCATGGAAATAAGATACTACATACAGATAGAATTTCATTAAAATCAAAATTGTTTGGTAATTTCATAAAAATTACATTTGTAATTCGCATGTTATTTCCAAGTTATTACCTTTTAACAATCTTAGAAAACCCCCATCTCTTGTGCCCATTATACAGATATGAAGTATATATTTTTCTGGGACGTGTTAAAAGGTTGAGAACCCCTAATCTACAGTCGGCCTCTCCAGCACAGCGACATGGGCATAATGGCGCTGATGAGGCTGGCTGGTTAGAGACAAACTAGATATGAATTCAGGATGCTGCTGTGTTGTGCGCAGGAACGGGTGGCCCCTGGACAGCATGTGTCTGCAGTGTGACGTCACTAAGAAGAACAGAGAGGACTTCAGCTCCACCCCCCGAGACGGGGCCTATGTGCATGGGCTGTTCATGGAGGGAGCGCGCTGGGACACTCAGGTCTGTTGAGTTTAAAATCATTTAGTAAAGTAGATGTCCCCGTGACATGAGCTGGGACAGAGCAGTATGATTTACTTTACCATAGCTATACCTTTAAACACAGTGTTTCCCCAAAAAAAAAAAAAAAAGTATATGTATATCTAATCAAACTCTATTTTCTTTGTGTTACATCTGTGTGTGGCCAAGTTCAGTTTAGTTCATGCAGTATAGGCTATTTGCTAATCATTATGTATTTTAATATTTAATTGGTAAATTCATAGTGGAAATTTAAGCTAAAATATTTGTTTATTGCATTTGTGTTCTGACTCTGTTGTGTGTGCCCAGCCTCGCATCATTGGTAAATGAATTATGTGAATACGTTTGTTTTAAGAGCTAATTTCTAGTTCAAAGTTCACATTGTGGCTTTATGCAAATGAGCGCGCATCCCGATCGAGCAGAGGGACAGAAAGGATTTTGAGCGACACGGGGCAGAGGAAAGCTACAGTTTTCCGACCATATTTTGTTAATTTTTGAGAAGCTCTATTGCTCCTGTTCACTTTCACATCGGAGTCCTGTGGAAGTGTTTTCCTCATTGGACAGACACGAGTTATACAAGGGAGATTAGTAGCTCTGTGTCCTCACACTGTGCCTGCTTAGTTCAACACAACACATGCAGGTCCCTGTGGAACCCCAGAGTTACCAGTATAGGGTGTTTTTATATCAAACGACACGCCGATCAAGGCACCCTAAAGTGTCGCAGCACCCTGGTTGGGAAACACTGTCACTATGGAATATATAGTTAGTTAATTGATTAGTCAATGGTTCTCAAACTTTTCGCCCAAGTGCCAACATATAGAACAGATTTGACGTTCCGAGTACCACAACATCTAAACCAGGTTTTTGAGTGATATAGGAGTTCACCAGATTCAAACCTCTGAGGTACTTCTGCCAGGATTAAATGAAGGCAATAATCTGATAAAGTCCTATATAACCAAAACCATCCCACTGCACATTGGTAAATGATTATATTTAGCCAATTGAAATATCCAAGTTGAAGTGATTTCAGAACAGTGAAATGACGGAGTATAGAAGTGTCTGCTGATTATGGTGTAATTGCAGTAATGAGCTGGAGAGTTTGTGAAGAGCTCTGGTGGTTTGGATATTAGTGCTCCACATGCGCACAGCCCAGGTGCAGCAGAGCAGGTGTGAGGCTGGGCACACACAACAGAGTCAGAACCATGGAGAAAATACCCATCCATCATACGCTATAAAATAACTACTCCTGGGGAAAGCGTCTAACACACTAGTGTCACAATAATGTGTTGTTTTCATTTGTTCAGTTAAATAATGTATAAAAAACAGAAAGATCTTTGCACACATGAGATCAGCTAACAAAGGGGATTTAGGCGATTTTGAAAATATTTCTTAAACGACTGTTTATGTCCCCAGAGCTGAAGTCCCCATATAATGTGTATTTATCCAACAAAAACATTCTACAAAATGTAAAAGTCGTTCGGTTCTTGTTCTCTCGATTATCCAGAATGCAGAATGAGGCCCACATGTTAGATCCTGTTGCTATAAACCCGTTTGGATATGAACATTTCCACAATTCCAGCACCTGTCTTCATATTAAAGCTCAGTGACTGGACTCTAGACGTTCTTAGCTTTCAAATCAAGAATGGTATGTCCACATAGACTGAAACATGGGCTTGTCTTCATCTTCAGTTGTAGCGCCCCTTTAGACCACAAAGAACATACCCTCAAAGGATTTGATTAGGCCGTGAGCAGCTGATTGAGGCGTATATATTTGGCCGGCCTGCAGCGGAGGGTCCCAGATTGAAGTGGTCTGTGAAGTAGGGAGTATCCTGAACAGCATGATTCCTTAGACTCCCATCACAGCCTTTGGTTTACAGGGATTAGAGCGTTTCTCTGAGCTTCATGCAAAGTCACACATCTCTGTCCCACACACATGCACGCCCACACACACACATGAGCAGTGCTTATCCATCCTCACTCCACTAAACTCTATTGACTTTCCCGCTCTTCAAGGACAGGCTGAGGACGGAAACTACTGTGTTTCCAAAGTACACACAGAAATATAGGAATAATATTCAAAACAGTCCAGTGACAGGAGCGTGGAAGTTACTCGGCTCATTATGAACTTTCTATAACATCAAGGGTGTGATTAGGAGAAGTGCAAAGCCAAGGGCACTCATGCTGTCGCAACTGAACTTACTTTACAAGACTGTTCCTACAAAACATTTCACCACAGCTCAGTTAAGTTTTTCTGTGGACAACAGAGAAAGGATATTGGAAGTGACCAATAAAAGTTTCCTCATTTCTGTCTCAGAAAGATAACACATTACATTACAGCGCTACGCCATTCATTATGAAGTCACTTAGTTTGTTACAACATTTATACAGAAATGCAGGATCCTGTAGAACTTTCAAAGCTAGCAGAGTGTCCCTGTCAGTGGGTCAACCCTTACAATGAAACCTGATCTAAATTACATTGTGTTCTTCTCTGATGGCCCAGCCAAATGCCAACGCAACACTGCACATGTTTGTGAGTATGGTGTTTCCGACCAATCAGTCTCATTATTCAAATGTAAAGTTTTAACAATACATAGTGAAGTTGGAAAGGATTCGAGCACACACAGCAGTCTGACATTAGCCAGGCTAGCTGCCTATGGCAATTGACTCATTTTAATATATCATTTTAATATATACATATTGTATGTATGTGTAAGTTCTCATACATATTGTATGTATGCATTTTTATATATTTTTATGAATTGTATCAATTGACTTGACTTTGTGTCTTTTGTGTTGCTGTGAGGCACATTGAGTTGCCTTGTACATTAAATAAATAAATAAATGTGCCTTGCCTAGATTTTGAAGATGGGGCTGAATATCTGCTGTTGGGAAACACTGTACCCCAGTGTTTCCCAACCAGGGTTACCGAGCCCCCAGGGGTACACGAGCACTGAACAGGGGGTACTTCTTGGAAGTATTTCACATCCAACTCAATACTAAACAAATTGAAAAACAAGTAGTAAAGCCCTAAAGATGCCACAAAACGTGCAAACCAAATGAACCCTTCTTTATGATATCCAGAAAACCTATGATGAATATATACAGTAATTCATCTTTTTATATTGAACAAACAAAAATGTAAACGTCAATCAAATATTTGTTTATGACGTCTCAGGTTTAGATACATAGTATAATTGATTATAGGTTCCAACAACTCTTTAAACTCTAAACATAAAACCTTTATGTTCTTAACATATGCTGAATGGGAATTCTTAGTATAATCAAATAAAAATTCATGAACTCTCTTCCTGGCTCTTCCTCAGTATTACAAAGATTGAAAGTAAGAGTCTGCACAATAGTGAAAGCTCCCAATTTTTTAATAATTTCTTACACCATAAGTATGTGACGTTTTGGGCCTCATGCCCTTCACCAGACATGACTGAATGTCTTCCTCAATATTAGCCATAATTCGAAAGTGATGAAAACACTGGTGTATTTGACTGTTTGATGCTGTTGCAGACTGGCCTGATAGTGGAGTCCCGTCTGAAGGAGCTGACCCCCTCCATGCCGGTCATCTACATTCGGGCCGTGCCGCTGGACAAAGTGGACGTGCGCAGCCTCTACCAGTGTCCTGTGTACAAGACCAGGCAGAGAGGACCCACCTACGTGTGGACGTTCAGCCTGAAGACCAAAGAGAAGGCCTCCAAGTGGACTCTGGCCGGGGTGGCACTGCTGCTGCAGATATGAACGCCACTCACACCTGCCACTGTCTATGGGAGGAGGAATAACACCTCACCTCATCACACTTCTTTTTTAGTTAAAGGGATCATTAAGGAACCACATTTTGAACCTTTGAAATGGGGTGTTTTTACTGTCATGGCTGCCCTTCGGAGTCACTATGTGACAAATAAGGTAAACACATTTAAGTCACATATTGACTATTTGAGTAGATCATACACCACATCAACAAATCATAATATGGCGCAAACTTCACGCATCAGGCTGATTTTTTTTCACAAATGACTACTTTAACAACAAAAATAATTTCACCCCACAGACAGAAAAAAGTCTCAGTTATAGCTCCTTTAATGATGAATGAAGTATTTACCAATGCATTACAAACTCCTCAATGGTGCGCATTTACAAAGATGCTCAACATTATTATAAAATGTGGTTTTATTAAACAATAAAGTAACATTTTGATCTGTTAATTACATAAAGTGGTGTTGTCACATGATGCTAACAGTGGTATAAGACCAGTGCACGTACAGGTGTATGTGTTTCATTTGTTTGTACCGTAATCTAACCATACGCATCAGTCCAAGGTAACCGAACAATCAGTACTTGTTGCTGTTGTTTTATTGTGGTGACAATGGACCACTGTCTCCACAAATCATATTTCTAACTATGCAAGACAAAGCTGTCGTACCACAGTCCTGTGTCCTGCACTGCAGGGAGGGAACAGGATGACCTTCTAAATGAGATCAATAACTTCAGTGGACTTGCATTAAGACAATTCACCTTGTGTCAAATCAGATTGACTGTAATAATAATAACATGAATAATAAATAAATAAATAATACTGCTTCTTTTCTCATTTTCAGTGAGAAATTGTGGTCTGTTACTTTGACTTGATTGTGTATCAGAGTCTATGTGTGTCTATATTATTGCAAATAACATTCAAAATATTGTATTGAAAACAGCAGAGCAACACTCAACTATTTCCATTGTTTTAGCAAAGATGAGCTAAATTCAGGTTGCCCACATTTACTTTTAAACTGTGTGTGTGCGTGATGGCAACAAAAACAATTGCAGCAAAAGCATAATCATCAGTTGTTGTTTGACCACAAGCGTTCTTTAACTGTTGGGTGTGCAGAGCAGAGGGTGAAGATCCTCCTGCCCATCACAGAAGAGTCCACCTCCTTTGCCACCACACTGTTTAATGAGTTCTGGAATTTCCGATGACCTCGGCGTGCTCAGAGGGCTTACTTTAGCAAACATTCCAGTATTCCTCTGCTCACAGTGGAGTAGTTGAAGTCTTCGAACGTTTCGCCTCTCATCCAAAAGGCTTCATCAGCGGACTAAAGTCCCGCTCAGCCGCAGTGCGTAAGGCAGCGTGGGAGATGCATTCAGGGACAGTAAGAAGTGCGGTAAAGGCGCACCTCTTACTGTCCCTTTACTTTTTTCCACAAGTGCGCGGAAAATCGGGACAAATATAATAGTCGGGTTCTCCAGCGGGACGGCAATAGGGGTGGCAGGGATTAGCTCCCAAACATCAGGAGGAACGACCGCAGGAGGAAGAAAAGCCGGCAGTACAACTTCAGCACCTGAGGAGCGGCAGGTGCTGTCCCGGGCCTGGAGTGGCAGGTGCTGTCCCGGGCCTGGAGTGGCAGGTGCTGTCCCGGGCCTGGAGTGGCAGGTGCTGTCCCGGGCCTGGAGCGCGGACTGGCCGACTTTGTGTGACTTTTCTGTGGCATAGTGCAGGTACCAACATTTACTTTTCAAGCGTGGGTTTCTATACATTTTTAGCGTGAAAACAGTGATTCTGCTACGAATGCTCTCACGCTGAATTACGAAGCACCACTACTCATCACGAAAGGACACGCTCCGGTGCGAACTCCACGAACAGAGGGTGAATCCGGATATTCGTGAAAGATTTTTTGACAGCCAAAACTTTCTCCACGAACGTCACGAACATCACGAGCTGATGCGTTCTGTTAAGAATCGCATTGAGATGGGTTAAGTCATGTCACGAACGTCACGAATGACGGAACAATGCCATTCGTAACGCATCGTGCCTATGTGTAAACCCAGCATTAGAGAGGACCTCGGCCCATTATAAGGTCTTTTGTCGTCCCTGTTTTGGATGCCTCCTGGAGGACTTTGTCGGGCCTGGCCTGGGAACGCCTCGGGATCCCCCCAGAACGGCCAGATAGAGAAGTCTGGGCTTCTCTGGTCAGACTGATGCCTCCGTGACCGCTTTATCAGCTGCATTAGGAAGACTAAACAGTACCCATCAAAAGTTTGGAAACACTTTTTATGGATCGGCTTATTGTTTTTCTTTAGCTCAAAGTTTCTATAAGTCCTTTGCAGAAGAGCTCCCAGACTGTGGCTTCAGGTCCTCGTCTCCCCTCAGCCCTCTCAGCCTGTCTGCAGTGCACATGAGTGGGCCTTTCCTCCAGAGCACAGCCGTCTGTTACGGCGACTCCTCCAACATGACCCTCAGTTACAGCTACTCCACTGGCCTCGGAGGCACTTGTCAAGGTCGGACAAACAACGCATCATTTAGCACTTTACCCAAGTCTGCAGCTCCAAAGGGAAGGTCAGAGGCGTAGTTTGCCATAAGGCAAGGCAGCCAGCTGCCTGGGGCCCCCAAGCCAGCAGGGGCCCCCAGAGGGCCAACAGATTTGACAGAAACGACCAAGGGAATACAGTCACTGCAACAACATTGACAAGGTGCAACGACAATTGTCCGTGAAAGGGCCCCATGAGCCCACCTGCTTCTCAGAGGAGGAGGAGAGAGAGAGGCAGCGCAAACCCACATGTTGGTGTAAACAGAGCAGCTACGCATCTCCTCCAACAAAACGAACAGAAGTGATGCCTCTGGCAGCAAAAACGAAAGAACATAAGGAGAAAGAAGAGGAGGGAGAGCGAGACCGGAGTGTAATAAGTTACTGTACTCTTTTAGCAGCCTCCATTGCTTGGCATGCAAATATCATCGTCGCCCAACGTCATTTCATTTAAACAAAATTCATACGTTCTTTTGGGGGGGTATGGTATACAGTGGTTAGCACTCGTGCTTCACAGCTAGAAGGTCCGCAAAGGTGATATGGAATTAAAGTTTTGAATGGAGACACTGGGATGAAGCACATTTTTCCAAATATGAAAAATGTAATCCGTCCTGGGAAATGATCCCCACCCTGCAGTCACCCGGCTACACAACATGCATTTGAACTCATTTGATGGATAATTTAGTCGATGCACAAAGCATTTGGAGGAAAATTATAAGTGCTATTTTACCTTGTATTTTCATTTGCCTCACGTTCACACCGATCCAAATTTCTGTCAGGCTACTTATTTACAGTGGTTGTATTTTCTTTTGTTGTTGAAAACCTTATTTGCAAGAGACATGGTCAGAGTAGTGCCCTCAGTAGAGGGTGTTATCATTTTAGTCATTTTTAAGGGTAAAGTGGGCGTGACCAAAATCCGATTCTCGAGTCCAGGACTGTCCAGTCTGAGACTCTGGTTCTGTCCAGACTCTAAAGAACAGTTTAGAGCAGGGGTAAGCAACGCCAGGCCCAAGGGCCAAAACCGGCCCTCCAGTATGGAAACTCTGGCCCTCAAGATGATTGTGAGGAATATTGTTACACATATCAGAGATCAAATGCATGTTAAAGTACTCTAGAAATGTGAAAATACTGTCTCTTCCTGTTACTTGATGAGGGAGTTAGGGTTATGATTAGGGTTAGGAACAGTAAATGTGATGTATGTTGTGTTTCATTCACACACACCTTATAGACTGTAAGATCTCATGTCAATACTCTTTGAGATTTGTATATTCATAATTGCTAATCTTAACCCTAAACTGGCAGATAGCAGGTTAAAATGTCTTAGCAGAACTCCAATTTAGGCCTGGCACTGGCATTTGTAGAAAGTGATGCATTCGGCCTACAATTGGAGGATCCGGCCCTTGGTCTTTTGACGCTGAAGAAAATCAGCCCTCCACTAAACAAACTTGCTTTAGGGCCTCATTCAGAGCCTAGAGGGTTTTATCTGTGTGTATTCTGTCTGAATGTGACAGAATAATGCTGTAGTAACAGTCGAAGCCAAAGGGTGCTCATTACAGAAATCTAACACAGTAGGACCTGCTCGAGATACATTTGTGTTAGTGTCTCGTTTGCCTGACCCCCTTGACCCAGGGTGACTCCAGTGTCCAATCAAATGTCCGTCCCCTTCCTGGTAGCATTTGGCTAATGGCGGCTGAATGTCAGAGTGGTCTGTGTGGTCAGGAGCCGGGAACAAATGGAAATACCACAGCACTGGCCTAATTAGAACAACTTCCACTGTCACACCTGCAAGCCTCATCACATCATTGCTCTGCTGGGACCGTCTGTTTCAGATGTGTATTACTGATTTATTGCCAAGGTAAAGGTGGGGAAATCGAGGGGCCCTGATGCCATCTGTGGCGGTAACGTGCACCACTGTACCACCCAGCTTAGTGGTGTTTTTTAGCACACTGTTCCTACGCTCCTATGTCAGAATCCAACTTTGTGGAAAACTTCACAAATAATCCAAATCCCCACATCATGTACTTCCAAGGAATTTAGTGATTTCAGACTGGTTGCACTTACATCACATTTTAAAGTCTGAGATTTTACTTTTAACTGAGGAAAACCCGACCCACTCCAATTTGACGACCGGAAAAACAAGGATGTGGAGGACACTACACTTTTCTTCCTCTTCCTCTTCTACTTTTCTTCCTTTGTCTGTTTGTCAGTACCTTGACAAAACTGGGGCTCATGCTCGACTTTTGTTTGCAGACTTTTCTTCTGCTTTTAATAAAATGCAGCCCCACATTCGGAGTGTGTTCATTAAGTAACATAGACAATTTGAAATGGGCTCCATTTTAATTATTGTTAACTTTTGTTTATCTTTACTCGGTTAAGTGATTAGTGATAATTTTGAATCGTAAAATGGTAAAGAGCGGAGGGAGCTGCAGGAGGACGAGGGAGGAGGAGGAGCTGACCAGTGCAGGACCCCACGCTCTGAAATAGGGATGTGGCAGTATCGCCTGCTGGCAGGCTCTGCCACGTAAATTGTTTTTATTATTGGCTACGTGCTATCGCGTTGCCCTATAAATAGTGCATTGCATAGGTTACGTGCCCTCTGACCCCTCACTTCCGCCCCTGGTCTCCGGGCCATCCGGTTCGAGCGCTCCGTCATGTCTGCGCAGGTAACATCAATCCGCAAATTATCGGTTTAATGTTGAGTCCTAATGCGGAGCATTGTCGGCGCTGCTGGTACCTGGTGCGCAGTTACATCGTTCGGCCTTCCGATGCTTGTGGGAGGTCAGAGTGGCAGCTAGCCCCTTTAGCTTGATCTTTAAAAACATTCTCACGACGTATTCTCATCACCGCTGCTGTCTTGTCTTGTCTTACTTATTACCATGGAGCAACGAACTGGGACTACAACATCGTGTATCTGTGTGAACTGAAATAATAGACATTTGTGATGGAAATATCTGGTACTTAAAGAAACGCAAACTAAATGTGCCAACTTTAAAATGGGAAAAACGTAAATCTAAACTGATACCCTTTTTTATACTACAAAGTAAAAATAAAAGAAAACCTCTTGTAATATGAATATTACCTGCATGTCATTCTCTATCATAATGAACCTGTGGGCCTTGTACTTTGTCAGCATAAGTTAAATCTCCAGGTGAGACTCCTGGGGCGGCGTTGTGGCATTTAAAGCTAAAATTAAATCGAAGTTTTTAGTTTAGTTTTTAGTTTATTTGTTTATTTGAGCAGTACACATTCTGCTCAAAAGGAGTGGGCTGAAGTAACAAGCTTATGAGTGCCCCCCCCCCAAGTGCAATAAGTTAAAAAAGTACATTTCACACAATGGTACCGAAGGAACAAAACATCAAAGGACCTCGTCCAAAGAGAATTTGAAACCTTTCAGCATCTACATTCGCACAGACCAACTTACAAACTTACAAACAAATATATGAACTGTTTATATAATTAACATGTTGGCTTGGCCATCCTAATAAAGGCCTTTTTAAGTACTTCCTCGTGCTGTGCATATTTGTTTTAGAGTGCCTGGGTTTGCTGCTTTTTTTGTTTATATAAACAAAAAATTAAAACAAATTAAAAACAATAATTGTGCTTTGTTTCAAATTGAAACAAAGCACAACTACAACAACGATCTGGTTTCATGTACGATGTCTAGCACAAAGCAAGTAAAAAAATGTGATCATTAATATATTTCTTTCAGATTTTTACCCGTGATTACCGAGAGTTACTTTTATGTTATAAAGGTACATTAATAGATATTATACTCCGAGATCTTGATACATCCCAGTTGTCATTACCATCCTCAGTATAATTTTAATTTGGGTTTAATTATCATCATCATTATCATTATTATTATATATTTATTTATTTGAGTTATATGTGAAGTATGATGCAAGCCCTGCATAGTGTGGTGCATTAAAAAGCCAGAGTGTAGAGCAGGCCAGTTGAAGAGGGCAGTAACTCCCCATCAACAAACCCCCACACAGCTGCCCTAACAGCTGATTTTGTAGATGATGTTCCTATGCTGAGTGGTGCATTAAAGGACAAGGTTTAGAGCCCGTTGGGAGGATTCCTCTCAACAGATCCATAACCTGCCAACCCTAATTCTCCATTTGTGAATTTGAGCGATAGAATGACAACTGTTTCAAGCAGCAACACTCTTCCAGATTATAGAGGAAAAAATACACATAATTGATCCCACTGCTCCCCCTAGTGGCAACACATTTCCTCTTGTCTGTATATTTCAAAAGTCTTTAGTTTGTATTTATATTTGAACAGGTTGATGTTTGGACATCGTTTCAATTCCATCTCCAGTTTATTCCACAATTGTTCACCATTAACTGTTGGACTAAAACTTTTCAAAGTTGTGCTATGTTTCTGAATCCTAAAGTTTAATTCATCACGTAATTCATAACAACCAGTAAGGTTAACCCTCGCCTTGCCACAGAGACAAACCCAGGAGGTGGTGCACCATTTTAGTGGATCAGAAGAGCACTGAAAGCAGCCAGCCAGGCTTCCTCCGGGTGCTCTGGTAGGGAAACTACCTCCAAAAACACAGCGGCTCAGGACTAACACCTGCACACATTTTTTTTTTGTACAATGACAAATAAAGCACTTACTTACTTAAAATGGTAAATGGTCTCAACTTATATAGCGTTTTTCTACCTTCATTATGCCCAAAGTAGTCACCCATTCACACTAGTTCAAACACCAATGTACACACAAAATCACAATTTTATTACGATTTTCTTTACAATGACAAATAAAACTTAAATCACACACTGAAAAAGAGAGAGATTAATTAAACAGTCATCTAATTTCTTCAACTTTGTGACAATCGACATAGTAATAACATCTATTGCAAATAACTCTATGCATGATAAACACATAATCAAACTGCTGATTAAAAAATGAAAGCAAATAAAAGGGTAAAGAATAAGTTTGGTAAATGCTCTTGAGCCATGGCCAGAGGTGTAGCTTTCCATTAGGCAAGGCAGGCAGCTACCTGGGGCCCCCAGAGGGCCAACAGATTTGACAGAAATGACCAAGAGAATAAAGTCACTGCAGTAGCCGTGTCTACAGAAGTGTGACAAGCGCACTTACATTCTCTGCCGATGATTATGTCGGACAGGGTCTATCTGGTGTCATGTCACCGTCATTTAGAAGATATATCCATGTTTTCCGTGCAAATGGGAAGCTCCAATGGTCGCCGCCATTTTTATTTCCCAGAGCGCTGTGCATCGTCCACAGGTCGATATGGACCACAATGCATTGCGTACTGCTGTCGGAGGAAAACCCAGCATCACACGAGTGAATGAGATCTGACTGCCGTGTGTGTGTGTGTGTGTGTGTGTGTGTGTGCGCATCCAAACGGGGCGATGTGTGTCATCCTCACTTACCGCTAAACTGAAGGCTGTAGACGCTCCACACCTGTACAGTTACATCCTCTAAAACAAATGACATCTGTGTGTCTTTGTTTAGGTTTCTCCTGCAGATGACCATGGCTGGGGTTAATTATAGATCCAGTGTACTGCGTAATGTCAAAGGTGCAGACAAATGTGCAAGATCCAATCCTGGTCATATTCCGTCTCAACAGTTGACCAAGAACAGCCCAAACACGAGCCTCAAATCAAACGCACTGCTCCGAGTGCTTTAGAAAAACAAAAATGAAACTACCAGTTAACGAGTTTGTACTGTGAGCGCAGAGGTACATTTATTATGAAGCAGCTATGAAAGCATTGTCCATTTTCATTCGGAGATTATAAATACTGTCTAAAGCTATTTAGTTTGAAAACCAACGTATTATTTTTTATATTGTACTTGCACCCGTGATGCACCAAACTGCACCGTGAACTGAACCGTGAGAGCCGAACCTCTAATATTGATCCATACATATTCCACTCTCTTGAATTTCAGAGTTGAACCTATTGTAGATGTAGTCGTTCATTCTGCTTGTGCTCTGGACAACGGGCTCACTCCTTTCTGCACTCTGCAGCGAGTACAGTGTTTCCAAACCTGGGGCGCCTGGGATTGCAGAGGCTCAGAGCAGACGACAACTATAGCATGTGCAGGGAGGGCTTCAAGTAAAAAAGTTGGGAACTACTGACCTACTATAGTGCAGGTCTATGGCCTATAGTGCGTGACGGGTTATAGGGACTTGGGTGGACATTTCTTTGTAATAACTTATACACCGTCAACATTTTCTTTCACATAATAAATCAAGCTATTATTACTGATCTTTTCATGATTTTCCAAAAGGCGGGACCATTACTAAACCAAATGTGAATTGTAAACTACTTAAAATGAATATTTGCTATACTAATGGCTCTGAGCAGAGACACCTCACATTTTCATGTTCTTACCGGTTTTGGGAGGGGCTTGCCGACCGGTGCACCGGTGAATTTAAACAGGAGCCTCTTCAGACTGTTGGCTGCAGATTGCATGTACCAGAGCTTATGAGATGAAGTGGACGAATCAGCGCCAGTCTGGTTCATAATGCTGCGTCCCCACCGAACGCCTTGTGGGCATCAAACCCGTAGTTGGCCGCGCGTCAGCTCAGAGTGCGTTCGTAGCCATCTTGGAAGCAGCTCTTGCCTGAAAACTACAGTTGTTCGGAGGCTAGTCTCCCTCTTTGCTACTGCCATGTCCTATGGATCTTTAACTATACCCCCATGGTCTACGCAGGATCTCCCGAGTATTTAAGCTCATATCCAGCCCATACGGTTGAAAGGACATTGGTGGAAAGTGGCTATAGGCTAGGTTAGCCCGGTTAGCTTGTTGCGATCGCCTACTGCTCATTGTTGATAAAAAAAAAAAAAAAAAACGTGCAATAGCTGGCCAGGCACTGATACAGTGTGTCTAGATAATCTGAACAGACAGGCTGGGACAGGCGGGTCATAGGATATTTACATCATACAGCTGTTGAAAAAGATGATTTTGCCGATGATAGCATTTAGCCGCTATTAGAATATCTTTAGCTGGTGTTGGCGTAACATTAGCATAGCTTGCCTTCATAGTTGTGCTAGTTCCCTTAGGATTATTCTGAGCTAAGGCTATGAATATGCTAAAGCAAAGGAGCATTATTCATAGCCTTGCCTCTGAATAAACTTCACCAAGAGGCAGTAACAAAACTTTTCATTGGCGTTCTATTTTTCCTACAGTAATGTGTATTCTAGCGTGCCCATCCATGGCAGGCACAACTGCGTTCCATTTGCAGAGGAAATGCTACACGTTGAAACCGTCCCGTGTCTTGTACTGCATCTAAACAGTGTTGGGTAGAAGCGTTCTTCTTGGAATCACGGCTTGATTTGATGAGATGATGCTGGTGGTAGGAATCAGTCATGGATTTACACAGTGAGTTCGCAATTGTATGCAGAATAGTTGAAAGATTGACATTTTTTGAAACATAAGTGACATGGCCCTTGTACACTACGCACAAGGAGGATCTCCCCCGGCCTCGTCAGCGCAGTCACATGGGCTGTTGCTAAGCGACTGCAGAGGTTACTGTGCAGAATTCCAATGGCACAGCGGCGCTCCTCAGTGACAGGCTGATGGAAGGAAGAATTCCCAGCCTGAGGCGCGTCCATGAATGCACCAATGCTGATGTTACTGAGCACATTTCTAACGGCACAGACACTAATGAGAGTGAGGAATTCCCCGCTCAGCTAAAGGGCTCTGAATGCACCGTGTCAGTCTTCACATGTCACTGCAGTGTGACATTGTGTGATTATTTCCTCTGCACATACTAATAATTAGGGGTGTGTATTGCCTAGTCTCAGGCGATACGATACAATAATCCCAATACATAGGTCATGATACGATACGATATATCCCGATACTGAAGTATTAGACGATTATTTTTTACTAATCAGCAAACAAGTACACATTCTTAAGATTTGTATCAAATACATTCTATCTATCTATCTATCTATCTATCTATCTATCTATCTTATGATATAAATGCTTTTCACTAATGTGCACTTGCACTGTGGTGTTTATGGTGATTATGTAACTTTCAATGGAAAACATTTCTTAGAAACCTTGTAAATGAAACCAACTAAACTGGGGTTTTTCTATAGTTAGTTGGGAGTCCTTAGCGATCAGTAATAACAGAACTAAGTCTGTTTCATCCATTAAAATATACGATCGCTCAGATGGGGGCATTTAAAACCTAATCTACTCCACAACGGGTGTCCCTCATAGATCAGGGACATAATGACAACACTGGTATCACCGGGACTATAGAGCTCATCTCTTCGAAATCTTTTTGTGTTAGCAGTAGCACACAAATGAAACAAAATACAGCGGGCTCTTTTTAAGCTTGTGTCATAGTAGTGGTCCCAGGTGTCTGTCTTTGCTGTAAAAGCCAAAGTGAGGCCAAATGAAGAGTTTTAAATCTTAAATCATCTCATAGCTGCTTCTCCTCCATTGTTAACGTTTCCTGTGTTTCTCTAACTCTCACTAGATTCTAGTGTTATTCAAGCGGGCTGCGCAGCCATCTATCGGGCGTTTAGATCGATACGGGTGCTCTTAGGATCGATACGAGAATCGCGCGAGGAAAAATCTCATGTTCGCACTGTGCAATTTCTCTGCCTTAAAGGATCTGTATCATGCTATTTTAGCCAGTCCAAAGTAAAGTATAGGCATGTATATGATATATTGTACCTCTACCACTACGGAGCACTAATTTTTGTGATAATAAATATAAGTATTTTCTGGAGGTATTTTTCCAACCCGGAAGACAAAACGCTTGGATTCGGTTAACTCCGCCCCCTCTCGCCGCTCATACAACTTTAGCAGTAGTAGAAATATAAATATCACAGCAAAAAGTGAAGTTACTTCACGATGCAGTTAGGAGTGCAACTGAGCTTCATAAATGGCTAACACACACGCTAACACGCATTTTGATTGACTCACCGCTCTGATGTTTCCATTATGTTGGTTATAAAAGTTAATCCACTTTGATTCTGGCCAAGGTTCACCAAACATCCATCAGAGACGGTCACAGACAAACACTATTTTGGCTGCTAGTCGCTGAATCCTGGAGAGAAATTCCAACTTCTGGCGAGTGGTTGCCTCCTTTAGGTTGAATAAAGTCCTGTCCTCGTAGCCAAACGCGCTTTTCTCCGTGACATTATCGTTAGAAAAAAGAACAGGTGTCCAGACTCCAGAGTAGGTTAGAAAGAGCTCCTTCTTCACAGCTTTCGGTGCAAACACGACATCTGCTCAGACGCTCAGGGGGTGCGTTTGTTTTCTCTGCAGGGGCAGCGCGGACGCGTCAGGCACTTTCATTTTTAAAAAAAAAAAAAAAAGTTTTTCTTACGACAGAAATAATGAAAAATCATGCCGTAACGCATTAGATTACAGACGTCGAGCACTTCCGTTCCGCTGTGACGACACAACTGAACATGCCAGTCGTTTACCAGGAGAGGGCGGAGCAGCTGCTCAGAGAGCAGGATTCAGGAGGATTACTGAGAACTGCGTGAATGAAGCCAAACACCACTCTGGGGGTGTTTTTGAGAAGGAAATAGCATAACAACATGGTTAAAAGCTCCAAAAAGGCGATTTTGCATGATATAGGACCTTTAACACAAAAACTGTGTGTTCCAGAAGAATCTAAGTGAAATCAAAGTGAAATTGGTGTCGTCATTGTCCCGTCAATATGTTCCTCTGTCTGTCACTGCCATCATTTGTGCATCATTCTCCATAAAATACTCTACTCTATTTCATACACTGTGGGCCTGATTTACTGAGCAAGTGCGAGTAGTTCTTAAAATGAGCAGGTGCTATTTAGTGGGCATGTGGCACCTGATTTACCATTAGAAACTGCACTCAAACTGCTGCAAAGCTGACATGTAAATGAGTTTACTGCGTGAGAAGAGGATGTGCACTAGGCACGGTTCAGTGGAGCACAGAGGAGAGCCAAGGCCCAAATGTCCAAATCCAAACATTGTTGCCCCATTAGTGCAATAATTGAATTATTCTGTCCTGTGCAAAAGCTCTTACCTGCATTCCAAACGTGTTAATATTTCGTGCAGTTTTACTTCTCATAATTGTGAGTGACAGCACTCAATAAACCATAGCATTTTCTCCCCACATTTTGCTTATTGTGCCAAAATCGCCCAGTTTCGTATCATCATTAGGTCCAGAGCTAAATGTTCACTGCGACTTTTATTTCAAATTTCAACTGCACTTGCTTTTTGCTCCACTTCAGTTCGCACTATCAGTACACACTATTGTGAGCAAGCGCTGAGTAAATGACCCCAATGTGTGCTGTCGGACACATAAAACAACTCCAGTTCTGCTTTTGTCGAGGAAACATGAGAATATAGTTCAAAGCTCAGATCGAGGATAACAGTTGTAATAAATGTCATTATAGTTGTGCAGTAGTGGAGCTAAGAGCAGGACCACCCATTAGCCCAGAGCACGTTTAAGCGCCAACGCTCACTCCCCCAACACTGATCAATGCCACTTGAATACACCGCACACAATTGGATTTTCCTCTTGGCTCCACACAGGACACTTCACTGCTGTACATGTGTCGGAAATGGAGAATTGACTCTGGTATGAACAATCCTATAGCAAACCTGTCACATCAAACCAAACAGAACGACAAACATACTCCTTTTTATCAGGTGTTTTAAGTATAAACATTTAGAAAATAATCATTTGGTAAATCTATATAAATGTCTTTCTGTTGCTAATCTGTATGAGATTATTATAGTCCACTGTTTACCCTTTGACATTTTTGTATACAACTATAGATATTTGCACTTGTTTTAGTGGTCTAAAACCATCTAAAACCATGGTTAGACGGTGAACTGCTATTTGAATTTATTTTGGAGCTGCCAAATGAGCAGATAATCAGTTTGTACTGAGCATAAGAAGTCTCGGAAACCAGTGCTGTTGTGCATCGCTAACTTCTCTACATAGTCTTTTAAGCAGGTAAGGCTGCTATTTGTGGGCCTATTGAGTGTAGTAGCTTTATATGGGGCGACGGTAACGGTGGCGCAGATGGTAAAGCGGGTCGTCTCATGATTGGAAGGTCGGGGGTTCGAACCCCACCTCCTGAAGGTCCATGCTGTCATTGTGTCCTTGGGCAAGACACTTCCCCCACCTTGCCTCCAGTGTCTGCCAGAGATGCACATAAGTCCCTCACCTGCAAGTCCAAGTCCAAGTCCCTGACCCACAAGTCCAAGTCAAGTCCGAGTCTGTGACCCCACAAGTCCAAGTCAAGTCCAAGTCTCTGACCGCAAGTCCCAGTCTAGGTCCAAGTCTCTGACCCTTCAAGTCCAAGTCAAGTCCAAGTCCCATGGTTTCTATGTTTTACACGAATTCAAATCACAGTACAATAAAACTATTTTAAAATCAATAAACACCTGTAAATTAAAAACAACTAATACGAGCCCGGGCCTTCCACACACAAATAATCAACATCACAATATTTCTATGAACCATATTCACAGTCAATCCCAATGTAATGGTAAGTTAGGAAAAAAATAATATGAACTATTTCTGTGGCCAAAGGCAGGCCCTGTGTCATTCATTCAACTAGCCCCCCCACACCACTACTTCAGTTTTGTAAAAGTAACATCAGTATAGTTACACAGCTGTACTCTGTCACAAACATGTCTGCAGAATTAGCGTCAGAATGTTACTGAAGTGCCCTATCATACAGTAAAACTCCATTGTGGATAATAATACTTCCAGTCTTACCTTGAAGGCTTACAGACTGTTGACATGAGTGTTCTATCTTCAGCCTGTAGCTACAGGACCTGCTATATCCACTGTAGCTACAGGACCTGCTATATCCACTGCCAACTATTGGTCTTTGACAAAATATTCCCTAAATAAACGGTAGCCTCGTAATGGTAATGATTTGATCACTAATCACTTTACTGAGTAGTAGCTACAACTTATGCAGCTGCTCAAACTCCTTTTACCTTCACTCTCGCTGTTGCGCTTATTAAGCACCAATGAAGGCTTTACATTAATAATGAGAGAAACTGTTGTATTTCGCAGTGATCGCTAGAAGTACAGTCCGAATAGCGCGCTCACGATGTCAACAAACCCACGACAGGGCAGCGTGCGCACGCGGGGGGGGGGGATGGGGGGGGGGGGGGTTTACGGCAGAGGAGCCGATGAGCAGCGCGGTGCTGGGTGAGAGAGAGAGAGAGAGAGCGCACAGAGGAGACTGAGACAAGGGAGCGGCCGAGAAAAAAAGCCAGAATCAAGCGTCCAAACAGCGTGTGTAATAAGTGCGCGAGGGACTCGTAATGTTCACGAGTCTCAGACCACGAGTCCGAGTCAAGTCTCGAGTCTTTAAGGGACGAGTCCGAGTCAAGTCTCAAGTCTTTAGGGGACGAGTCCGAGTCGAGTCGCAAGTCTCTAAAAATAGCGACTTAAGTCCGACTCGAGTCCGAGTCCGACTCGCGAGTCCCCATCTCTGGTGTCTGCGTACATTGGTGTATGAATGGATGAGTGGATCCTTGCTGTAAAGAGCTTTGAGTGCCTAATGTAGCTGGAAAAGAGCTATATTGAGACCATTTACCATCCATCTTCCTCCACTTGTCCGTTGCCGGGTGGTGGGGGCAGCTGTTGGAGCTGCACCAGCCCCTATAGCGCCCCCTGCAGGTGGTGGGTCCACAGAAGGACGGCCTCATGGTTCTAACCGGGCCTGTTGGTCTCTCATAAGGGGCTTCTGAACCGCTCTTTGTCTGACCCGTCACCTAGGACCTGTTTGCCCTGGGATACCCTACCAGGGGCATGAAGCCCCCGACAACAGAGCTCCAGGATCATTCAGGCTCAAACCCCTCCACCACGTTAAGGTGGTGGTTCCAGGAGGGGAGACCATTTACCATGTGGCTAATTAGACTTTTCACTGTACAAGCCGATCGTCAGAAATTGCAATGCCAATCAACTTTATCAACTGAAAGAGCCTTGGGCCTTTGCACAAGAGCTTTAGCACCTTACTGCTGCAGTACCTTGGCTTAGTGCAGGGGTCTCTAACGTTTTTTATTGGATGAGCTACTTTTACAGAACAAAAATGGCAAAGAGCTACTTGCGCTTCAATGGTGGAAAGTCTATGACACACAAAATCTTGTCACTCTGAGGTAGAATGGGGGAATTTGGTTCACAATGTTTATGAGATCATGAGGATGATATTTACCCTGCATCACATCTGTTGTTTTTACATTTTGGAGCATTCAATATTTTATAGACAAAACGGTAGGAAATAATACTCATAAAATAAAAATTTTTAAGAAGTGAGCATTTAATTTTGACATGTTGGGCTTTTCTGAAGAGTAGAATATTCACAAACGTGACGCTTGTATCATTAAGTCAACAATTCTTCACCTTATCTGCCCCTTCCTGTCTCTGTCGAGTGCGGACGTGTTTTCTCACTGCTCCTGGCTTTAGTGCTTTTTTCCTGCCTCTGCGAGTGTCTTGTCTGACTTTTATTTTTCCTCTTGGACCACCTGCTCGCTGTCCTCCCGAATCGCTAAACTATGGAATTTATTTTTATTTTTTATTTTTTCACAAAGTGAGGCCACGGAGGAGGTCGTCTTCCCTGACTGGATTTTCACAGCTCGGTTTGCGATGGATGTCGTTTGCCTCGCGGTCCTGTCGGTCGGAGACATCAAATATATTTACTTATTTGGACTCTTGATAACAGGGTACCTGCTTATTGGATGGACTGCCCTGGATTATCGGACATTTGGAATGACAGCAGTTTGCAATTGGACCATGCTGCTGTGGGTTGAAATTAACAAGCACTTTAGAGCAGGGAGTGACCGAGTGATGGAATTACACCGGAAAGTTAAGCACGACGATGAACTGTTATGTACGACCTGGCAGCTCGCTGTGGAGACGGACAATAGTTGGACTATATTTTGGGAGGAAAAGGGAAGAACTGTGAAGGGAACTACCTGCTCTGGAGAACTGAACTAAAGCTGAGACCAAGAAAAAGCTAATTCATTATAAATGTATGAACTGTTACTGGAATAATTCTCTTCCTCCTGAGAGAGGAGGTTTGAAGCAGCTTGACCTCTTATCTCTCCTACGCCGTCAACACTTCCCTTCAAGGCCAAGCCACGGAGCTAAACCTGATAAGGACTGAGCTCTCTGGGTCATATTTTACAAAACACTGACTTTCAGACTTTAAATAACCGCACACACAAACCCCCTCCCTAAGCCCCTCCCCCCGCTCAATGGCCGGTCATCGTGTATTTCCCATGTCTTGATGTTTCTATTTGTGCTTTGCCTTAACTTAACCTGATTGTAGTTTCTCATATCTTCTTTTGTAAGGCACATTGAGTTGCCTTGTGTACGAAATGTGCGGTATAAATAAAGTTGCCTTGCCTTGTTGTATTGAAGAGCTTTATAGAATAAATGTGGGGGAAAAAAAAGACTATTTCTTTATTTCCAGGTAAAGGTTTACATGATCGAACCGGCCCAAAGCCTATCGAGTCTTCCCTGCAGTGCCTCCCCTTAAACACAGCACAGAATGGAATGTTTTGTGGCCAAGTTTAAGCCTGAGCCTGAGCGTTTCTAAAAGCTGCTGATCATTTGGTGTGTTCCTCATCTCCCTGTCTCTCCATCTCACACTTCTCTGCTCCCCCATGCTGACATTATTTCTTATGCACCGTCATATTTTCATTTAAATGCTGATAGGACGCGGGATCGGCGTAAATTGGAAAGCCAAACTGATTTCTGCTGCTCTTTGTGCGTGTGTTTGTGAATGAGGGCAGTGGTGCTCGCTGCTGTTGTCCGCCGCCGGTTTCATGAATTTAGAGAGGCTTGTGAAATTGCGCAGGCCGCTGTAAACGCCAAAAGTTTTAATTTGGATGTCAGACTGAGGGGGGTGGGACAATTGTGACCTGCCGTGGTTTCCAGGGACACAAGTCGGCAGCCCGTGTCTCGAGAAAAACGCAAACAAAGATTTTTTTTTAAAGTTGGTGATTTTCGCTTTTTTGCTGAATCGTTCAGTTGAAGTCCCTAAGAAGCTTCTCCATGTTGAAGCTAGCAGTATTGGTATATTTAAAAGCGTAATCTTTTAGGTTCAAACCGACTGGTTTGGGGTTGATTTCAGAGCGTGCTGTGGGGGCGTGACTTTGTCTGTGTTTATTTACATACTGGGTAAACACCACGGAGGAGGAGGAGGCACCACTTTTTATTCAAATGAGATGTAAATGAGCCCTATTGTCACTCCCAACAGCAGAGAGGTGAGAATGGACCAAAACTTCAGAGGCCGTTTAATCCCCTTTGAGCTTTTCTGAGTTGTTAACATCAGATTTCCATGTGTTACACATCGTTGGAAAGCTTGGAGACTACACTTTAATAATCTGTGAAAATCTCATAATGCCCCAGAACCGACTTGTGTCCCTGGAATCCACGATGGGTCATAATTGGTGGGCCATATATAACAGCTGGCTGGAGCACAACACTGCCCCTTCCCTTCAGCTCAGTGTGGCCGGTATGACTGTGGGTCACGTGTGCTTCACTGGCCAAATGAAACAGGACTAAAGAGCACAAACACATCAGTCTAGCATATTTATGCAATTAAATAACCTGAATGATTGCATATTCAAATTAAATTATTTTGTTTTGTTTTTGTTTTTTTACATTCTCCAGATTAGAACCCTACATTTGGATCTGACCAAATGATTTGTGTCCCAATTTGATGCAAATTAATGAATATTTGCACCAGACACTTGAAAGATACTTGATACTAAAACATCGTGAGCCATATAAAAATAGTTTGAGGCTTTATTCTGCTAAAACAAACTGAAACCTGCACAAAACTGTGACTTCAAAAGTCCAGCAGCCATTATGGCTTTGTCGGCATCACAAACATGCGCCTGTGCTCTTTGACAACTGCAAATACTGTGTGTGATCTTCATTCTGTTATACAGCTAAAGTCACAAATTAAGCTTCATCAGCAACATCATTGACAACTTTCCTAGAATGCACAATTTTAGAAGTCTTATGAAAGTTTGCTTCATCCACCCAGTCAGTTGGATGAATTCTTGATGCTTGTGGCAGATCCAGAGTTTCAAAGAAACACACTGCTGGTGGTGCTGATCTGCTCCCCTTCGTGATCTGCTTGATTAAGGTCATTGCACGATTTAGTGGAACATCTCAAAACCTTCCTTTTCCATAATGTTGTGAACCACCATTTTCTTCACTCAACAGATGTTGGCCCAAAGCTGTTAAGGCTTCAGAAACTGATTTGGCTTCTTTAGGAAGTAGCACGTTAGGAACCGAGCCCTGTCCCAAGGAGACAGTGACAAGAGAGGCACTGAACGAGAAAGTGTGCGCAGGTGATCACGCTGTTCACCTTCCTCATCCTCTTTGTTTAGTTTTAGTAAGTTTGTTTTGTAAATATTGTAAAATATGAGTAAGGTGAACAGCCTGATCTAGCCTGGTTTTACCATACCCTCGTACTCATTTCGTTTCGTACAAGGGTCTGGATCTTCACAATTGAGCTCCGTTACCGTGTGAGTGAAGCAGCTATCATACAGTGCCTCTCGAAAGTACTCATACACCTTGAACTTTTGCACATTTTGTCATGTTTACAACCATAAACAACCATAAATTTTATTTTGAATTTTTTACTGAAAGTTCACACACAAGTAACAGACAACTGTGAAGTGAAAGCAACATGATACATGATTCTATTATCTTTCAGAAAATAGAAAAGTGAAAAGTGGGGCATGCATAAGTCATGCTGTATGAATATACAGCATGACTTAATACTTTGTGGAACCCCCTTTTGCTGTAATAACAGCAGCAAGTCGGCCAGGTGACCTCTGTGACTACAGACCTGTGGCACTGACCTCCCACCTCATGAAAGTGTTCGAGCGGTTGGTTCTGCACATCCTAACATCTCAAGTGCAGTCGGCCCAGGATCCACTTCAGTTCGCCTACAGGAAAAATGTGGGGGTGGAAGACGCGGTGCTGTACCTCCTGCACCAGGTCCTCACACATCTCGATAAGGAGAGTTGCGCTGTGAGAATTCTTTTTATTGATTTCTTCAGTGCATTCAACACGATCCAGCCCCTCCTGTTGAAAGACAAGCTCACCAACATGCAGGTTGCCCCACTCCTCGTGTCCTGGATCATGGATTACCTCACCGACAGACCTCAATTTGTCCGGTTGGGGAGTAACATCTCTGATTCCGTGACCAGCAGCACCGGGGCTCCACAGCGGACGGTTCTCGCGCCCCTCCTCTTCACCCTGTACACCGCAGACTTCAAGCACAGCACTGAACTGTGTCAGTTCAGTGAGGAGATCGAGGTGGTTACCTCCTATAAATATCTTGGGCTGCAGGTGGATGAGAAGCTGGACTGGTCAGTGAACACTAACCAGCTCTACAAGAAAATACAGTGCACACTCTACTTTTTGAGGAGGCTTGCCTCTTTTAAGATCTGTAAGAAAGTGCTCCAACTGTTCTACCAGGCAGTAGTAGCAAGTGCTCTTTTTTATGGTGTTGTGTGTTGGGGGGGGAAACATTAGGCAGAGGGACACTCAGAGACTGGACAAACTAATTAGAAAGGCCTCCTCCGTGATTGGGGCTGATCAGGACTCTGTAGTGTCAATCTTGGAGAAGAGAACCCTGGAGAAGCTGCTCTCTGTAATAGACAACAGCGACCACCCCCTGCATGTGCTGGTGATGAGGCAGAAGAGCTCCTTCAGTGAGAGGCTGCTCTCGCTCTACTGCTCAAAGGAAGGGCTCAGAAAATCTTTCTTGCCCAGAGCAATCAGGCTATATAACAAATCCTTGGGTGGGAGGGGCTAAATGGGAATTGATGGTTTTACAGTACTTTTATATTTATTCTCTGCATTGTCCTATTTATTGAATTTTTTCTAGTTTCTTTTTAATCCAATGTTTTTATGTGTGACTTGTTTGTGCAGCTGATGAACTGAATTTCCTTCGGGATTAATAAAGTATATCGTATCGTATCGTATCGTACGTCTTCTGGGGTTTGACTCTACAAGGTTTGCACATGTAGAGACTGACATTTTAGCCCATTCCTCTTTACAAAAACACTCAAGCTCTGTCACATTAGAAGGAGAGCGTTTGTGAACAGCAGTTTTCAGGTCTTTCCACAGATTTTCAATAGGATTTAGGTCAGGACTTTGACTGGGCCATTCTAACACATTAATATGTTTGTTTTTAAACCATTCCATTGTAGATGTAGCTTTGTGTTTAGGGTCATTGTCCTGCTGGAAGGTGAATCTCCGCCCCAGCCTCAATTCTCTTGCTGACTCCAGCAGGTTTTCCTCCAAAATGTCTATTTGGCTCCATCCATCTTCCCAACTATTCTTACAATCTTCCCAGGCCCCGCTGAGGAAAAGCAGCCCCATAGCATGATGCTCCCCCCACCATATTTGACACTGGGGATGGTGCACTCAGGACGATGAGCAGTGTTAGGTTTGCTCCATACATAACGTTTTGCATTTGGGCCAAAAAGTTAAATTTGTGTCTCATCTGACCAAAGCACCTTCTTCCACATGGTAGCTGTGTCCTCCATATGACTTCTAGCAAACTTCAAACGGGATTTCTTATGGCCTCCTTTCAATAATGGCTTTCTTCTTGCCACTCGTCCATGAAGGCCAGATTTGTGTAGAGTACGACTTATAGTTGTCCCATGTACAGATTCCCCCAGCTCAGCGGCAGGACGTCCCCGCTCCTCCAGAGTTATCTTGGGGCACTTGGTTACATTTCTGACCAGTGCTCTCCTTGTTCGGTCTCTTAGTTTAGGTGGACGCCCGTGTCTTGGTAAGTTCACAGTGGTGCTATACTCTTTCCATTTCTGAATGATGGATTGAACAGTGCTCCGTGAGATGTTCAAATCTTGGGAAATCTTTGTATAACTTAACGCTGCTTTAAACTTCTCCACAGCTTTATCCCTGACCTCTCTGGTGAGCTCCTTGGCCTTCATGATGTTGTTTAGTGACCAATACACTCTGACCATAGCTCTGAGGCCCTCACAGAACAGCTGGAATTTTACTGAGAGTAGATTACACACAGGTGGCCTCTATTTAATGGTTAGGGTAAGGTGTGAACTTTCTGCAGTCATTAGGAATGTTATAAAGGCAATTTAATGCACTCAGAAAATGGTGTATGAATACGTATGCACGCCCCACTTTTCACTTTTTTATAAAAAAAAAAATAACAGAATCATGTATCATTTTGCTTTCACTTCACAGTTACTTGTGTGTGAACTTTCAGTCAAAAATTCAAAATAAAATCTTTATGTTTATGGTTGTAAACATGACAAAATGTGCAAAAGTTCAAGGTGCATTAGTACTTTCGAAAGGGTTAGGGTTAACCCTGTAACTGTTGGGAGCATTCCTTGCACATTCCAAGGCTTTGATTTTAATGTCTGGATATTTGGGAGTCGAGCCAGAACGGATTGAAGAGCTTCCATTACGTTCGTAACCGCCGCCATTACCGAACTACAACCAGCAAATGCGGCGCAAATGCTTGACAACACCCGCCTCCCCCGCTTGCTGAATGGTAGGTTGAAATTCAACCGAACGCGGCCACTGAGATCAGACCCAGACGTACATGCAGGGAAAATAATTGACCAGAGTTTACGGACGGCTAAGGCCAGGCTAAGCCTGATCACCTGGGCACACTTGCTTTCAGTGCTTCTCTTGTCACTGCTGTCTTTCCCTCCTGAATATGTGGCTGTGTGAGCTCTGGCCTGCGATTGGAGGACACGTTTCAAGCTCGGTTCTGGTTGGCTGCTCGTCCCTGGTCACTTGGCCCCTAATCAACCACCTTTTTTTGGCCATTATGCCATTGTGTGTCCCTTCGTTGTTTGTCTGAACTTTTGTGTGTCCAGGTATGCTCGTTTTGTTAGTTAAGTTATGTCCCTTTTTGGAATGCTCACTTTACTGTGACGTATGATCAAGTGACACTTGCTGTGTTTAGTCATAACTTTGTATTTGTTAGGCCTACTTTTTTAGTACACTTTTGTTGTCTTAGTCTAGGTTACATTTTTGTTAACCTTTTGTCAATATTGTAAATATCCTCTTTTGGTTGAGTATTGTTACCTTTTGTCAAACTTTACCTTTTACATCCCTTTTATTACTGTAAATCTGGCTAAGCCTGGTTGTAACAGCCAGATTGTGTGTGTGTGTGTGTGTGTGCGCGCGCGTGTGTGTGTGTGTGTGTGTGTGTGTGCGTGTGTGTGGGTGTGCGCGCGCGTGTGTGTGTGTGTCTATTGGGTCTGACCATTTCTTTGGTCAACAGTGTCATGTAATGGCTCTCTGATCATGATGCTTAAAAGCAGCGTTGGGAATAATGGCGTTTATAAATAACACGTTAGTAACTCCGTCTGATTTTCCAGTAACTAGTAATTGAAGTAATTACTGTTTCCTCCGTGAGTAACGGAGGTAATTATTTATTAAGACTGGCAGAAAACTGTGTCCCTCAGCTCCTGCTCTCGTCTCTTTTTCTTTCATTTTTTTTTGCCATGGAGCGACTTGTTTCAGGAAGTGAGAAACAGCAGGACTTAGCACAGGAGACCGGAGGGGGTGCTTAAGTGTGTTCATGGGTTAAAGCCCCACGCGGTCTGTGGTTGAGCGACTTTATGGATATATTTCATTATTTGACGACTCGTTTGGACAGATTTAAAGCTCGCGACGACAGACGTGAGGTGCAGGACCCGATGCGTGTTTGTGGAGTTTAAGTCCACGGCGATGTGGGGGCAGATGTTTATTTAACTTTACGCTTCATCTATAGTTTACACTCGGCGACAGGCACTGGCATTACCTGGTTATGTCATAATCATTGTCCATTTAGTTAATGCGTTATTTTGTGTTATTTTATATCGTCTACTGTTGTTGCCTCTGTGTTTGCTGTTTGAGTCAGAGGCTGAGTCCGGGTCAGAGACTGAAAGTAAACGCTGGTTCTTAAAGGGACACTGCGTAACATTTCTGCTGTCTTTAGTCACATCTCCATGGAGACGAGCTGGAGACATGCCCACTCCTGGTAAAGTTATAGTCATGTCTTAGGAGAGCTGAGCTGCTCACAGCAAAAGCTCATGTGTGTTTGTACATTTATGAGGTATCTTTCAATGATGAAAAATAAAATCAATGCTTGTATTTCAATTTTATTTATTGGATAAAATTCTACACAGTGTGGCTTTAGGCTTTGGTGATTTCGTGGATAAAACAGGCTTATGTTTACTCATGTAAACATGTGATAGTGACCCTGAAAAGGTACTTGATTGAGAATTGGGATGTTAAAGATGTATTAAGAAAGTGAGTTTAGACCACAATTTAATTTACTCGCTCCCTCTTTTGTTGTTTGTAACCCAAAGATCAGCTATAGGGCCTTTAGGTCGTTATGGACTGGTCCAGAGCGGTTTGATGGCTTAAAAACAAATGACACACACACAACTGGAGAAGAGTTTTACAAAAATATGGATGGTTTATTTGACCCGACGGTGACAAGCATCTTTGCCAGAATCTATGATGTGGCCTGAATGGAAAACTGTTAGAATATAGACCCTTTCATTGTTTGTAAACAGCTGGAGGCAGGAAGCTCGATTCCTCTCTATTTCCATTGTAGCTGTTGTCATAGTAACCATAAATAAATGTCTGTTTTTGTAAATATCAGATAAATTTCATTCCTCTTGTTCTTGCACCTCAAGCCACAACAGGACCACATTTTGTTGTTGTAGTTTTACACTTAAAATCGCTAGTTTTCGTTTAAACTTATTTCTCTTGATCACTTCCTGCCTCCAGCTGATATGATGATGTCAGCAGTTGAAGGGTCTATGGAGCACACCTTCAGGCTCCAGGCTCACACAGTGGGAAACTGGTCCAACAGCAGGGAACTGGTCCGGCAGCTGGGGTAAGTGGGTCCTACTCTCAGCTCACAACAAGATGAGTTATACTTGTTTTGAAAGATTCTATTGAAAACACACAGTCTAAAACAAAGTCCAACTGGTACAGACTGCTCCATAATACGGCGTCTAAAATAGCGTATTTACAATCTTCTACTGGAAGCAAAGAAAAGAGCCATCACTGAGAGGACAAAACAAGCTACAGCCACCACATTTCAACGCAAAGAAACCAACGCAATACATTTATTTTTATTGATTGTGCTTTGTAACCCACTAAACCACTTCAGAATGGAGCATCTGTGAGAGGCACCTGCAGAAGTGCAGTGTTTCCCATGGAGATTCTAGAGCTATGAGTCAACAGGGTGTACAAATGTTCATATATTTATATATATTTATATATATATGTATAGAGTTACTACGTGTTCCTCACAGACCACCACTCATGGCGCCACGAGCTGTTCGATGAGCCAGGAAATGTCTCAGCCCATGTGAAACTAACAGATGAGGATAAGGCTGTGATGAATGGATACAGAGGGAAGAGCAGAACCTTCTCTGACCCATCACAGGCCTGGGATGCAGAAGGGGAGGCAGGACCTTCTCTGACCCATCACAGGCCTTAGACACAGAGAGACAGGCAGGACCTTCTCTGACCCATCACAGGCCTGGGGCACAGAGGGAGAAACATGACCTTCTCTGATCAATCACAGGCCTGGGACACAGAGGGAGAGGCGGGACCTTCTCTGTACGCATCACAGGACCTGAGGTACAGAGAGAGGGGCAGGACCTTATCTGACCCATTAGAGAACTGGGGCACAGCGGGAGGGGCAGGACCTTCTCTGACCCATCACAGACCTGGGGCACAAAGGGAGAGACATGGCCTTCTCTGATCAATCACAGGCCTGGGACACAGAGGAAGGGACAGTGCCTTGTCTAACCCACCACAGGCCTGGGACACAGAGGGAGGGACAGTGCCTTGTCTAACCCATCACAGGCCTGGGACACAGAGGGAGAGGCGGGACCTTCTCTGTACGCATCACAGGACCTGAGGTACAGAAAGAGGGGCAGGACCTTATCTGACCCATTAGAGAACTGGGGCACAGCGGGAGGGGCAGGACCTTCTCTGACCCATCACAGACCTGGGGCACAAAGGGAGAGACATGGCCTTCTCTGATCAATCACAGGCCTGGGACAGAGGGAGCGACAGGACCTTCTCTGACCCATCACAGACTTTGAACAGTGGTGCTCTTTCCCGGTCTCTCATTGGCTGTGATGTTCCTTAATCTCTGACGTCACAGGAAGCCTCAGTCAAAGAAAGTCAGTGTAAAAGAGGGCCTCCCTGAGCGCCCGCTTACACAGTCACCTCGGTTTTGCTGCCTGTGCGGTAGTGCTGAGGCTGACTCGGCTGCTGGTGGTGCTGCTGGGGCACATAGTGGAGCTGCTCCACTGTGTGAGTTCGTCGGGAGGCAAAGGCCTGCCTCTTGGAGGTTGTCTGGTTCATGGCTAAAGTGTTGGAGTGACCAGGGCCTCCCGCACCGGCCCCCGCTCCCCCTCCACTCCCGTTATTGGAGGCACTGGGGTGGGAGTGCATTTTGGTCATCTTGTAGCGATCCATGATGGGCGTGGTGGGGATGAAGACGTCTGTGTGGGAGATGGCGCGGGAGATGGACTGCTCACTGCCTCTGAAGCCTCCGCCCGAGATACTGCTGACCATGCCACGCTTCAGGGACATCATGAATCTGTCGGGGGACAGCAGGGGGTCCTGGGACAGCAGCCGGTCATGGGAGTAAAGGCGCTCCTGGGAGTACAAACGATCCTGGGAGTATAGACGCTCCTGGGAGTAGTGCCTGTCTTTGGGATACAGATGTTCCTGGGACAGGCGCTCCTTGGAGTACATCATGCGGTCCTTGGTGTAGAGTCTGTCCTGGGATGTGTGGCGGTCCTGGGGGAGCAGGCGTTCCTGGGAGCGTAGGCGCTCGGCTGATAACAACTGCTCATCTGACAAGATGCGTCCACCATACGGGGACATGCCGATGGGTGACATGCCACTGGGAGACACGCTGTAGTCCTGCTGTGGGCCACTCTGGGGGGTCAGGACTCGGTCCTGGGACATGGCCCTCTGCACGCGCCGTGGTCGCTGCCTCTGCTGGGACGACTGCTGTGGCTGCTGTGAAGGGGGTGGGGCCTGGGGCATGGACTGCTGAGGTGGCTGGCTCTGGTGCTGCTGCGGCTCGCGATGCTGTAGAGGACAGTGGCACAAGGGTTAGGCACAGGCACAACAGAGATCTTAACTTTGATGCTAATTTGAGGGGAAAAGCCCCTTAGGCAAGATAACCCATGCCCCCTCACAGAAGTGGCATATCATGGGGCTGTCTACAATAAAAGTTTCCACGGAGCATGCAGTGGGCATGCTGACAGCAGGACTGTCCACAAAAGCTTTGTGCATGTGTTAAATGTTCATTTCTCTGCCATAAACAGTCTTCAAAGGTGTTTCAGAGGATTTGGCAGTACATCTAACCGGCCTCTGTGTAACTAGGCCCGTGCAGGGGGGGGGGATTGAGCACCTGCTCTATGCTCCATGCCCCTGAAGTGCCCTTTTCCCTCCATATCTTTTATTTATTTGTATTATATTTTGTTTGGTTTTGGTATTGGTTTTGCTCCAATAAGCCTTAGCTTATATTATTAAATCAAATCAGAAATGAACACGCCCCTCGTCTTGTGTTTTCAATGCCCCGCCCACCAGCCCGGCAGCAGAGAGCGGCGCTCAGAGAGAGGAGGAAGTGAGAGCAGAGGCCTCTACTGCACAGAACAACGATCTCCACAGCTTGTCCTTAAGATCGCTCTTTATTTATTTATCAGTCAGCCTCATAATCGTGGACCAATGAGGTCAACAAACAAAAGCAAAAATAAACACGAGCGCCGTTTAGCGTGGCTCAGCGCCGCATCCTCGCCACGTATTTGTGTCACAATATTTCAGCTCTATGTTCTCTTAAAACAATGTGACATTCTCAATAGTTTGTCCTTTTCTTAAGCCTCTGTTTTCAGCCACAGCCCAGTAAAGAGAGTGACATGAGGGAGACAGTGGTGAAAGTGAAAGTCTGGGGAGGTGATTTTTTGAGCCCATGCCCCCTGTAGCTCTCTGTACGGCCCTGTGTGTAACCACACCAGGCCAGGACCAAACGGAACATGTCAGTGTCCTTTTATTGTAGGCAGCCTAAAGGAACCTATGCGATATTCAGGTGTGTGAGAAGCCTCTTGATGCCCCACACCTGTGAGGGTAGGTGCTCACTGACAGATTTAGACAGATTTGTGAACAATATTTGAGAATATATCAATTTTATATAGAAAAGGTTTTATGTTTTTGAGTTCATCCCATTAAAAATAAGAGAATAAAACAAAAGCATTGTGTTTGCAGATCTCTTTGAACTGGACTTATCGTGATATGTGTCAAAATTATTATAAAAGCTATGCTGCCTGGCATACACTTTGACGACTAAGGGCAGTTCTATAAACCACTGTGGACTATCTCTAAAGGGGTTGGGCGCCTGCCCATTGGCCACCTACCAAACTCCTGCGCCTGGCTCTCACTCCTAACTGTAGCCAGTGTTTTTGTTTTGGTTAAAACTTGTGTCTGCGTACGCACCAGTTCTTGGCTCATCTTTAGCACGTGCAGGGGCAGAGTGCTTCTGGCGGCCAGGTCTGGCAGGTGCCTCTTTCGAGTGTAATACTCCTCCACGTCCTTATCACCTGCAGGCAGAGGAGAGGGGGGTCAGTGAACGTACCCGGCACGATGCGGTGAGTTCTGCTGTTCCAACGCCACATTTCCACTCAGCTCACAAAAGAGAAACGGTAAGACCAGTGGGACCAGTTCATGCCAAGCACTGAACAGGCAGCCTGTCTGTGGAAGAACCTCACAAAGTCATGATACCCAGTCAACAGTGAGCAGACCGCAGGCACCAACACCACACACATGCTTGGAGTGCTGCTGCCACACCATAGCATCATGTCCTCAGAACATCTGTGAGAGGGAACCATGCGCCTCTGTGAAAACATCTCCTCAACGCCGGAGTCAGACAACTCCATGCCACACAACATGCAAAAACAAACAGTGGAACATTTACAAGAGCTTCAGAAGACAAAATGCAACATCAATAATACGGCTAATGGCAACATTCATAACACATAGAGCCATTATGTGCATAAATCAGCATGAGATAATGTGATCTATATGAATATTGTCTGGGAGTCAGACTGATGTTCCAAAGAGGAGAGTCTGAGCCACCTGTTTCCACACACCGCTCCCTCCCCACAGTTCCAGCCCTGGGCGACAGGCTGCAAATCCATTCGTTATGAGACAATCAAAACACCATGTTCTTTCTGCCGCCTAATAGTTTCCACCACGCTGCAGACTCATCGGCTTTATTGTGATGCTACGCGGATGTGAAGTGTCCTGTGCGGCGTTTCTGGAGATTGACTCCAATTTGCATTAATAAGCACTAACATTCTTCCCCGCCATTACAAGCACAAAGTCTGTTCCATCATTTCCCAGCACTGACACGAGCTGAGTAAAAAAAAGGAACAGCGCCACGGTGATATTTGGCGACAAAATCATTTGCTTTAGAAGATGTGCAGGGAATGAGAGTCAAAGAGGACAGCGCCTTCGAATGTTTTTCTTGAAGACATGTTGATATAAATAAATATAAAGGGTGACACTGCAGCTACTTTTCACGTTTGGGTCAGGTTTCAGGTCTTGCCTGATTATGCATATTTGATCTAGATTGGATACCCAAGGTCGGTTGCTAAAAGACAGCATCATTATTATTTTAGGTGATTAACAGTTTTTGAAGGGAGAAGAAGTATAGATTGTGAAAGTTGGGATTATTCTTCTATGTCAGCCATTCCCAAAGTCCGGAACATCGCAGCCCCCTTGTCGATCCGAAATTCTCTCGGCGCCCCCCAATAGAAAATAATCTATTGTTTTACAGCTAAAATTACATAAAAAGCAACATCTAGCAATGAGTGGAGTTTAAAACTGGTTTCAAATAATACATTTTAGGGAATAAATTTATTTTTCCTTTTAAAATATATATTTTTCAATGTACTTGTTTTCTAGACAAGCTTTTTGGGGCCCCCCTATAGTGTCTCCAAGGCCCCCCAGGGGAACCACTGTTCTATGTTATGGTTGCACTCACACAACACGGTTGTTTTATATTTATTATATCTACAGTTCCAAATGTAGATTTTTTCCCCATATTCACCTTCTTTGTCAAAACAAATGATGTAAATGGAGCACACAGGTTGTAATACCTTTTAGCCTGGCCAACTCGGTTTAGCGAACTTTTCCACAACGGAGGCCAGAGTCAAACCGGTTTGACCAGGTATAAGTAAAGGGACCGAGCTCTGGCTGTGGCCAAAGCGTGCTGAATCGTACCAACATGACGTGAACAGACTGCAGGCTGCTGATAAGCAAACGGGAGACTGGACAGCCCTCACTAGTGACACGCAGGTCATACGGATTTAATATTTCACATCATACCGCTTTTTAAAAGGGGATTTTGCCGATATTAGCATTTAGCTGCTGTTAGCTCAACTTTAGCTGGTGTTAGCATGACATTTGCATGTTGCTTACCTTCATAGTTCATGTTTTAGCTGTTGCATTTCTGTTTTATTAGCCTTGGCACCTCTAAATGATTCCATAACCCCCACCAGAAGGCAGCATTTGTCCACATTTGTTCTCATCGCGGCTCTGAAAACTTTTTTTATGACGGTCTGCACCGAGCGTGCTCCTCTGTGGGGCTGCCACCCACAACAAATGCAGGTGTGTTGTCTTGTGGAAACAGAAGCGTGTGTGGGGTAGAGTCAATACATGCACATAGATCGTGACGCGCTATATGGAATGACGCCTTTTGTGCGCTAATACAAAGTTGTCTGCAGACTAGAATTGCACCTGAACGGTGTCTGGCAGCTATGTGTTCTCTGACTGAGTGAGCAGCAGAGGGCCATCCCTCACCGGGACGCTGGGCCTGATGGAATTACCCCGGCCTTAAGGAATATTTGCGTTCCACTTATATCATGAGATGAGAGCTCATTACGCAGCACAATCCAGCAGAGCCATTAAATCAATAGGAGCTGGGGCTGGCACTTACCCCGCTCCAGAGGAATGGGCTGTTTTAAGGCCAGACAAGGGGAGCATGGAATATCAATGAGTCACACTGTTGCATCGCAGAGAGAGACTGAAGAACGGCTTTCAGTGGCAGCAAGTTTAAATGCATCCTGTATTTCATTTAGACGCTGCAGGTGAATAGGGGAAAAATACTGTTTAGAGACATCACTTTATCATTCTTGTCAATTACTGACATGACTCAAAGAAAACATGCATCACAATTTTTCTTTCGTTTAGTCCTTTCATCTGGAAATAAGGCATTTTACCCCTAAAAATGACGAAAATTGCATTAAAAAAATAAATGGCATATGAATAGTTGGTTTAACAGGTGCCATGCCATTGGTCCGACAACCCATTAGTGCGACGTCTCATTATTCCGAAAATGTCCCATTGAGCAGAGGTGCCATTAGTCCGACATCTCTAACCCAGTTGTGTTGTGGATTAGAGACCCCTATACAACCATTGGCCCTAACCTTAAAGTCAGTGGACTCTTGCCTGAACCTAATTTCAACTCAATGGGACATTTTCAGAATAATGAGACGTCTGGACTAATGGGTTGTCGGACTAATGGGCTGACCCCGGTTTAACACACATTGACACATTCCAGGATTGGAGGCAGCTATAAAGACAGTAAAAACGCATCCCAATTGCAATCTGAATGGTCACAATTAGCAAAAAGCAAAGCTGTATTCAAAGATTCAAATTCAAATATTAAAAAGATTTTATTGTAAATGCATATGAATCAAAATTTTTATTTCTCTCAAGTCATATATGAAGGTAATTTTAGTGTCGCTATAGTAACTCTGTCGTTTAGTGCGAGTGGTTCCTGACCTTTTTTTAGCACCAGGCTGTTGTCATGCTGAGCCTTCCAATGGACCAAAAAATAAAAAAATTCAAAATTAGAGGATATTCCACAAACCATGCAGGACTCATCTGAAATAGTCTTGACAGAACCTTTTGTGGTGTATTCAATGACAGGGACTCCTTCATTAGTAAGTATGTCCTCTGCCTAAGTGTACAACATGGTAGACTCCCCGATGTGTCCCCTGTACCCCTGCTGCTGGTGTGTGGCCATTCTCACAGAGACGAGGGGCCCCCATGCGGTGCAGGGGGCCCGAGTGCAGCGTCATGCATAGACAGCCTGAGCCCCTGGGGCAGGAGAACCTACTGAGTTTCTTGAGGGAAGAGAAGCGGCTGAGGTCAGCAGACACGGCCGCCTCGTAGGACGGAGGTAGGTGGGACAGGCTTTGGAAGGAGCGCGAGAAGGACAGGTCGAAGGGCTCCGTCTGCGAGGTCAGGATACCGCTAATCCGAGCGCTCTCTGGACACACACACACACGGACGGGACTCACTACATGCCTGCGCTGTTAGTCCAAGTGGGGATGGCTGGCAACGGATACTTTGCTGTACCTCGGTGACTTTTGCAACATCTGTACGGATTAAGTTACAGCCTAGTAATAGCATGGTCATAAGAAAAGGCAGGGCACTTAAAAGTGTGATAACATGATCATTGTGGTAATTACTGTACATGCAAACAGGACACCGGACACACTTAAATTGACAGTAATACGAGATGTCTTAGATCAGGCCAAGAATGTAACAATCATTCTTCACATGTTTGTCCTAATACACGCGACATCGTCTTATTTACTGTTTTTAAATGCAGCACATTTTGAATATGGGAGCGGCTCCAAATACACGGCTAAACTGCTTGCAAGGATGGGCTTCTCTTGTCCACACCTCCTCAGTCCACTGTATAAGCAGTCTACGGTCACACACTATGTCCAACATCTGCTAACCTTTTTGTTTAGAGTCCTACAAATCTAGCAGCTATTTATTGCAATTTGACGGGCTGCTGTTGAGGGTGTGCACATTACTTCATGTGTTCCGTCCACGGACAAACTAACAGGAATAGAGGAACCAGCTCTTAACAGCCTTGAAGCAGATTTTGGAAGCCCACATTTGTTAAGATGGCAAGGCTCCGGAGCCGTCCCTTCCAGCCCATCATTCACCCCCTTTACCAATACTCTGCTCTGTGCCTGGTTCTGCTGCTCTGAGTGAGGACCATGATTGGATTGCTCTCAGCCCATTCTAAATCATGGCACCAGTTACATCCACATTCATTATTGAGATGTTTTGCAGACCTTTGACGAAGGTGTAAATAGAGCTTTAAATAATTGATTGTTATTGTCAAGGCCATAGCTTCCACTCAGACCTTGGTATTGACGTGCACGGGGGATTTGGAAAGTGCTGCAGCGCAACAGACAAAGAAAGTTTGACAGCGAGAAATCTTTGGACAACATGTTAGACAGGCTCCGAGTGAGGAGCCTTAGCAATAGAAGCTTTAGTTGCAAAATAAATAATGTTCAATTACTTGAGTGAAAAAATTACCAGAATTCGTCCAAATGACAAAATATTATTAAGAAACAATTCCTCTTGGTCAGTTAAATGATATTATATTTATATTTAGGCCTGATGTAGCTGTATCGTGGTTTGCATTGTCAGATGAAGACAAGTACAAAACTGTTTTGCAATAGAAACATGGTTACAAGAATTTATGGATTTGCTGGCTATGAAACAAATTATTGACTACAATGACGATTTAAATTTTGATTTTGAGGTCTTCGGCCCTGTCCGTGGAGGAACCCCTGCCTACAGGGACTGGACAACAAGAACTGAAGCTCCAACAAGGACTGGACGTTCTTCTGTGGTGGAGGTGGTCACGTGTCTGATCCAGTCAGAGGTCTGGTGGAGGTGGACATGTGTCTGATCCAGTCTGAGGCTTGGTGGAGGTGGCCACGAGTCTAATCCAGTCTGAGGCCTGGTGGAGGTGGTCACAAGTCTGATCCAGTCTGAGGCCTGGTGGAGGTGGCCACGAGTCTAATCCAGTCTGAGGCCTGGTGGAGGTGGCCACGAGTCTAATCCAGTCTGAAGCCTGGTGGAGGTGGTCACTTGTCTGATCCAGTCTGAGGCCTGGTGGAGGTGGTCACAAGTCTGATCCAGTCTGAGGCCTGGTGGAGGTGGTCACTTGTCTGATCCAGTCTGAGGCCTGGTGGAGGTGGTCACAAGTCTGATCAAGTCTGAGGCCTGGTGGAGGTGGTCACTTGTCTGATCCAGTCTGAGGCCTGGTGGAGGTGGTCACAAGTCTGATCAAGTCTGAGGCCTGGTGGAGGTGGTCACAAGTCTGATCAAGTCTGAGGCCTGGTGGAGGTGGTCACATGTCTGATCCAGTCAGAAGTCTGAGGGAGGTGGTCATGTGTCATTCTGTAATCTTGGCCCACCTGCTCAGGGACTCCCATCGGCCATGGGTGTCTATAGCCTGTCTGTCCATGGGAGTGGATCTCTCCTTCTGTGGGTCTCCCCGAGGTTTCTCTTTTCTTCCGCTGGGTTTTTTAGTTTTTTGTCGTGCTGGAGAGTCTAAGGATGGGACACCCACACGGCTGCTTACAATTATTTGTACTGTTTGCCTGGATACTAAGGCCCCTACCCCTTGCCCTCGGTTTCAAGGTGTAGGGATAGGGTGAGGGTTGAAAAGACTGCCCTAAGAAATGGGACAGCCATTTTTTTCTACATATTTGAGTTACAGAATATGATATGACTCTTATATCCAGCAGAAGTCTGAAGTTCTGTCTAAGTTCTGTTCTAAGCCAGAAGCTCCATGACTTCCTTCTTCACTTCTCAGTCTGTGACTGATGAGCAAGGAGGTCTGAGCCTTCTTACTGGAAACAAAGAGCACATTGTATTTGGTGTCATGTTACTGTCAGTCATGCTGTCTGACCTATAGTCTACCTCTGAAGAAAGTCAATTCACATTTACACTGAGAAGGTTGGAAGGGTGCCCCCTTGTGTCCAACTGCGTCCAAATGCGCTCATAACGGGGACGGGCAGAGGTAGACCCACTCACAGTGCGTTCAGGGCGGGGACGGGCAGAGGTAGACCCACTCACAGTGCGTTCAGGGCGGGGACAGGCAGCCACAGACTCCGCTCTGAGCCCTGGGCCTGAGCGAAAGCTGCCGAGGCACTGAACCCTGTCTGTCATGTCAATAGCGATGTAACGGAAGTTTGGAAAGAAACTCCAAAGTCAGCCAATACAGCGCAAGTAAACAGAGCGTTTGCAGCAGCAAAGCGAAAACTTTGAATTGATACGTTTATAGCAATGTTGTCAATTGTGGCACAAAGCAAATAAAGTCACGAACAAAAAGTTCTGCAACTTTATAAATGTTAAGATGCTTATTGATGATTATCGTGAATTAATTTTGCAGCTTATTTTCGTGTTTTGTCAAACTCCTCCTACCCCTTCGTCTGTAGTGAGCATCTGAAAAACCCACCGGCTATGTGGCCCTCTTCCTCACCCTTACCACTCGCAAGGTGTCAAAATAGAATTTTGACACCCCTTTGTCTCTCGTGAATGCGCAAAACGGAGGGGAAGGGGTAAAATTGAGATGGGGTCTTAATTTGCCTGAACTTTACATTGTCTTACTTACTGTTCTGTTTTATTGCATTAATGTTTGATCCAGCCCTGTGAGGCAACTCCTGTTGTGATATTGGGCCATACAAAACCATTGTTTGATTGTTTGATTTATTGATTGATTTATTGATTGATTGATTGTGTCTGATCCAGTCTGTGGCTTGGGGTAGGTGGTCATGTGTCTGATCCTGTCAGAGGTCTGGTGGAGGTGGTCACGTGACAAAGTTTGGGACATATGTGAGACACGTAGATGATGTGTCCACAATGGGACAGGTCCACAGCAGACAGGTGTGTCATGTGGAGACAGGCCTGTGGGGTGGTGGGATGTGGATGGGACACTTCGCTGATCCATGGGGGGAGTCCGGACCCTATTCTTTATCTGCCACTTTCCTTTCTTCTTTAAAGCTTACTCCTCTCATTCTCCTCTCTTCTGTGTGCACCTGTCTGCACCTCCGACTGTCACACAGATTGAGAGAACAGGGTGAGGCATCACACCTCCCTCTGACAGAGTGGGAAATGGATTTTTCGGTTCTGTTTACACGGAAAAAGAATCTGAGACTGTGGGCTGACCACAAATGAAACAATGGTGTCCTTAATAACCTTCTGGAAACCTGGCCGTGTCCTTGTGCCATTAGAGTAGGATTGACACTGGGAGGAAACAGCTTTATATTTTGTGATGGAGTAGAACACAGGATTTCATAATAAACCAATGTAGACAATATAAATTACTGCAATTATGGTTCAAATGAAAGCATCTGGAGTATTGGATGTCATTACCCACAAAGGTATTTATCCTTTTCTCTACTTTTATATTGTGTTAAGCAAATATTAATGGATGGACAATATTTGCGTGTTGCACTAAAATGGTGGATTACTACGGTAAGGGCTCCAAGGGAGGACTGTACTGTACATTATCTGGCACTTACCACTGGCTAATGCCGCAAACGTGCGAAGCAAAGTCTGTTGTGTAATTCAAAGCGCTGTATAAACATAAACACAGATATAATTGACGGAGTTCCTGTTTGCCTTTTTTGGTGCTGAACAGCCTGCGTGAGTCATTTCCTCCCTCTGATGACTGTGACTTGGTTCACTTTTCAACTCTTAGTTGCCGGATTTGAAAACAGCGTTGCATCTAACATTTTGTTGCTGCTAATCAATGCTAACCAAAAATCGGACTGTTCCTTTGTCACGTCAAACTGTGGGTTGAGTAGGCCAACAAACAACTGTAGTTTCTCGTAAATTTCATGAAACAATTTGAAACCGTTGAGGGTTTTGTTGCCCTAGCTGATATGCGTGTTCTATTGAAACAACTGTGTGATAAGAAGGAATCATTCATTGTAAAAGCAAATGTTAAGTCCATAGTGAGTTGTTCAGGCCGTGAAGTGAGCCACCCTCCAATCATGTCACATGAAGACTATGACGAACAACCCCTCTTTTTATTCATGTACTCAAGTTACTTAAAGGAATAGGCCACCGTTTTTAAATACGCTAATGCCGTCTGTGCTCTGTTTACGTGACCGAGGGCATGTGTAAAGACCAGACAGCTACATAACCTACTAAGCTATGGTAAGAACATATCTCAGTATTTCAAAACGTTGGCCTATTCCTTTAAGCTACTCAACCTAAATGCTAACTAGTACACTTATTTTTATTGTCCTTCTAATTCAGGGGTTCCCAAACCGCAACCCCCACAATTGATTGACTGTTTATTCCAAGTTCAATGTACATTACATATACACATGACTATTTTTTACTTAACATGTGCATCTTGAATGACCACACGAACAATCTGGGACCCCCACTAATAGTATAGAGATAATATATATATTTGTTGGTCGGCCTGACTTGGTCCACTTGGTTAATCCGCGTCCGATCACAGGGTGCAGTAGTAGCACTAGGCCAAAAGGCGGCAGTATGTCAGTGTTAGAAGGAAACATGGAAGTGGAGCTTTATATTTTAATCAAGTATTAAGTTTAGCGCCATGATACTGACAGGCAACACTCCCTGGATATTTCTATCTGACATCTGTGTTCAGCTCCCACGCCGGGTTGAGGGCCACATATAATGTAAACAGGAAAATACTATTGAGAAAATGTTTCCAATAAATGAATAATAATAATGAGCTGTGATTTGATCAATAATAATAATAATAATAATAAGGCTTTATACTTTGCGCTTTACAAGTCTGTATTACCAAGTTTTTCAAAGCGCTACACTGTCGCCATTATTCATTCACGTCAAACTCAGTGGTGGTAAGCTACTGTTGCAGCCACAGCTGCCCTGGGGTAAATTGACAGAAGCGAGGCAACCAGTCTGCGCCATCGGCCCCTCCGACCACCACCAACCACTCACTCACACACTACATTCACCCAGGCTTCCTGGTGTTACCAAACGGTCTCCCATCCAAGTACCTGCTTAGCATCTGAGATCTGACGGGATCGGGCATAGCAAAGGCAGGATGGTCAAAGCCCCAGCTTGACTGTAGCCTAATTGATAACAATGGCTTACACCTGTATTGCACTTTGAAAGCCTGTGTTACAAGTTTCTCAAAGTGTTACAGTGCCTCTCTACTAATACACCTTTGCATATTTTCTCATGTTTACAACCATAAACATAAAGATTTTATTTTGAATTTTTTACTGAAAGTTCACACACAAGTAACAGACAACTGTGAAGTGAAAGCAAAATAATACATGATTCTGTTATTTTTCAAAAAATAGAAAAGTGAAAAGTGGGGCGTGCATAAGTATTCATACAGCATGAATTAATACTTTGTGGAACCCCCTTTTGCTGCAATAACAGCAGCAAGTCTTCTGGGGTTTGACTCTACAAGGTTTGCACAAGTAGAGACTGACATTTTAGCCCATTCCTCTTTACAAAACAACTCAAGCTCTGTCAAATTAGAAGGAGAGCGTTTCTGAACAGCAGTTGCAGGTCTTTCCACAGATTTTCAATAGGATTTAGGTCAGGACTTTGACTGGGCCATTCTAACACATTCATATGTTTGTTTTTAAACCATTCCATTGTAGATGTTTGTGTTTAGGGTCATTGTCCTGCTGGAAGGTGAATCTCCGCCCCAGCCTCAATTCTCTTGCTGACTCCAGCAGGTTTTCCTCCAAAATGTCTATTTGGCTCCATCCATCTTAAGTAAGTAAGTAAGTAAGTGCTTTATTGTCATTGCACAAGCGTCCAACGAAATAGTGTTCAGGTGTTAGTCCTGAGCTGCTGCGGCTGAGCCGCGCTGCCACTGTGTGTTGACCTGACCTGCATGACCTTGGAGGTCGGGGAAACTGTAGCACTCGGAAGAAACCTGGCTGGCTGCCCTCTGTCTCCTCTGAAATGGTGCCGCGCCTCCTGGGTTTGTCCCTGTTTCAGAGCGTACTGTCCTGCACTGGTCAGCTCCACCTTCCTCCTCCTCCCTCCGCTCTCTCCGCTCCACAACAGTCTTTCACCATCGTTTGTCCTTTTTTGTTTTCTGTAGCTCCTCTTGTGACGCCTCGACTGTGCTGCAGCTGTGGGGGCTCTTGGTGCCTCTTCAGTGTTTCAGAAGAAGACATTTGTAGGTCTCAAATGGGTCAAATGCATCTTCCCAACTATTCTTACAATCTTCCCAGGCCCCGCTGAGGAAAAGCAGCCCCATAGCATGATGCTCCCCCCACCATATTTGACACTGGGGATGGTGCACTCAGGACGATGAGCAGTGTTAGGTTTGCTCCATACATAACGTTTTGCATCTGGGCAAAAAAGTTAAATTTTTGTCTCATCTGACCAAAGCACCTTCTTCCACATGGTAGCTGTGTCCTCCATATGACTTCTAGCAAACTTCAAACGGGATTTCTTACGGCCTCCTTTCAATAATGGCTTTCTTCTTGCCACTCGTCCATGAAGGCCAGATTTGTGTAGAGTACGACTTATAGTTGTCCCATGTACAGATTCCCCCAGCTCAGCGGCAGGACGTCCCCGCTCCTCCAGAGTTATCTTGGGGCACTTGGTTACATTTCTTACCAGTGCTCTCCTTGTTCGGTCTGTTAGTTTAGGTGGACGCCCGTGTCTTGGTAAGTTCGCAGTGGTGCTATACTCTTTCCATTTCCGAATGATGGATTGAACAGTGCTCCGTGAGATGTTCAAATCTTGGGAAATCTTTGTATAACTTAACGCTGCTTTAAACTTCTCCACAGCTTTATCCCTGACCTCTCTGGTGAGCTCCTTGGCCTTCATGATGTTGTTTAGTGACCAATACACTCTGACCATAGCTCTGAGGCCCTCACAGAACAGCTGGAATTATACTGAGAGCAGATTACACACAGGTGGCCTCTATTTAATGGTTAGGGCAAGGTATGAACTTTCTGCAGTCATTAGGAATGTTATAAAAGCAATTAAATGCACTCTGTATGAATACCTGTGCACGCCCCACTTTTCACTTTTCTTTTTTTTGGAAAAATAACAAAATCATGTATAATTTTGTTTTCACTTCACAGTTGTCTGTTACTTGTGTGTGAACTTTTTACTTGTGAAAATTCAAAATAAAATCGTTATGTTTATTGTTGTAAACATGACAAAATGTGCAAAAGTTCAAGGTGTATTAGTACTTTCGAGAGGCACTGTACATAGTAGAAGTCTTCATTACTACTAGGTGGTAAGCTGTTATTGTAGCCACAGCCTGACTATTTACCACATGGCTATAATGTGTTGTTCATACCCTGATCTCTTATTATGTCAGTGCCCTCTGCTGGACACGTGTGAAAATCTTTCCCTTTTTTAAATTGAATATGCCCCCTAGTGGCTGGAATGAGCTTTCTGGTTATTATTTAATTTTATTTGACATACTCTGGAATTTATGTTTTGCAAGGCTGGGGCCGGATTAAATCATCTTGTGGGCCGGAAATGGCCTGCAGGCCGCCTGATTGACACCCCTGGTTTAAACAATCTAGGCGTAAATACTAGGTGTACATTTTCTATCTTGTGTAGTCTCACTTTTAGTACCAGTGAAAATGGCCTGAATGTGAGGCCAATTAATCGTAGAAGCATCCCCGTTGTTGTCCCTCGGCTCCTTAACCTCCTGGTGTCAGATTGTGAGAAGAAGATTATAACTGTGAGGAGAAAGATTGCAAAGTTCACGACTGTTACAGTCACCATGGAAGGGTGTGGAGAGGTGAGGCATGAGGATGTACAATGAGTGGCAACACCACATCACACGAGTCTGGACTTACCGCGCTTCAACGACCGGTGAGCTACCAAACCAAAGCCAAGAACACGCATTTCAGTCCCTCTTGCACATATACACCACGCTTATACACCGCACATGCTCTCAGCACCATGCTGGAACAGTCTCAGTCTGCACTGGTGGGACCTCTCTAAAAGGGCATTTTTGTGTTTGCATAAATCTCTGAAGCACTTCTCTGCACCCCACTCACACCTTTGTGCACAGTGGCCCAGAAGCACTTTTTGAATACATGGGTTCAAAGTGATGAAACATTAGGACTGTTGCCACTTTTCAGAATAGGTTGCATTCTCCTGAAATCACAACATTCTAAACAGCAGGAACGCGTTATACAAGGGAGCATAATAGTCAAGGGGCCAGATGCTTATTTTTAGCCATTTTCTGGAAGACTATAAACATTTATCTCACACCAATAAAGTCAAGCCAAAATCAGGTCCATATGGATGTTTTTTCAGAGCAAATTGTTCAGTACAACAACATTGCTAACGTTAGCATATGTAGCCTTCCTGGTTAGCATTTTCCATTTTTTTGCAGTAGGCCTATTTATTCATCCACTGTGCTTCTCTCCATGTATCTATATTTAGTACACAAATAAATTCACAATTCAGCATTTGTTAAAGTAATGGTGGAGAAATGGGAGAAAGTTCAGTTTTTCCCTTCTTTGTTTTCCCCCTCTGGCTGCTTTGAAGTGGTGAGCAGCTACAAGTCCTATAGGATAGGTTTAAATAAAGTTCATGAAGTTCATCGCCGTCTTTATCTGAACAAATAACTAAGCTTAAATATTTGGTTTCCTAAAAGTGTCAAACAGTGGCATCAAACCACTGGTGTGATATTAGTCACTTGAAAGGACCTTCAACCAAAAGATGAATATGGGGTTGGACCTAATCCCTGACAAATAATGTTCAGGTTGACCATTTGTATATTTTCTCTTTGGAGATTTTGGAAACACTTAAAATTACAGCCCGCAAGTTTCATGCACAGGTAACAAGAAAGTAATTACAAATTAAAGTGCAAGGTGTACAAAGAGTAATAATGGTGTACAGCAGGTGGTGTATCAGAGTTGCACATTTTCCAAGCTTTAATCTAAAGTGTTACCGATGGCCAAAACACCTTGTACACCTTTGTTACACTTTGTACACCTTTATTAAACCTTGCACTTGAATGTGTAATTACCGATACTTGCAAGTCTTGTTCCCTGTACCTACACAAGAAACTCGCGGGCTGTAATCCTAAATATTACAGAGATTTCTTAAAAAACTGTCTTCTCCCAAAGAGTTGTATTGGCACCTGCCCTCCACCTGACATTATGACATCATCAGATTGTAGAACGTGCACACAACCTATTCTATTGCTCAGGATCAAATCAGGTGTAAAAAGGTAGCCTGCGTCGAATCCATTTCCCACAGCGGTAGATACGCAAGCAAACAGGAAGCGGAGTAAACCAATCAGCGAAGGGCGGGCGTCTGCTGTTGATGTGGTGTTATTAGCGGTTTTGCGTTAATATTTGTGCAGGATTATGAATAACGAAACTCACCTACTGTCGATGTGTTTTTTGGTCATTTAACGCCGACTGGAGACACGCTTTCTCTCTTTCATGCATCGTTCGTAGATTGTTATTGAGGGACTTCCGCGTCCCGTGAGTGACGTTGCTCGCTAACAACACGTCACGGCAAATAAACCAATCTGATTGCACATGAACGGATTGATTTTGCGGAAGCCGCGAACGAGGACGGGGTGACCAGACTGATCCCCCGCTGGATACAAAAATACAGAGGGGAATCATTCTGGTCCCACCAGGCTAGTAAAAAGGGTCGTCTTTTATTTCTGTTTTGAATGGCCCCAATGTCTTGCCCATCAATCTCCTGTTGCCCATAATGGGGAAAAGCAATTTGACAGAAACCCATCATAGGTTGTTTTCGTGTGATATTCTATAGTGCCTATAGATTGATACTGAAGTGGAGGACAGGGCATTCTACAGTATTTGTATGTTACTTGGCAATAATATATTTGCAATCCTTTCGTCAGTGCTGAAATTCCTCCGGTGTAAATGGATGATATTGAAGTGTGAGACTGTTGAAATTGCGATGCCACCAACTATCTGCCAACTGTTCTGACACTCGACTGTGGCACAGACACCTCCACTAACGCACGCAGAGAGGGCAAAGGCAGTTCCAACTCTACAGAGTGGAAAGATGGAACAAGAATTTCAAGATTTTAGTCTACATCTAAAATAAGATTTGTTCCTTACTGAAAGTGCAATTTTACTCTATCTTTTACTCTAGTCTTTTTTTCATATACATTACTCATTTCTACACCTCTTGAGATGAGGTAAATAGGTGAATTTGTATAGATTATTTATTTACTCACTGTGTAAACGTAGGTGCACGGATAAAAAGGGGTACTATATATGTACCTTAGGAGCTCTTCAACATCCGTGCATTAAATTAAGATATTACTGCGCGGACGTCGAAGTGCTCCTATGTTATTACGCCTTACAATATAGTACCCCTTTTTATCTGCTTAGAAAATCAACATGTTTCATTTTGTGTAGACTTGGATTGTGTAACTTTTCATGTAACTGTATTTAACCCTCGTGTGATCCTTCAATTTTGCACCTTTTAAAGACCCTAATGTAAAAAAATGTACACATAAAAAAAGAGCCTGAAAATTACCACAAATTCATATTTTGTTCTGCTTCTTTTTACAAAAATCCTTCAGTGGCTTTTGGGCCATTTGGATGGGCTGCGGCTCCAGTGGCTTTCGGGTCAAAATAACCCAAGGACCACACGAGGGTTCAATAGGGAAAACGTGGAACAGGTTGGTAGCTTCTAACTTCACCCCAGTTTGGAGCTATACCTTTGCTGGGAGGGGAAAAATGCTAACAACATTTGCGTGACTGAGCGCACGCACAAAGACCAGACAGGTACGCGTCAACTCGTCTAAGCTCAGGTAAGAACAGATCTCAGTAAAAACGGTGGCCTATTCCTTTAAAAGGCCATTTAATGCACATTATGAATAAATATATTATTGATCTAATATTATTACTGTTGTTTTATAGACGGACGGTTCAATAGAATATGTTGATCTGTCTCCACGGTATGTGACATTTTATTAAACATTTTGTTTTATGTCCATATGTACATGACGTACACTTTTTTCCCTTCCTTTTTTCACCCATACCAATTCCAAAGTTACCTGGCCTGGCAGACACTCCTCCTTTCTGTTGAAAAGAAGAACCGTCTGGGCGGCTGCTCGAAGCCAATCATTTCACCATTTTACCCACATCGGTCCAATCACGCACCAAGAGACGGAAGTCACCTGTCACCACCACCCACTCTTCCAGAAAATATAAAATCCCTAAAACCGGAGCAAGAAACAGCGCTCGAAGCGTTCCTCGTAAAAAAGGACGTTTTTCAATCACGCCCACCGGGAAATTGTTGAGATCATGCTCCCAGACTGGCGTCTTTGAAATATCTATGAAAAAGGCATGTCGTTTGGCAGGCCGGGCAAATTCCAAAGTACGGTTATTTAAAGCACATGATTGCGTGCATCTAAAGTGACATTGCAAAAGACCTAGTTGTACCAACAAATGAATCACTAGTTTCAGCTGTCGCCATAACGAGTGGAGTTGTATTTCTGATTTCTGTTTTGCACTTCTGAGCCACTGTCTCTCATGTTCTCTTTCATCATCCATTCTGCTTCCACTGCTGCAGCTTTTCTCTATAACAGCCATAAGACCAACAGCGAATACATCTGATTGACTGATTAGAAGTTAATATTCATGAACTGTTCTGGCCTGTAAACCTACCCTTGATGTGGCTCTTCATCTGCCAGGCTGCACTTTCCCATTACCCCCTGCACCGCAGCCCCCCAGCTCTTTGCCAACATCTGGGCAACTTTCAGTCGTTAATCAGTGCCTTTTCACCCTTCCCCCTGTGCAGATGGGAAATTGGCAGAATCTGTCAGAACCCTACGCTGAGTGTAAAAGACCGAAAACACTAATGGGGTCATGGGACATCCCTGTCATGTGCCTTGTTCTTTTATTTATTTATTGGTTTTATTTGGTTGGGACAGTGCATGTTAATGAACATACATATAAACAAGCCACGCCAGATTGTAGCCTTGGGCTAATTGACATTAGTCATCCCCCCCATGCGCACTCTCAAACACACTCACATTCATCCTGGCCTATTGTACATGTTTTTAGTGGTAGGGGAAACCGGAGTACCCGGAGGAAACCTACACAGACACAGGGAGAACATGAAAACTCCACACAGAACGACCCCGTCCCTGGTGGGAATCGAACCCCGGACCTTCTAGCTGTGAAGCACGAGTGCTAACCACTGTACTACCGTGCTGCCTTTCTGAACACAACAGGATGACAGTATGGGCTTCTCAGGTTCTTACCATTCTTAGGGATGCGTGTGGGGCTACCTAACGCCACATGGTTATAGTTATGCTGATGGGCACCTGAAATGACAAAAGCAACATTCAGGGTCAATGGGAGAATTCGGTATCAGACGTAATTCAGAAGGCAGTGTCTTGTCCTCACGGCTCAATACGCTCATTGTGTCAAAGTTGACATACCAGCATTTGCAAACTTTCTTTCCTTTTGCTTCATTTAAATCAAACTGTGGTAAATGTTGCTGTTGTTATTATTGTGTGACATTCTTAATAAAAAGATAAATTACAACCACACATTTCTTATTGTATAACAGTGGTATTGCAGTTCCTCCAGGATTTTCAGAGGATCAGAACCATTCATGCAAATCAGGCAAACGTGAATCAGTGTGTCTTTGCAATTATCATGCAACTATTGCAATAACCCGCAATTGTCCCACTACTGCTGCTTAACCAGAACTACTGCAAGTCATGTTGGTGCCCTACGCACGAGCTCCCATACCCCCGATGAATTTATTATGTTTTGTCCCCCGGTTGGCACAGGGCTGGCCCAGGGCATAGGCAACCAGAGGCAGGGTCAAAATGTGCTTTCTAAGTTTTCTAACCCTATGAGGCCCATGCCCCCGCCTTCTACAACAATTCTAACCTTTGCACATAACGGGAATTAAAAGAGACTTGTGGCCTTTTGTGTCGGTAACTATAGATTTCAAGATTCCAAACGAGCCCTCCCTGGTTCTCCTGCGCCTCTGGGAGCTGTGCAACATTGCAATAAAACTTTGTAAAAATGTTCATCAAAAGTGGAGAATTTCTAATAAAAATGTTGTGCGTACGTTTCATAATTGCCCTTTTCAATATATATATATTTTTTACAGATGATTGATCAAATGTACATTGATTTTTATTTTTGACTTTTTATTATTATGTTTGCTTTTTAGCGGGGCTTGAGCACCAAATTGACATTATACAACGCACAGCACCCTGTGCGTTGTATAATCAGTCAGCACAATGGCACACATCTCTATAACTCTACATTCGTTGCCCGACGCACAGCGTCTTATGAGTGCGGAGGAAGCGGCAGTACTGTGCTTAACTAAAGTGATCAGTAAAATCTGTTTTATTTGTCATATTTGCGCATAAGACAAGACATAATGCCCAGCACCTCCACAGGGTTAAATCATTCAGACCAAAGCGGAGACATCTGCCTCTTTGCTCATCTCGAGCTCGCTGCTCCTCCCACCCCCTTCCTTCGCACACTGGACCCTAATGTATTTATATATATATGTATATATCTGACAGGAAAATGCTGTGTTTTGCCCAACACAATAGGATAGGTGAGTGTGGGGAATATGTATTTTGAATAATGTTAGCCTTATCTGTCTAGTTTGTTTGTTGTTGTTTTTTTTTACTATATATTTTTTTCCTTTTATTTAACAAAACATGTAACTAGTTTAGTATATAAAGCCTTGAGAGCAAGAATAGGACAGCAAATACAAATGAAAAGAAAGGATAACACAGCAAAGGTAACCTAACTGTAAACATAATTCAGTTGTAAGTAAGTATTTCCAGGTTAGTTATCCTGGTAAGAACCTAAAATCAAGAACATGGTCAAAAAATAAGATTCACCAAATGAATAATACAAATGCACATACATATCAAAAGAAAGATTTGGAGATGAGTCAAAGTCGGCATCTGTCTGTGACCCCAGTGTTACCTGCAAAAACATTTCATCAAAGAGAATTCCAAAGCTCGCAGCCGAAAACTGTAAGGCTGCCATACAAGATTCAGAACGCGTCCTGGAAACATGTTCGCACATAACTGCATAATTCACAAATCATAAATGTGTTATTGTCAATGTCCGTGTTTAAGATGCATCAAAGGTGTGAAAACTGTGGGAAAAGAGTTGTCCTGGAAACTCAACACGCTCACACAAGACTCAGGGTAACGCTGAATATGGGAAAGATGCAATGACACATTTTGGTTTAGAGAAGAAAAGGGAAGGATCTGATGAAGGCTGATGCCGAAACGTGATCCCTATCATTAAAAATGTGGACATCGGCTCATGAGTGTGTGATGTTGTTTTTTGATTTATAAAGATGCAACGACACACACAAAGGTAAGAGCAAGACATACAGTTCTAAAAGAGTTACCAACCAGACAATGCCGCTAGCCCAGTCTCTCTCATAGAATACAAGCCTTTCATCAAATGAGATCTTTTTTAAGAGCTGTTTGTAGCCTTGGTGCAGTCCTATTCAAAGTGGTTCCTTGGAGGCCACAGTTTGCCTAAATTACAGAGATACATGACATTATCCATAGAAGGATGACATAGAAGGCTTTAGGGCCCTAAGTGAAACAAGCGACTAGTAGATCCATTCACATACACGGAGGGAAAAAGACGATTGTCTTAGGTTAATCCCTGCAAACACAAGAGAGCTGTCCATATTTATATAATGTTTAAACACATCTGAGAATAGCAGATATGTAAGAAGAACAGCTTTATTTATATAGCGCCTTTCACAGACATGGTCACAAAGCGCTTTACATACATAGCTCAACCGAGTGTGGAGTGAATGTAAAACGGTCCCTCTGACCACCACCATACAGTCACATCATTCATCCAGGCCTATAGTGTCTTGTGTCTACACAAACACTGGGAGAACATGCAAACACACACAGACTCCGTCCAGGTGGGAATCGAACCTGGGACCTAGCTGTGAAGCACGAGCACTAACCACTGCGCTACCGTGCAATTACTGCCGTTGTATTTATTGCGTTTTGTGTCTCATATTGCATTTTATTTGCAATTACTTTATATATATTTTAATGTCTGTCTCGGTAAACATGTCCTTTTGGCTAATTTCGGTGCATTTACAGGAATATTTTTTTTATGTACATTGTCCCTGTCTAGATAAATCAAGAATTTTTTTTTTTTTTTTTTTACACTTTAAATTTGTGTAGACAAAATGTCTACTTGTATGAAGTTAAATGAGCAAGCATGAAGATCTTAGGTCAGTTTAAAAATGGTAAGTTAAGATAACAAAAGGAGAGCACAATATAACTTTGCGCAGAAGTAATAGAAAGCTCACAATGATCTGTAACACAAGGCGGTGCTGATTAACCAGGAGCAAGTACAGTGTGACCTTCAATGAATAACAGTCACTACAACGTAAAAACAGTAACTGGTCAAAACATTCCGTCAGAATAAGTGATGGTATGTTTGCGCTCAGAAGTTCGATACTGCGTAGATACCGTATGAGACTCTTGTGCTTCTGCAGAGTCGCCGTTTCCTTCAAGCGGCAGAGCAGAAACTTTTACTTGCCGCTCGTCTGTTTAAAAATGCATTGGAGCCGACTGCTGCTGCCGGTCCACATCTGTCAGAGGGCGAGCCGTGCGCCTGAATGCCTCACAGAGAGCCGGGGTATGGAGATGGATGTGTTCGAGTGCCTTCACTGACTGTGGAATTCTTAGTTCTTCCACATGAAGGATCACTTGCAGAGGCTCAGTGAACACGTGTAACGTCGTGTCAGGGTTTTAGAGGAGCGCCGTTTGCTTACAAGGAGAGTGGATGGATCTCTGAGTCTGTTTGGAAATCCACGCTCATAAAAGCTCACATTTGATCCCAGGCTCTGAGTGGGATTTTGTGCCATGTTCGCTGTGTAATCATCAACAACTCAGGGGAAACAACCCCCCCAAAAGGGCCTACTTTTATAATGGTTTAATTATTAAAATGAGTCACTGCATTTTTCTCACATAGTGATGATGACATCTGCACTTAAAGTAGCTCCTAAAGGCAGCTAACCGCTAACCGCTAACCGTTCCTAAAGGCAGACAGGGCTTTCTGTGTGAAGTTTGCATGTTCTCCCTGTGTCTGTGTAGGTTTCCTCTGGGTACTCTGGTTTACCCTAGCACTAAAAACATGTTCAATAGGCCAGGGTGAATGAGTGTATGTGTGGGGGACGACAGATAGAAATGAGCCCTGGCTACAACGTGCCGTGGCATGTTTACATGCAACCAGATAAATAAGATAAAAGAGAGGAACAGATTTTGTCTTGTACAATATTTTTTTATTTTAGTTTTTCCAAGAAGGATTTTTCTTTTATATCTAATTCTTAGCCTGATTTCTTTGACTTTGTACCAAAAACAAACCCATAAGTTCTTATTATTATTATTATATAATATAATATAATTATTATTATAGTTATTATATAAACTATTTAGGCAATTTTTTCCACATAAAACGCCTCACAGCAAAAAGGTTGCAGGTTCGATTCCTGGACAGTGTGTGCGAGTTTGTTTGTTCTCCCCATGTCCTTATGGAGCATTAACCTAACTGACCGTTAGTCTAGTTAAGATCTGCACGTGGGACCCAGTGGCATGGGGAAAAAAAGAACACTTTACACCTTTACACTGCCATTTCTCATTTGAACAATAATAACCTCCACAACTGTGTGCAAATCAATAAAAAAGTATCAGTAAAAGTAGCTTTTTTTCAGAGTCAATACCAAACTGAAGACCTAGCAATTCAACAAAGCTTAGTCAGGGTAACTCTTGACTATAGCGTCTTGATGGGCCTTAGGCGGGCGGGATACACCCTAAAAACTGAGTATCCTCATTTAGTCTCCCCATAATACTTGACCATAGAGTTGTATTTAGAATTGTATAGAGCCTTGGGGGAAGAACATGCGAGCTGCTGGTTGGGAACATCTCCATTGGCTTCACCTTTTACATGCTGCCTCTGCACCTCAGTTATTTGTGTCATATAAGGAGAGTCACTGGGGGTCATTTGGGGAATATAGATATCAAGGAGGAAAGTTCATTCTGTTTTGTTTCAAAACAGAATCAATTTAGAAGAATAGACTTTTTTTTGTGAAAGCACTTGTAAGTGAGAGCACATGTAAAGAGAGCAAACCTGAAAATGAAAAATAAAATAAAAAGGCTTTGCCTGCAGTGCCTCAGACGGAAGAACATATATTTTGAACATGATGTTCAATCATTGCCCTGATTATCAAACTGCATTATTACTGTATGTTATGTTCCATTCACTGACACTAACGCTAATGGGCCAATGTTAGCGCAGTTCTGATAGTTCACAGGTGGCACTAAACTACCACAACTCGTATTTATCAAACTAATGTCTCCATCGTCTCTGACTTCCATTCAGAAAGTAGACCATGGGTTTCACTCCAAAGTCGTGGACTTTTCTCTGTTTCTGGGTGGATTTTGTCCCAGTCGTTGCGGGTTTAGTTTCAAACAGACAATATTGGTCTTTTGCACACGTGACCAGAAGCTTCTGGAGGCACGCACTTATCAGACGCTATAAATGCCATTACTCTGGTCAAAGGATGAGACCGTCAAAGTCAATGACGTCTGAGCTTTTAAGTCGAGACACCTTCACCAAACTTGTTCTGCATACATTTTGTTTTTTAAACTAGAAGTATTTTCTAAGCACAATTTATTTTAAGTTATGTTCCAAAAATACCAAGGGTAAGGGCTCTCTATATTAGTTGTGAAAGCCCGAATAAAGCCTGATATGGGACTTGCCCTTAGATTAGAGACGAGAGTTGTTTTTCTTTCTGGCTGCGAAATAAAGTGGAGACAGTGGCAGGACATGTTCCTCTCTTGGTCTGTCTTTCTCGCAGTCTCAGTGCGGTCTCGGCACGGTGCACACTTCCAGTAAATTTAGTTTGCAGTAATTAATAGCATCTCTGTGGACATTTTGTCCACTTAACGTAACCATCTTAACTTTAAAGTGTCCCAGAAAAGGACAGAGACAGTGTACCAGCAGTGGACAATATGTCAATATAAAGAGCACTATATAGGGTCGCTAACCCTGGTTCTACGAATGTGACTGTCATGAAGTAAATGGCTTCAGTGACATGTTTCAAATCCAGCATGAAGCAGTGGGTCAAGACATGGGTAAGGGTCCACAAAAAGGTCACAGTCTACGTTCTGAGTTCTTTTGATATACGAAGGAATACTGTCAAAATGAAGGACAACATTTGAGCTGTACCAAAGTAACTCAAAAGTAACGCAAAGTAGTGTCACTCAGTTCACTTATATGTAATACAAACATATTACATTACAATTTTAGAATAACTCCATCCATTTTCTTCCACTTGTCCGTTGCCGGGTCGTGGGGGCAGCTGTTGGAGCTGCACCAGCCCCTATGGCTCCTCCTGCAGGTGGTGGGTCCACAGAAGGACGGCCTCATGGTTCTAACCGGGCCTGTTGGTCTCTCATAAGGGGCTTCTGAACCGCTCTTTGTCTGACCCGTCACCTAGGACCTGTTTGCCATGGGAGACCCTACCAGGGGCACGAAGCCCCTGACAACAGAGCTCCAGGATCATTCGGGCGCTCAAACTATTACACTTTTTCACATTATCACTTTGAAAATAATGAATGGATATCTCTGGTCTGTCTCCGTTTGCACTCGGGCAGTTACCAAATCTAGACCAATATATCCTTTGAAAATTACCAAGCGAGATTCACAAAGAGAAATATGTATTTATATGTAAAGCATGTTTTTTAATCCAGTTAATATATTGTCAATGTCAAGGTTATGTGTCTCATTGATGAAAATGGATCAGTTTGATGATGAATGAGAATAGAGCAATTAGCCTCACTGCCTGGCCTGAGATTATGGGTTCGACGGAAACAACCTTTCCATGTCATTATCTCATCTGCATATTCCTTCCATGTCAGTGGGTAGGTAAAACAATGGCTGTCCATTAAACGACCTTACTCTACCATTAACATGGCTCAAGTTAACATCCCTCGATCCGGCGGCTAAAGGCTAATGGGAGCTCCGCCATCTCCTCTGATATCTCTCACATCTATATCTGTCAGAGAGAGCATACAGAGTCTACACTTCCTTCCTACACTGTTCCCCCACATACCTCCTCTGTCATTTCAAAAGAACACACGTCACTGAATTTTAAAATTCAAATTAACAATCCTACCGATCTCCTCTAAGCACATACAAAAGCAGCACTTTTTCTTCGCAGCTGGGCCTGTCTCTGTGCGGCTCGTGGGTGATTGACACTAGTTCCAGATTGCCGGGTTAAACAGGGGCTCCATATAAATTGCTAAAGAGCTGTCAGGCAGTGCTGTGTGCAGCTGTGGCGGTGGATTAGCCGTGACTCACGGTGTAATGCATTCTAATGGCGGGCCCCGGGCTGCTCTTCCGGTGGACCCGGCGAGAACATTACTCACCGTAGCTCCTGGCTCCCCAGAGGATACCTTCTCGGACAGGCTGCATAATGTCCAGATGGCAGCTCTCGGACTGGGAGGTGACATTTGCTGTGGCATTTACTAAAGCAATTTGGATAAAAAGAGATGATACTGTCTCATCAAATAGTCATTATTTGAAATGGGCCATAGAAAAGGTCCAACAGGGAGCATGTTTATGGAAATAGTTCAGAGACAGATGCTCAAGGACTACACAGTGATGCTAATTTGAATAACTAACAGCCACTTGCACTTGAGCTCATGTATTTGCATTATTAAAAACTCACAATACAATTTAGAATATATTCCTTCAGCCACACCCTGTAATGTTCAGACACTATACGACCCATAATGCCCTGGGACAAAGTGATCCATTTTCGTTGACCTCTGTGTTTTCTTGGCCGTACGTGTAAATGGACCACCTCCACTTTATTCATCTCATTCTCTGCATTTGACCCATCCTCAGTGCCGCTGCGGTGACCTGTAGGAGCAATGAGCAGCCCAAATGTTCCCCGATGCGAGAACAAGGGACACAAGTCGGCTGACTCAGTTTCCAACAAATCGAGAAAGAATGTATATATTTTTTTTTTTAATTGGTGATTTTTGCTTTTTGGCAGATTCTTTTAGTTGAGATCACGAAGAAGCCGCACCATCTTTTAGATAACAGTATTGGTATATTTAAAAGCGTAAAATCTCAGGGTGAAAAAGTTGGAGAAATAGCGCACGCCGTGGGGGCGTGTCATTGTGTATGTGTGGCTCATGATTATGCAACGCTTCCCCTGCATCTCACGGAGGCCGGTCACTGTTGCTAATGCATTCGTTTTTCTGCGTGAAACCAGTGAACTTTTCCAGGCTGACTTTTCCGTGCGACTGATGATGCCCTGGCTGTAAGCACGCACAGCGCCCCCTGCTGACCATTACGATTCCCGAGCCAACTCGCCTTCAGAGCGTGATTTAAGACAGGAGGATGTAGCTCTGCTTCCATTTCATGTTCAACTTTCAGGGTCAAATTAAAATTGAGATTCTATTTCAAATGAAAATGGTAGGTTTACCACATACGAGGAACATGATCATGCAAATGTAGCACTCAGGGACCTAAGTAAATGTGAGATCAATAAAGGCTATCTTATCTTATGTAAACATGCAGTATGTTAGCTGGGTGGACAATTATGTCATGACCCTGTGGCTGTATGGGTCGGCGCCTTTGCTTTCCATCACAGTGGCCTCATAGGTCACTCCAGGACTCATTTTATTTCAGGTTTATAGGGTTTCTGGTAGGTTTTCGAGATGGAATGTACAGTGGGGGTTAACATTAATAACCCGCAATAGGCAAAAACCGCAAAGAAGTCAGCTATATTTTTTTTACAATTATTATATATGTTTTAAGGCTGTAAAACCCCTCACCACACACTTTATACACTTTTCTCACTAGTTCAGACGGGTTCTCCCTTATGCCTGGTGTTCACTGTGTGATTTTTTTTGTCCAATAAGATTTTTAGATTCACATTACAGACGTGGGGATGGTAACATCGTGAGCTGTTCTCGTCTGCGCTGTGCGATTGTTGAAACAGAGACAATCGTAGCTACGACCAAAGTTCTATCGTAGCAGTTTCAGGCTTCAGAAGGCGTATGTTTCGCTGAGGCGAGCGCCACATGCTAGCGTTGTTTATTTCTGTGGAAAAGTCTTGAGAAAGTCCTGTAAAACGCTGAGTCTGTTGTGTTGATGGGACACTGACAGAGATCCCCCCATACAGCCGCTGGGTCACTGAAAGGTTAACTATAAACTGTGTTTCCCACATAAAAAGTAAAAGCATATTTAATATAAGATCATGTGTTTGTTCTTTGCTTGACATTGCATTATTCATTCACTCACCTTCTACTGCAGCCATGGCTGCCCTGCGGCTGACAAACCAAGACTTGGCTGCAAGTCTGCAACAACAGCCTCTCCGTCATGAAATATGTTCCCAACATCTTATATTAACATTAAAAGATGGTTTCTATCCCCTAACATTCCGGAACCACAAAGGTAAACATTTCAGATTTTTGCCGAGGTGGGTAAAGTGCCTCATCCAGGGACATCAAACACCGTGAAGCACAATTTCCACTTTCTTCTGAACAGAGTGTGGGGCTGTGGGGCTTGCTTACCTTGTGACAAACGCCACTGTCACCCTTTATCATACGTGAAGAACTATATTATAATAGTTATGTTCTAGCGTTTTACGTAATATTCAACATTTCCCCACACTCTCCTTGAACCCTGAGCCATGGTTAACCAAGTATTTGCCCGATCGATGGTGGTATAACGTAGCAGACCCTGGAATCCGTCGGTGGAGCATTGATCGTGAGCTGCTTTGCATTCCGCAGAGCTGTTTGGGCAGTTCCATCGGCCGTGGAAGAGCGTAAAGCCCCCCCACCACCACTGCCCCAGACTGTGAGTGATGGGTCAATACGACGGAAGACGTCTCCTCTCGGCAAAGAGGAGACGAACCAACAAGGTCGTGAGACGGACTGTGTGTGAATCAGGCGTGTGTGCATTTGGCTGACCTCTGCTGGGCGCACGGTCTGTCTGCCAGTTCATTCATTAGAGTACACCTGCTATATGTAATGAGCACGGGAGATTCATCTGGCCAACACTGTCAATTATACCCTCATTTACATGCTCTTCAAGGCTAGTACTCGGATAAAGGCCAATATTATGCTTTTAACCAAGTCATTCTACGCTACCAGGCCACAAAAGCAACCAAATGAAGTCACACACTAAAATTTGGTTGAACCGCCTTCAATTTTGATTACAGTTCCATCTCAAGTACTGGAAATGATGGACATTTATTCATTATCAGTACTATCTTATATAAGATGTTTTACTGGTCCTGGAGATAATGAGATGGAAAATAAAGGTTGTAACTATAGTACAAATGTTTATTTTTGACAAAAAGTGCACACATACAAACATCCAGGTATTCATTTCACTGTACCTGCCTTTGGCATGGAATAGTAGGACTATTGAATTTGTTGTTGCACAGCTTCCATAAGGCCTAGTAACATCAGGTTAGGCTCATTTGAAGGCTGGGAATCAATGAGTACACAATCCAAAAGACAGTCTCTATCTCTTATGGTTCCAAAGCTCTTGTTTGTATCACCTGTGATGCACTGGGTCTTAGGGCATCAAAATCGCTTGCAGTAGAAATGTTTGATGGTGACCAGCTCCCCCAAAGTAAAAAAATAATAAATCAATAAAATAAAGCAATGCGGGGAGGAGCTCCATAACATTAAACACACTCTCGAAACAACACCAAAAATAAATAAAAAAGTTGTAGAATGAAAATAATTGAGTTTAGGGTTAGTGTTAAAAAGTTGGTGCCCCCCAGACTCTAAGTTTCTCTGCTCCGCCCCTGCAGCTGCAGCGCACTTCAGCTCAGACATGTCTTCCTTCACTGCGCCTTTCTTTCACTGTAAGCACAGGCTCCAGAGAACACTACAAGCAAAAGTTGTGTCATGATTTGAACTTAAAGGTACTATATCATGCAAAATCAACTTTATGGAGCTTTTAACCATGTTGTAATACAATTCCCTTATCAAAAAGGAAGGCTCTCTGAGCAGCTACTCCACCCTCTCCTGGTTAACGACTGACTTAGGACCATTTTACGTATGTCCAAACAGGAAGTGCCCAACGTCTGTAATGTAATGCCTTATGGCGTGAGTTTCATTTATAAAACGGCGTTTTAATTATTTCTGTTGTCAGAGAAAGTAACAATAAAAAATTAATTAAAAAAAACGTGTCTGTGCTGCCCCTGCAGGGTAAACAAACACACCCCCTGAGAGTCTGAACAAAGTCATTTTTGCGCCTAAGTTGTGAAGAAGTGGCTCCTCCTTCTACTCTGAACACCGCCTGTTCTTTTTTTCTTACCTCACGATAATGTGTCGGCGAAAATGCGCGTTTGGCTACGAGGGGTACAGGACTTTATTCACCCTTCCTAAAGAAAAGTCCACTCGCCAGAAGTTGAAATGTCTCTCCGGGATTCAGCGACTAACCAGCCAGAATATGTTTGTCACTTCACCGATGGATTAGCTCTGGAGAGGCCAGAGCAGTAAGTCAATCAAAACGCGTGTTAGCGTGTGTGTGTTAGCTGTGTTGCATCTGTCAACTCCTCATAACTGTACACTTACAGTATTGCTGAGATATTTATATTTCTACTAATGGTAATGTTGCATTGAGTCGGAGAGAGGGGCAAAGTTAACGGAATCCAAGCGTCGTGTCTTCTGGTTTGGTAAAATATCCCCAGAAAATACTTATATTTCTCACAAAAATTAGTACTCCATAGTGATAGAGGTACAATATATCATATCAATCCCTATAGTTTACTTAAAATAGCATGATATAGTCCCTTTAAGCCCCTCCTGGAACTGCCACCTTAACGTGGTGGAGGGGTTTGAGCGCCCGAATGATCCTGGAGCTCTGTTGTCGGGGGCTTCGTGCCCCTGGTAGGGTCTCCCATGGCAAACAGGTCCTAGGTGACGGGTCAGACAAAGAGCGGTTCAGAAGCCCCTTATGAGAGACCAACAGGCCCGGTTAGAACCATGAGGCCGTCCTTCTGTGGACCCACCACCTGCAGGAGGAGCCATAGGGGCTGGTGCAGCTCCAACAGCTGCCCCCACGACCCGGCAACGGACAAGTGGAAGAAAATGGACGGATGGATAGTCACTTTATGTTTGCTAGCAAATGTACTACGTTGTTGCATAATTGGTCACATTGGCCATTTCTTTACAGTGCCTTGCGAAAGTATTCGGCCCCTTGAACTTTTCGACCTTTTGCCACATTTCAGGCTTCAAACATAAAGATATAAAACTGTAATTTTTTGTGAAGAACCAACAACAAGTGGGACACAATCATGAAGTGAAACGGAATTTATTGGATATTTCAAACATTTTTAACAAATAAACAACTGAAAAATTGGGCAAAATTATTATTCAAATTATTCAGCCCCTTTACTTTCAGTGCAGCAAACTCTCTCCAGAAGTTCAGTGAGGATCTCTGAATGATCCAATGTTGACCTAAATGACTAATGATGATAAATAGAATCCACCTGTGTGTAAACAAGTCTCCGTATAAATGCACCTGCTCTGTGATAGTCTCAGAGGTCAGTTTAAAGCGCAGAGAGCATCATGAAGAACAAGGAACACACCAGGCAGGTCCGAGATACTGTTATGGAGAAGTTTAAAGCCGGATTGGGATACAAAAAGATTTCCCAAGCTTTAAACATCCCAAGGAGCACTGTGCAAGCGATAATATTGAAATGGAAGGAGTATCAGACCACTGCAAATCTACAAAAACCCGGCCGTCCCTCTAAACCTTCAGCTCATACAAGGAGAAAACTGATCAGAGATGCTGCCAAGAGGCCCATGATCACTCTGGATGAACTGCAGAAATGTACAGCTGAGGTGGGAGACTCTGTCCATAGGACAACAATCAGTTGCCACAAGCCACCTGGGAGACACACCAAACATGTGGAAGAAGGTGCTCTGGTCAGATGAAACCAAAATGGAACTTTTTGGCAACAATGCAAAACGTTATGTTTGGCGTAAAAGCAACACAGCTCATCACCCTGAACACACCATCCCCACTGTCAAACATGGTGGTGGCAGCATCATGGTTAAAATTGACGGGAAGATGGATGGAGCCAAATACAGGACCATTCTGGAAGAAAACCTGATGGAGTCTGCAAAAGACCTGAGACTGGGACGGAGATTTGTCTTCCAACAAGACAATGATCCAAAACATAAAGCAAAATCTACAATAGAGTGATTCACAAATAAACATCTCCAGGTGTTAGAATGGCCAAGTCAAAGTCCAGACCTGAATCCAATCGAGAATCTGTGGAAAGAACTGAAAACTGCTGTTCACAAACGCTGTCCATCCAACTTCACTGAGCTCCAGCTGTTTTGCAAGGAGGAATGGGCAAATATTTCAGTCTCTCAATGTGAAAACTGATAGAGACAAACCCCAAGGACTTACAGCAGTAATCGCAGCAAAAGGTGGCGCTACAAAGTATTAACTTAAGGGAGCTGAATAATTTAGCACACCCAATTTTTCAGTTGTTTATTTGTTAAAAATGTTTGAAATATCCAATAAATTTCGTTTCACTTCATGATTGTGTCCCACTTGTTGTTGGTTCTTCACAAAAAATTACAGTTTTATATCTTTATGTTTGAAGTCTGAAATGTGACAAAAGGTCGAAAAGTTCAAGGGGGCCGAATACTTTCGCAAGGCACTGTAACTCTTCTTTCTCAACGTTCTCATTGAATACGGGCATTCTTTTGTCCACAGCGTTAATAATACAGTGGCGCAAATACTGTACAATGCCATCACAGTGCCCTCAGTGTGGTGCCCCTCAGAGACGTGTTGCGCACAGTGCATTAGGAGCGTTTAGGATGCTGATCGCCCTAGTTGGATCATTTATTGTTTGTAAGACGGACAAAAATGAGTAGATTCCAAAACTAAAATGGAATCTAGTTTTGGATTCCACTGCAATGTTACTCTGCCCCCTGAGGCCTAGGAAGTTCGGGAGGTTTCATTTTAAAGCCCTGACTGAGCTCTGTCCAGTGTAAAGAACGCCAAGTCTCTATCACTTTCAGTTTCAACATTATTACTCTTCTCCTCCATTTCTCCAAATGTAGCAATGCATTGTGTGCTTTATTGACCTCACTGTGACCATCAACTCACTACTTTTCAAAGTGCATTTTGAAAAATTCTTAGTGTACAACTATGTGGTGCCATGTGGACACCACTACCAAATGGCAATGACAACAACAATCTATAGGGATGATTGTGGACACAGTCATGGACATTCTCTCCCTCTGGTGAGGGCTAAGATATGCTCCCAGTTATTCTCCAGCATGTCCTTGGATGGTGAAGGAAGCACTTAGAGCTCCCACAGTAACAACAAGAGGACATGCACAGTCGCCTTTGTTCATTGAAACACTTCCATCCCGCATTTAATGGTTGAATGATGTTGAGCCCTGTATTATTCACAGTACATGTGTCGAAGGCGATAAAACTAATCAGCCACCAGGGAGTCCCTTTACAGCGCTGATTAAATGCTGCATTAATAATTGATGCTTTATGATGATGTTTGTGAGCCTGCCGTCTGCCCGTCGCCTGTAGCTCTGTTTATGACACAATAACAACTAGGATTTCAAATGGGACAAAGGAATGATCACCAAACACTTGTTGGACAAAACTCTTTTCTAATTATGCTCAAATGTCCTAATTGTATCAAACGCACGGCAGTCATTTTCACAAGTTTGATTCCTAGAGCGCTGAGACTTTGTGTTAGCCTGAAAAATTGTCTGCTTTATCAGTGTATTCAATAAATAAATAAAAATACCTTTATGGGCAAAATCTGCATCACCCATCAACTAACATTACCCAAAATAATATTAAAATTCCAACTCACTCAGTACGTTTACATGTGACGTACGAGCCCACTAGGCAAAAGATTAGACTCCGATCAGTTTTTCCAGTAAAATGTCCTTTGGGAGCAGCAGAGGAGCGGCGCAACTGTGAGAGCGAGTGTGGAACAACGGATGCACTGTCCCAACCAAATAAACAAATAAATGAATCAACTCCCAGTCAGCAGGGGGCAGGGGGTTGACTATGTGCCCCCCAATTGAATTCCCCGGGTTTACATGGGTTTGCGCAATCCTGTTCTAGTCCGAATAGGCAAGAGATTTTATTTTTCCTTGGTCAGGTCCTAGCATAATTGCTCAAGTTTTTGTAACTCTCATAAAGAGGACTTAGGCAGAAGGTTGTAACAAGTTCAGTAGTAGCTTAGTGTTTGGATTGGAATAAATTTTTTTTTTTGCTAAAGTTATGAGAGAAAGCCGACCAAATGAAAAACACATTTCACCCTTGCCAGGTAGCACTAGCCAGTACTAGCCAATCACTGGTCATCTCTACTTTTTTTTTTACTTCACCAGCAACTGATTCACAACCCAGTTCAGTTTAGTAACCACAGAGCAATGAGAGAACGTTATCTGTGTCAGTAACACATACATTTGACTCTGTCAATTACTCTTATTCTTGACAAAGAATTTGGTTGAGATTGTTTTTGCGACTGGACATATTGAACACATGCTCGTATTATTGCCCATTTACAAACAAAAATACATGGGTTGTGGCAAAATGTTAGCTTTAAGTCAAGAAACGAGATGACATACATTAACATTTGACCTATAAGCATGTCAAGTCCTGGTCAGAATACCCGAGATCTCCATTGGTTTGATATAATTATATATATATATATATAACAATATATACTAAAAACATGTACAATAGGCCAGGATGAATGAGAGTGTGTTTGAGAGTGCACATGGGGGACGACGGATGGAAATTAGCCCAAGGCTACAATCCGGTGTGGCTTGTTGCATGCATGAGACCAATGTATGTTCATTAACATGCACTGTCCCTTCCAAATAAACCAATAAATAAAAAATAAAAATAACTGCGGATTGTTTTACCTCGACACAGTGATACAGTTTGGTTATGCTCTATTATGGTTCAATTCCTCTCGGAGCAGTCCTGCCACCATTAATAACACCGTCGGCTGCAGCTCCAGCTTGAGGCAATGGTTCAAGGACAGGTCAAATGTAGAGGACACAATTCCAAATGGGCACAACAAAGTATGCCTTAGCCTAAACATTAGATCAGGGGCGCTCAAAGTGTGGAGCGGGGGGGAAGGACTGTCTGACAGCGTCAAAGGAGCTCGACAGTTGATAAAATGGCTGGTGTCAAAAAGAACAATTCAAAAGTTTGTTCCCGAAGTGTTAGCAGTGACACTGCCGCCTTATTAACACACACACTCACACACAACATCTGCTCTACAAGATGTTTGCTCTTTCTTTCTTACAAGTTTGGGGGGGAAAATCTGCCATCTTTTATCTTCCGTGTACAAAATTCCATCAAAGATGGTCTGTAGGAAGAGAGAGCGTTACAAAAGGATAATTTGTACTTTTTTGTTTTGGTACATTCTCTGTCACAGATTTTGAAAGCCCCCTGTTTGTTATTAAACAGACTTGACATATTATATTACATATTACTGAAAGTACTTCAATAGTGACAATAACTTGGCACGTCCAGTTCTGCTCATATTCATGTTCAAATTGAGAGTCTACATGAGCCTTTACAATACCACTTCCACCAATCTCCAACCATCACCACTCACTCGCACACACCAATTCATTAGCCTGGTATCCAGAATGATACCCCTCTGTATTTTTTATACACGGGGGGTATCGGTCTGGGCAGGGAGCTGGCTGTTCAGAATCGCTTATTTGCGGTCACGTGCTGTTCATGAGCAGCATCACACTTGGGATGCTGAAGTCCTCTCGATAACAATCTGCTGAGTTTGTTTGTTTTTTAATCAGCTGTAAATGACCAATAATACATCGGCAGTTGGGGAGTTTTGTGATTCATAATTGTAGAATATTAATGCAAAACCGCTAATAACGCCATTGACTGCCCTTCACTGATTGGTTTACTCTGCTTCTTGTTTGCTTGCATAAGTTACGCTGTAGAAATCAAGTTGATGCGGACTCTTTCCAGACTCTCATACTGGTACAGCGGTGAGTCTGGATTTGTCCAATTCATACCGTGGCAAGGTTGGTGAAGTGTCTTGGGTATAAAAATACTACACTCAACACTTGCACCTGTCAAAGTTTGGATTTGAGCTTGTGACCTTTGTATGTGTAGAAAAATGCTCTAACCACTAAGCCCAAACCCTAAAGTATGTTGTATGCACTATCCTGGTAGAAGCAGACTGCAACAGTTACTTTGTCTGCTGCTTATCAAACCACTTCAGCCCTAATTTCCCTTCGAAATATGCACCATATCTTTCCTGCATGTGATCCAAACCTTTCGGCCTTCCAAGTACTTCAACAGGTTATATTTGACACATATATTGACACATATATTTGAACAAGCCACAGCCTGCCTAAAGGCACGTCCTTGGAGTGGATTTCCAAGGGAGGGCTTATTTCTAACCGTGAATCCTCTTCCTAACAACTTTACATCCACTTCTAAAGATGCGCTGATCCAGCCTTTCCACTTCCAGTAACACCGGGGAGAGTGAACTAGATTCAGATTCAGATTCAGATTATTTTATTCAGACATTTAAACATTTAACAGATAACGACATAAATAAACATAAAGTCTGTCTATCAACTACATTGATTAAGCCCCTCCTGAGAAAGAAGACATTTTGTTTTTCATTTTTCATAGTTAATTTTATACCAAAACTAATTGCATAATGTGAATAGTGTGTGTAATCATTGTAGTTTTATACATCTGATCACGATTTTACCACAAGAACAAAAAAAGGGACTAGTTATGATTAGTCCCGAGAACGCACACGGATATGACAGTGATCCATACATACATAAATACATTTGGCTCTGGGACTGGGCCCTATCACGCACACCACGCTGAAGACTCTTCATTGGTCACATTCACTCTGTAAACACTATGGGAAACTAGCAAATACTGGTGGAATATACAAATATTCTTTACCCAAGCTTTTTTGTAACTCTTTGTGACTGGCGACACAAGAGGAAGTCGGGAAGCTGCCGTATGTTCATGGAGTTTGAACGAGGCTAAACAGACGACCGGACACAATGCTCCTCAATGCTAGGTGAGTCCATTGGTTTACTGCTTACCCCACAGTTCACATCATCACTCCACCTAGAGTTTATATCACCAGCCGCCACTGAGTAACACCAATACCTTCACTGTATCTCCGTTGTAAAAAATATTCAGTCTCTCTTCTGAAGCATATATTCACTGTCCTGATTTCAGCATGGAGAGGGATTTCCCAATCACTGCCAAGAGTACATAAATCAGAGTCCTGCACCGGGTCGGGTACCCGCGGGTATCCAATGGGTACCCGCAAAAGTTAGTGAAACGGGCGGGTTTTAAGTCCTGGAATTTTACCCACGGGTTTGCGGGTGGGTAGTGATAACACACGGACGGGTCTGCGGGTAGCTGCTACCCGCACAATATTTAATTGATATCATTATGGTGTCTACAGACCTAACCACACCGCTCGTGCTGTTGCTTCTAAGGTATGAATGAAAACGGTTTCCTGATTCTTTGTACTTTGGTGACAGTATAGTTTTACGAGCCTACATTTCTCTTCTGACACTTGAGGTAAATCTCGCCTTTTTCCTCTCTTCCTCTTTCCCTCGCCTGGATATTATTTAAATATGTGTGGGTTTGAGTGTGTAGTACCTACCTGTCTGTCCAGCTATTATGTCATGATAAAATCCCTTTAAAAACATGTTTGTAATCCAGTGCGTCCTTTATTTTGATCGCGCACGTGTTTCCATATGATTCCTCTGATCCGAATGCCTGGACTCGGGAAAGGCATTTCAAACCGCCGCTGCTTGACATGAAGATTCCGTCTTTCCAGACAGCGTCTCTGTTTCACTGTGTCTATATGATGTAGTGGGGGTGGTTATGTTGTTTCAAATTCAGATGATCAATAAATTGTTCGCAAATCTGTGTTTTTACTCCTCCGGCCTCCTCACGCTGCTCTCAACAGCCGCTGATTCCCACAGCTCTAAGGCACGTGCCGCCACGCACACTCATCACATTTGCGCGCACTTACACTGACCATACACAGGAATCAACTGCATGTGTGACCAGTTTAAGCTCAACCCTCATTAGCGTCACGTTGTTTCACGTTGCGCATCTGGGAAAAAAAATGCTTCAATATAATGCTTTTAATTTGTGTGATTTATCACGGGCACGGGTGGGTAACGGGTAGAATATTAACGGGTCCGGGCGGGTGCGGATTCAACTCTTGATATAATCACGGGTTTACGGGCGGGTAGGTGCCGTAGCGGATGGGTACGGGTGGGTACGGGTCTCCAAAAATGGACCCGTGCAGGACTCTGACATAAATGTGCTGTCATGGCTAGCATTCCTGCTTTACAGTCGAATGCATTTGACATATTACCCTACTGGGTCAGTAAAATCGATTCTACAATCTCAAATAAAAAGCCTGAATAGTCTTGTCTTTTTTGGTTTTACTAGTTTAGATTTGTTTACTCATCAGACCTCAGTTTCAGCTTGGATTTTAAAATGTTCCTTTTTCATTCACACTGTTCAGACTAACAGAAGCGAAGCAGCGCGTCTACGCCTGTGGCCTCTTTGACCCCCATCGAGCTTAAGGACAAAACAACAACACCAAGCACTTTTTCTGTTTAATTCAGAAAGCTCTCCACACCAAAAACACCCCAAAAGCACTGAACCCGTCATATCGTCTACAATAAGTAAGCACTAAATAAATAAGCAAATGTACTGCTCTGCCCAAATCAAGACGCCAGTCCTGAATCCAAAGTAGACTGGGCTCTTTAGTTTGCCCAGAAAGTCTGTGCACGTCTGGTCCCTCCTTGCAGCAGGCCGGAGTCACACTCTGTTGCCATGGAAACTCGACACCGAGAGGCTGAAGTTAACTCTGGTGTTTGACCAAAGAGCAAGTGGAAAAACACCACTCCTGCAGACCCTTTAATCACCCGTATAACCCTCACAGGCGAACGGTGAGATCCATATGACGTTTTCATGCGCAGGTGGGATTTACGGGGGGGCCATTTAAATGAAAGGGGATAATCCATGTTTAAGATTGGAACTATGTTATAATGTTCCCACCTCAAAAAACACAGTCCAAAAGGTCCAAAAGGTCACACGTGTTAAGGGAGCAAAAAGCAAACATAATGATAGGTGAATTTCATGTGTTGAAGAAGAAACCATCAAAGAAAACCGGATAACTAAAACCTGCGCGAAGCAAAATACCCCTTAAGGAGAGACTGCAGGGGAACAGGGAAACTTTTTACATTTAGATATGCTGTACTGGCTGTACCTCGCATGTTTTCTGTAATTTTCTGTTTTCATATATAAATAAGGCATTTCATGCTGAAAAAGGCCCCACATTTCCCATATTTTCGGCGACAAAATCTGAATAATGCCAGGTTTAAATGTTGACGTATAGTTACAAAGACTTTTTCAGAGGGGATTTTGGATATCCCCTCCTGGAACCGCCACCTTAACGTGGTGGAGGGGTTTGAGGGCCCGAATGATCCTGGGCTCTGTTGTCGGGAGTGATGGTTCAGAAGCCCCTTATGAGAGACCAACAGGCCCGGTTAGAACCATGAGGCCGTCCCACCTGCAGGGGGCGCCATAGGGGCTGGTGCAATGTGATTTGGGCAGCTCCAACAGCGCCCCCACAACCTGGCATCGCGTAGGTCCTCTGAGCGCTCCTGCCCCGAGTGGCACTGCAGCACCGACATGGCCTGCTGTTTCCCTGACAAAGAAATGGCCATGTTAACTATCTTAATGGGCCTCTTCATTGGGTTAACGAGAGGGATAGTGAGGGGAGGCCTAGAGAGGTTGAGGGAGAGGATGGGGAGCTGGGCTTGCAGTCTCCACTGATCAATTTACGACCACAGCGTTGGCTTAACTCCGACCCACTTACCACAACGCCGATAATTCCCCACACATGTATTTATAGCAGCGTGCTAAATTTAGTTCCCCATGCTCATTCTTTAAGGCAAACAGGATCAAAACGTGGGGTTGTTGGGGGAATAAAACGTTCAAAGTATGGGATATGTGTTGGCGGGATAAACGCGGGGCCCATCGAGATGCAAGACTCCATCCTCTGTTGGAATGGTTGTCATGTGGGGGAGGGCAGGGACCCAAGCCAGTTAGCGCAGCGATCAGACAGAGCTGCCATGACAACAAAAGAACAGCGCCCACATAACCTTAATCAACAAATAACTCTGAGACCGTAATGTGAAATTCAGAAATATCCACGGCGGTCACGCTACGCCAGTGAGGTAGCCTCTCTGGCTTTGATCGTATTCTTTACTTTACACCCAAAGTTGTCTTGAGAATTTGTTTTCAGCATTGCATTGATGTCGTCTGCTAAGGCTGGCCCAGTCTAATGATCCACTATAGCCTACATCACAGAAGAAGGGATTCAGACCAGTTTTGGCAACGCAGTAAACATTTTTGTTGTATTGATGCTATTTGCCTTTTAGCCTATTTTTAACACATATTTTTGTTCTGTGAAGCAGTTTGAATTATGAGTACAACTGTGTCGACACAGATAGATTTGCCTCATGTTGCCCTGCCTCAATAGCTTGTGATTGCAGAGGAACTGCACAATGAGGCGTGTGAATGGAAAGTGTTTACTGACCTCGCTGTAATATTATGCAAATTCACTATGAGTCAGACTTCGATCTTTAAAATCATTATGAAAGATACTGTTAATACATGGTTTATGCTGCTACCACGTCACTCCTGACCTCATTAAAAACATATTATTAAGCAACAGCAGCACAACTATTAGTCACTCAAAAACGATTAAAGCAAGTTTCAATGTCACTGGGGAATCCTGCATGAGCAGTGCAGCAGAAGGGCCTCTTCTCCAGGTTTACGTCCTAACATTCATAATAGGGGTGCGCGATATGGCAAAAATAGAACATCATGATTTTTTAATTATAAACTTACGATTTCGATTTTATCACAATTTTTTTATAATGACAAAAATAACTGAAATCACACACTGAAGAAGAAAAATACTATACTAATTTATTCAACTTTGTGATAATCAACACAGCAATCATAGACTTGGACCTAAAGCAAACTCACTTTATGAATGAAAAACACAATAAAACTCCAGATAATAAAATTAGGTTGAAGTAAGTAAAATAGGAAGTTTGGTCTTGTTGGTCTCTCTCATGACATCGAGCTGCTGTAAATGTAACACTCTGTTGCTGTCGCACCCTTTCACAATAAGAGTCTTACTGAACCAATAACATGCAGTGACTTTTATTGTGTAAAACTCAAACAGGAAAAGGGTTTTTGTTGAACTTTTATATTTTCAAAGACATGGATAAACGGCGCATTTGTGAACGCGGAGCAGGATTTAAATTAAACAAATGAGAAGGATGCGGCGCCTACAGAACTGTAAGGACGAAGGACACACTCGCTTCTTCACACATGTGTCGCCAGGTAAATAAACACTCGCTGCGATCTACGCAGAGCCGGGGCGTTAGGGGAAAAAGACACTGACATGAATACCACTGGAACAGAGACAGAACGCCGAGTTTAAAACATTTTAAAGCTCCAGATTGAGGAGCCTGGTCAAGTATGCGCCCTGGAGAGGAGCGTCTCGCTGCTAAACGCTCGCATTAGCGTCTGACATTGCGTCGCAGAAAGTTTGGCTTGGGATTCCTTCACTGACGGTGAAAAGAGTAAACTGTGCTGAAGTGCATAAAACCGTGATAAAACGATCCCACAAAAATAACAGATCGTCTACGCTGGAGATCGTAAGACGGTCTAATATCGTCATATCGCCCAGCCCTAATTCATAAGAGTTTATCTTTTCATTTTGAGGTGAGGGACAGGCCGTACCCTGGTAGAATGCGACTTGAAAGTCAATTACTAAGGTCAATTATTTATTCAATATTAACATGGTGGTAGTTTCAAATAGAATGAGCAGATTCAACATTTGTAGATTTTCATATATGTATTTTTTATAAAATATAAAAGAAATCTCTTACTTGTCTTACTTGCGACACCGCTGATTTTATTAAATATAGTTTCAGCCTGTGGACTATCATTAGTTTGTGACCAAAACGTTGCTGTGTGTTGAACAACTTTTTCCCCCCAAATATTTTCCAAAACAGTAAATCCCCATTTGTAATTGGACGGCCATTTCAGAAGAGAGCAGATCCACGCGGAAAGGTCCAAGATGTTGTTTGATCATGTGTCATACAAATGCACCCCATGTTGTCAATGTAAAGAGCCCTTAATAACTGGACTCTCCTCTGTGCTTCAGTTGGATGTGAGGTGGGCGATCTCTGCAGATGATGGCGTGGGAGCAGGTCCTGACACTTAATTGCTGCTCACATTAACAACAGTGAAGGGGCTGGTTATGGGGCAGTTGTGTGGTGAGGCTAATGTGCTTGTACTGACACGACAGCCTTGCACATGTTATCAGAGTGACCGTGCACACTCTAGCGCACAGTAGGGATAGGATATGAATGGCTTTTGCCGACGGAAATGTTTAGGATTCCAAGGCACATGCATTTTCCTGTAAAGTACTGTATCGGTGTATTGCCTATACTGGTGAGAATCTAACAGGCCAAAGCATGGGCATCTGTAAGCAACGGCAGGTTCATCCCCAACTCAAATCCTCTTTAGAAGTCTTACAAATAAATCTGGTGTTAGGTGTGAAGGTGTTAGTTTCCTTCTGCCTGGTTGAGCATATAAATTATAGTTAGATATTTAAAGGTCCTATATCATGCAAAATCGACTTTTTGGAGCTTTTAACCATGTTGTTATGCTATTTCCTTATCAAAAACACCCCCAGAATGGTTTTTGGTTTCATTCACGCAGTTCTCAGTAATCCTGCTGAATCCTGCGCTCTGAGCAGCTGCTCCGCCCTCTCCTGGTAAACGACTGGCATGTTCAGTTGTGTCGTCACAGCGGAACGGAAGTGCTCGACGTCTGTAATCTAATGCCTTACGGCATGATTTTCATTTGTAAAATTGCTTTTTTCATTATTTCTGTTGTAAGAAAAAAAAAATAAAGAAAAAAAAGAAAAAAAAAAATAAAAAAAGAGGAAGTGCCTGACGCTGCGCTGCCCCTGTACCGAAAACAAACGCACCCCCTGAACGTCCGAACGGTCTGAACAGATGGTCATGTCATGTTGCACCGAAAGTTTTGAAGAGGGAGCTTTTTCTGACCTACTCTGGAGTCTGGACGCCTGTTCTTTTTTCTTACCTCACGATAATGTCACGGAGAAAACCGCGTTTGGCTGCGAGGACAGGACTTTATTCAACCTCCCCAAAGAAGAGGCCATAGAAGTTGGCATTTCCCTCCGGGATTCAGCGACTATCAGCCACAATAGTGTTTGTCTGTGCCTGTCTCTGATGGATGCTTGATGAACCTTGGCCAGAATCAAAGTGGATTCACTTTTATAACCAGCGCAAATCCTATAATGGAAACATCAGAGTGGTGAGTCGATCAAAATGCATGTTAGCGTGTGTGTTAGCCATTTAGCCACGAAGCTGTGTTGCACATGTTAACTCCTTATAACAGCATGAAGTAACTTCACTTTTTGCTGTGATATATATATTTCTACTACTGCTAAAGTTGTATGAGCGGAGAGAGGGGGCGGAGTTAACTGAATCCAAGCGTTTTGTCTTCCGGGTTGGAAAAATACCTCCAGAAAATACTTATATTTATCACAAATATTAGTGCTCCGTTGTAGTAGAGGTACAATGTAACCAGGGTTAAAATCCCCTAATGTTGCCCAGTGGTTGTCTTCCCCACTGTCTCTTCAGTCCCTGAAGGCACCGGGTCACATGATCCTAATTAGCGAATCCCAGGAACCCAGGTGCTATATAAGCTGCCTTGACTCCACTCTCCTCAGTTGTGTGGGAGAGGAGCCAAGGGACAGCAGCTGCAGGGCCAGATCGGTTGGGCTTTGCTGGGGGACCTGATTCGTGTGATTCTTGTGAACTGGTGAGTTTGGATGCGGAGTTTTATTGTATTATATGATGCTAAATGCTTACATGAAGTTAGAATGATTAGAAATACATTGTAATGGATTTTGCATCCATGTTTATTTGTAATTTGAAATGCTAATGTTAGCCTAGCTTTAGCTTCCTGTGTATATGAGGTTTTGTCTAAAGAGAACTGTTGATCCATGCAGGCCAGGTGCCCTGTCTTGGGTCCAACTGTGTGGATGGCGAGCTATAGAATGAAGCCTGGAGCCTAAGGACGTCCCTCATCGTGTAAACTTCAACTGCCCATGGTCCGGTAGGAGGCTTCGCAGCCTGTCCCTTTTCCTCCCACCTCCTCAATCTGAGCGCAACCACAACTCACCTCGAACAGTACAGACAATATCGCGTTTGGACAATTTCCTCAATTTCCATAACCCTACAAGGGCAATCCACGCGCACTGATTGATGGACTATCGGACTAATCTTTTTGGGTTTTCTTTTTGTCGGTACCCAACCGAAGATCTAGGCGAACCCATTATTGTTTGTTGGCTTGAATTATGCACTTTGTGAAATACCGATAACCTGAACACTGCAGTATTGTAAATATTTGGTTTGGTTTGTTATGTATCACTTTATATCCATAATATATTCACCGTAAAATTCCCCACATTGATTCTTTGTCTTTTTATTTACTGCCCTACCCTCCAGTAGCCGATCCCAGTTCTTCTGGTACCAGCCCATTCAGATCTATAACATTACCCACTTGATACCCCGGTATCAAACTAACTACTTGTTACAACAATATATCATATAAATGCCTATACTTTACTTTGGAATGGCTTAAAATAGCATGATACAGGTCCTTTAAGTTAAACAGAAATCTCAATTGGGCCACAAAATTATTTAGGCCATTATGGGAGGAGGCTGACAACCTGTAGAAAGTGGCGGACCTCCATCGGTAAGGGGGTCCATGCGGAAGACCTGTGATCAAGGAAAAGTCCTAACCCTAATGTTCAAGTTGCTTTTTATTTGATACAATCACATTTGTCAGTACAATTGATATTTGATTTGAATGTGTTTACCCACCTTTATATATCAGAAAACACACACTTAACCTCTTAATATTGCAGCCAAATAATGACTTGAACGTCCTCCACTGACAAGTAGCCTGCTTCAGACTGACCTCCTGCCCAGCTCATCCTTCTCTGCTAAGTAAACCCCAGTGCTGTCCTCTCTACCAGTAAGTCCTTTATCTCATATCGCTGAACCACCCCCCGGACACCAGAGGCCAAACGGTCACTCTGCCTGTCTCCCTTCATGACAAATGCCCAGTGATGGTCTCTGCGGAGGTATCCACTGCTGCTCTGACCCCTGTGTTAAGCACCAATAACATGGCCGTTTTACTGAAGGACGGCTTCATAATGCCGAGGTGAGAGGTAAAAACCGGTGTGGCGAAATCAATGTCAGAGGCTCTATCTCGCATCCAATAAAAAAGTCATTTCTCCCAGATGCGTCCTGCTCATGGGATTTATGCCATTTTAATGAGAGTCCAATATTTCAATGGCTTCATATTATACTGTTCATGATAATTAAGGTGTCTTTTCAGAAACCAATATACATATTTACAGTCACCACAAAGCAAGCCATGTGTCCTGTAAGACCGAGTTGCCTGGCTCTGCCAGACTATGCCCTGTCCATTCCATGCAGGGAAGTTAGTCTTGTAACGGAGCAATATGTGCAGTTTGAACGGGCGGGCCTAACGGACACAGATTGTCAGTGAAATAAAACAATCAGCAATTATCAGATTTGACAACAGCTATAGTCCAACTCACAAAATATGAACTGAATATAAACTGACGAGAACACAGAGGCAAATGCTCGACTTCTTCATCTTTTGTCACTGTTGATTGAACTACAACATAGAGGCGCAGTGAGTGACGTAACCTTGTCAATTCTCTGTGTCAACACTCTCCACTTGTATTTCCATTCCCACCTTCTTTTGTGCAGAAAAATAGATGGGGTATGCTAAAGTGGTGCAAAAAGCAGGTGCCGTTGAGGTTTTTGTCTCCCATAAAGCTTCAGGCCTCAGCACAAACATATCTGTGACCCGCCGTGGTTTCCAGGGACACAAGTCGGCAGACTCACTTTCTCGCTAATGGAGAAACGAGCTATTTTTTTTTTTAATTGGTGATTTTCGCTTTTTTGCAGAATCGTTTGGTTGGAGCCATGAAGAAGCCTCTACATGTTTAAGCTAGTAGTATTGGTATATTTAAAAGCGTAAACTTTTAGGTTCAAACCGGCTTGATTTGGGAGAATTCTGAGCGTGCTGTGGGGGCGTGGCTTTGTCTGTGTGTTTTTACATACTGGGTAAACCCCGCGGAGGGGGAGGAGGCGCCGCTGCTTAGTTTGCGTTGTTGACACATGCTTTAGCAAACAAATGCCACGCAAAAAAGGCAGTTTTATACATACGCCTATTGTCCATCCGTTTTTCAGGTTGAATAAGTCTTGTTTTGTCGGAGAAATAACGCACGCCGTGGGGGCGTGTCTTGTGCGCGTGAGGCTTCATGAATATGTAACGCTTCCCCGTGTGTCGCTGTTGGAGGCCGCTGCGCTGCCGCTAACGCTGGAATAAAACTGCAGAGGTTCGTTTTTCTGCGTGAAACCAGTGAACTTTTCCAAACTGACTTTCCCAGTGTGACTGATGATGCCCTGGCTGTAAGCATGCACAGCGCCCCCTGCTGACCATTATGTTTTCCGAGCCAACTCCTCGCCTTCAGAGCATGATTTAAGACAGAAGGATGTAGTGCGGAATTGCCAAACTCTACATTGAAAAGAACTGAGCCACGAAAATGGATTTACCACGAGTTTGCTGAGCAGAAGGCACGCAGAGTTACTTCAGACGGGTGAGTGAAAGTTTGTTTATTTTCGACAGTCATGTAGTCACGAGGAATTAACCTGCTATTTATTTAAACTATTCGATTAATGTAGTCAGCGCATCCCTAGCTTTTAGCCACTTCTTTGAGAGAGATCCGCTTCATATTTTCAGTTTTATAGTCAGATAAAGTCACGCTGGGGGTGTGGAGTGAAACGTAAACAATGTCGGCCTTTTCCTCTCGTGTGTGAGAATGTATGTGCATTACAAAAGTAGTCCAGGAGTCTTTTCTACATTTATAACGTCAGTGATGTCTGGAGTCTGTAACTCGCTCAGTGTGAAGCTCCAGCAGCTCACGGAGGTGGAGCTGACACGGGCATAGAGGGACTGGGGAGAAGCTATGGGAGAAGCACGCAGGATTTTGACTGTAAAGTAAATAAAAGAGTAGGCTACACTATGTCCATTATGGCCCAACATACACATATAGCAACAACATAACATAACATGACAGTGGGGAGCTTTACGGGGGTGTGGCTTATCTAAATGAGATGTAAATGAGCCCTATTGTTATTCTCAACAGCAGAGAGAGGTGAGAACTGCCCAAAACTTTGGAGAGCTTTTTCTGCTTTGGGCTATTTGGAATTGTTAATTTCAAATCGCAGCTACGTCTCCAAATATGATCAGATTTCCATGTGTTACACATTGTTGGAAAGCTTGGAGACTACACTTTAACAGTCTGTGAAAAGCTCAAAATGCCCCAGAACCGACTTGTGTCCCTGGTTCTAGTGACTGGTCACATTTATATTTCTGTTCCTTATGATCATGTCTTTAGGTCAGTGGTGGTCAGCACAACAAGAGGTAGATGTGAGTAACTGGTACATTTCCGACCTACAACTTGGAATTATGCCTTGGAATGCCGTTCAACTTGTAAACCTGGAGACGTCCAGACAGCTCAGAGTTCAGATACGAGATTAAGACAGCATTGGCACCCTCCAGGGAGAAGTGCAGCTAATACTAAAACTGTTATCACTCAGTGAGTGAACATTACTTGAACACACCCTTCAGTTATGAGATATGTTTTGAAATATATGTAGTGTGGAGAACTGTTGTAGCATTAGCTATTTATTTACATACAAGTTTATTCAGCTGGGCACTCTGAGGTCGTTAGGCGTGATTTTCAAGAGGGGGAAAATACTATTTACCAGTTGCCTGGAATGCACCATAAATAATGGTTGGGGTAATTTTTTTGTGGTGCAAAATATATTTCCAGTTATGCCGTGATTGAAATGTTTTATGTGTATTATAATTTTATTTGATAATGATTACTTATTATGATATTCATGTTGTGTGCACTTTCAAATTGCAAACAAAAACATAACAGAAAAACAAAAATTGGTCTCAATTGAGACCCACTTGTAGTTCATCAACAGCTATTGAAAACATTAGATTCAGTCCTGGACGTAACATCAGCCTTGTGGACATACCAAGTAGATCCCTTTGTTTCCGAGGGGAGGTGGGTAGAGGAGGAAGAGGAAGGAATCGTAAGCAAGGATAAGCACAGATTTTCTGATGTCTTCCTATGATAAAAGAAGTAACATCATCAAAACTGCCTTTATCCATGCCTATAACAGCTCCGCCACAGAAGCCAGGACAGCATAGTGGTCAACCATTGTTTAGAAAATACATGTTAAAAAGGGTTAGGACAGAGAAGGTGATGGGACCAACACAGTGTGAAGTAATGTGAGGTGGGATCATGCCAGCAAACTGTGAGAAGACTCATATATCCTCCTTGGGTTACATTTTAAGAACGTCTGGGGCCTAAAGATTTGGTTGCAGTAAGCCCACACCACAACAGTTAGTGTAAATAGTGCCAGACAGGGGTGTGACTGTTCTCATGCCCCCTGAAACGACTGCAATCAATGTGCAAAATTAATGAACAGCACAGGTCCTAATACTAAGCCCTGAGGTACTCCTGTGCTCCATTTTTTCCTTCTTTTTTTTACCTACCCTGGTAAATGTGATACATTTTTAATCAGCACTTTGCAGCCACATGAAGTAAAACAGGGGTTCGAATGTGTTGCGTAATCTTACATTAATATGCAAACTTTACCATCGTCTGTCCTTTTCCAGTAAGCCCAATAACCAAATAAAACTTTTTGATTTGATGGTCCCTTGTTTTAGCCTCTGGATTTCACCCATTGTTCATTATACCTATAACATCTACCGTGTTCCTTTATGTAAAGAGTGATCATGAATTTGTCACAGTGTGACCAGATTGTAACCAGCCAAATGGCATCAGTGGAGCCACTTGGGGCTGTGACCCCCAAACTGAAGGAGTGGCTCCAGCAGATCCTAGGAAAAACATCTGAACCGAAAAGATAGAGCGCAGAACCCTCATGCTCCTAGGGCAAAGGTAGAGGAACCGAGCTTGGAGGGATAAGAGCTCTGTCTTATCGCCTGTGGAGCGTGAGGAAGAGTTAACTGTCCAAATAAATAAATAAAGTAAAATAAAATAGTAATATAAAAAAAAAATGTGTGAGAGAGAAACAAAATAGCACAACCATAGAGCATTCTCTCCACGTCTGAGAATTCAAATACAGTTTAGTTCTCCAATTTGAATGAAGCAGGATTTGAGCTGGAAATGCACACAATGCGGGACATCTGGTCACCCTACTCTGCCTAAACTCTTTGTACACCACGTGTCACTTTTATTTTCACGTTGTTGTTTTTTTTAACTCATCCTTAACCTTATGTTTGGGATCTAGTAAGTGATTAACAGCTCCAGCACCAATGAGGTCAAAGCTGTACAGGCATGTTGGTCTCTCAAATCCACCTCTGCTGAATCCTCTCAAAAAACAGATGCCTTAAACTTCTTTGAACTGACATTTTGATAAAAATAACCCACACATATGAGGACTAAATAGCCTCAGTGGACATTACAGTCACACTCACATCACCTCTTCAAACATCACCACAAAGACGCTAGACGTGAGGGAGACGAGACAGATTCGAGATTGTACAAAGGGAGTCAACAGGAAGCACCGCACGGAGATGTGTCCGAGCCACCCCCAATCCCTGCATCACAATCAAATCTGACTTTTACCATCAAATATTCAATATGTTATATCAATAAATAATTTTTACAAGAGATTGAGTGATCAGAAGTGCTTGGAGGCGACTTGGAATGTGAACAAAAACATCCAGTCCTACCATGGTGACTCTGGGAGCGGAGTGGCCAATGCTTTTCCCCTAGAACACACAACCAGGCAGTTAGCATTAGACTGAAGGCTTTCACAAAGAGTCAGAGTATTAACCGTGCACTGCAAGTTGGATTTTTGCGAGATCTGAATTTTCTGGAAAAATCCATCTTGAAAGGCTCAGATACATTCGGGCTCAGATCTAATGGTGGATTGGACGATTTGGACCAATCGCAGGACACTATTGCTGTGAGTGGGCGGGTTTTTACATTTACCGACAACAAAAAGTACTTTTATCAGCACTAATTAGCAACACGGTGCTGTCACAAACACATACCATTTTAACAATCAAAATATTGAATTGGCTCAGTGCTTTGTTGTTTTGCTACGTTTTGCAACTTGGCTGTGATTGGCTAAAAGGAGGTTTGCTTAATCCTATCAGCATCAAATTCCCTATCAAAGTCCGTCCTATTCCGGAATAGGATTTAAACCGGATTTAAACCGGAGCCTTTCAGATTGATATTACTGTGATCATGATCACATCATGACGGATCTGTGATAGGCCGCCTAAAACATGTTGGATGTAAATACTTCACTGAATGATATTCTGATTTTTTTAGCTAATGTAAAATACTAAGTAACATTTAAATAGGCCCTGTACCTGATTTGTTTTTGTTAAACAATGAAAAAGGGATTTAGTAATTTAAATTGTTAGTTGTGACCCAAACTTATTATTAACTTTCCTAATACATTTCTAACATCCCAATTCTTAACAGGGATGAGTTTGTAGGTACATTTCACAACTTGAAAATACCACTAGGAGAAATAAATCAAGAGCTATCATTAGTATTTACAATAAACTTTGTGTTTTCAACATGTAGCCAGTGACTGTCCATCAGTAAATAGCTGTTTAATACTTCCTAAAAAGAGCAAACGAGGACATGAGTGGAGCCATAATCAGAACGGGTAGGTTCATACATTCTCGGGAGGACACACATGTAAATACGGCAGCAGGGCAGCATGTAACCTGTTTTTGTGCTGACTAAAGCAGTACATTTAGTTATATTTTAAAACTCCTCTCACATTGATTATACAATTTACTTTGAAATATAAAGGCCATATTCTCTCCTACTGCTAAGCTGCTTTAACTGAGTGAAAAGCATTCTTTTACAGTGATTTCTATACTATTGCACTATCTATGATTAATTTTACTTCATATATTTATATGGTAGGTATATATCTATATCTACACACACACACACACACACACACACACACCCACATATGGTATATACTTATCTATATGGACCTGAATTATTTTCAAATAAATTGTAGCCCACACAATTATTATAACATCTAGTACAACCCAAAATGTGTAATACATATGATTAAATTAACAGGCAAATAAAGGATTAATTTTAATAAGTGTTTTTAAGTGCTTTGCCTTGTTTAATGATATTCACAGGCTGTTGGTTAAATTTGGCCGTAGTGTGAACTGGTTGTGTAGAAAGAGACTCGTCCTGGAACCCTTTTAGTCTGAGACCAGGTTAAGTGAATGGAGACGAGAGTGTGTGGCTCGAACAGTGCATTGGTGTCTGTCTTTCCAACATGAGGCGAGTGCCCACTTCATAGTTTTGGTTTCTAATCCTGTTGTAGTGGCAGCGGGGGCTTCTGAGTAGAAAAAAGCACTCTTTGTGTTTCCCTTCAGAGAAGTACAGAGGGCATGTTTACAGCGCACCTGTAAATCTGTCAGAGCGCTCATGGCGGGAGAGTAAGTGCATCCATGAGAGTTGAGAGAGCCTTTGGAAAGTGCTGATTTGGCATTGATAAGAGGACGTTAAGGCTGGAGCAGAGCTGGACCGACACACTCGGCCCTAGGTTTCAGTATGGATCCCTACGTAGATGTGGGATTTAATCTCTTCTTGTCATTTTAGCTCTGATCCGCCCAAGCAGATTCTTGATCCAAAACACGTCAAATCCTGGTCTTAAGCCAGAATTTGAATTTCCCAACCTCTGCAATCTACCAGAAGAAACGTATACCAGTGCTCCCTGAGATTAAAGGACCTGTATCATGCTATTTTAGCCATTCCAAAGTAAAGTATAGGCATTTATATGATATATTGTACCTCTACCACTACGGAGCAATTTTTGTGATAAATATAAGTATTTTCTGGAGGTATTTTTCCAACCCGGAAGACAAAACGCTTGGATTCAGTTAACTCCGCCCCCTCTCGCCGCTCATACAACTTTAGCAGTAGTAGAAATATATATATAATGGCTAACACACACGCTAACACGCATTTTGATTGACTCACCGCTCTGATGTTTCCATTATGTTGGTTATAAAAGTTAATCCACTTTGATTCTGGCCAAGGTTCACCAAACATCCATCAGAGACGGTCACAGACAAACACTATTTTGGCTGATGGTCGCTGAATCCCGGAGAGAAATTCCAACTTCTGGCGAGTGGTTGCCTTCTTTAGGAAGGTTGAATAAAGTCCTGTCCTCGTAGCCAAACGCGCTTTTCTCCGTGACATTATCGTTAGAAAAAAGAACAGGTGTCCAGACTCCAGAGTAGGTTAGAAAGAGCTCCTTCTTCACAGCTTTCGGTGCAAACACGACATCTGCTCAGACGCTCAGGGGGTGCGTTTGATTTCTCTGCAGGGGCAGCGCGGACGCGTCAGGCACTTTCATTTTTATTTTTTTGTCTTTTTTTTGTTTTGTTTTTTACGACAGAAATAATGAAAAATCAGGCATTAGATTACAGACGTCGAGCACTTCCGTTCCGCTGTGACAACACAACTGAACATGTTAGTCGTTTACCAGGAGAGGGCGGAACAGCTGCTCAGAGAGCAGGATTCAGGAGGATTACTGAGAACTGCGTGAATGAATCCAAAAACCACTCTGGGGGTGTTTTTGAGAAGGAAATAGCATAACAACATGGTTAAAAGCTCCAAAAAGTCGATTTTGCATGATATAGGACCTTTAAGAAAAAAACGATTTAATTCAAAATTCTCTTTGAATTGGACAAAACAAAACTACATTTTTTATAGACAAAATTAGTTTTACATAAGAAAGTTGAAACCTTACAAAATACTGCTTTAGCACATGAACATTTGGAGACTAAATACCTATAATACTCATGGATAGAGTGACTGATCGGGCTGACACCTGATTGGCTCATGCATCATTTGAACAGCGCTTCGGTAAATGTAACTTGACGGGAAAAACAAGGGGTTATGAAGGCGGAAGAGGGAATTATGAAACAAAGGACCTCTCCAGGTACATTTTGATGACTTCATAACATGGTCAAAGGCGTTTAATATTTAATTTTGCAGAGTAGAGGCCTTTAAACTTTCCCGCACTCCATGTAATGTGGCCCTGGGCAGACCCATGACGACCTTGGGCCACTAAACAGTGATTGAAGCACTGACAGATCCCTGCACGTGAGAGCGGCCTGATGACGGCCGGGGGTGAGTCTTCCCGCGGACCTTCTCCTGTCTACCACTCCATCTGTCCTTTGTGCAGCTGTGTGCTCTGATGCTGTGTGGAGATAATCCCACTTGGGACCATAAGGAGGAGGGAACATCGTACACGGAGGGACCTGCAATTACAGGAGCACTCTGATAAAAGTACAGGCGTTACAAGTAGTATTTACGGCCAAATAATCATGGCAATAATCAGTGATGCTATATATAATAATTAGAAAGGTCCCAAGCCCTGTACTCGAGGGGCGGGCGGAGCCTCCACAAAGCTCCAGAGCTTGATTGACAGGCTCTGCACTAAAAAGGCTTCTTCTTTATCGGGCTGATAAACAAAAACCAGTGTGGTTAAAAATATTTCTTCTACCCCCACATGGGTCACAGCGATTTTTACAAAAAGAAAAACTCTTTGGAGCCAAGCTTTTAAGCCGTTCTTGGGAGGTCGGAAGTCTCATTAGAATCAATGCTCCCAACTGTCTCTTGGAGTCGCCCCTCATGGCGGCTCTATGGTCCGCCATGAGGACCATAGAGCAGCATGTTCCTTGCCCATGTGCTATATCCATGTCACAAGAGGCCATAACAGGATCTTTATCAGACCGAGATCTGCAGCTTATTGCCGACATGACGTAAATCCAAATATGCAAAATGTTTTTTCTAATTCAGTGCCAATTTAGCTTTAGAAAATGTTTTACAACATTTAGAAACAATTTTAAATCCTCAATTTTGGATGCCTTACTGGAATGTACTGTGCTGAAATTGTTTTATCATGGCAATAATATTGGTATTGTAATAGGCAGTTTTGGAATAATGCACGAGCTAACCAGAGACTTTTATCTGATCACATCTTTGTATTTGACCTTTGCTTTTGGTATTTCACAATCACTTCATAAGAAGATTTCCTCGTGGGAATTATTTCTGAACACGCAAAAACAGCCAGATTCCTCAAACTGAGTTAATAAATCTGAAATGAATAGAGGCTTACTGCTAAACTGATAGTTTTTTTTTCCAAAGGCAGAGTGCAGTAAGCCTCGAGCCTTTCTCTTTCCACCGGTGCTTTTGTGTGCCCTGCCAAAGCCATACATCGTGCTGCATTCAGTGCAGCGGTACGCCCTGTGCACTCTCCCTGTCATTTATTCTTAACCGATCGTTCTTCAACAACCCCCCCACGTTAGCTCACAGCCTCCCGCTCTACCCTCCTCCCCTGACTCGACACCGAGGCCCGATTTATTAGGCGCGCTTTGTTACGCCGTGCAGCGGACGATTCGGAGAGCTGTCGGAGCCGGGGATGCTGGGGATGCGGTGCGATTGTAAACAGCCTCTCTAATTGGATGAGGTTTTAAAGCTCGCAGCGCAGTCTTGGAATCCTATAGGTTTTTTTTTTCTTTTTTACTCCTCACAGAGCCACCACAGGGGAGGACGAAGCTTGGAGTTCGGAGTGCGCTCCGGCAGACCACCCACTCAGGGAGAACAGGCCTGCTGGCATGGTCGATTCATAACATGTTTATATCCTCAGATCTTTGCCAGCAGTAGTCAGTGAGTGAGCAGTAAATATGTAACTAGATGGATAGATAGATAGATAGATAGAGACATTTCAAGCAAAGTCAGACTAAGGAGACAAACAGACTTAGACCAAGGAGACAATTGAGTAAATTACTGAACCTGCCACTTGCATGTTGCAGTGTGGCTACTAGCTCAAGCTAAATATGGGGCAAAGCATCTTTAATTAATGTTTTTTGCACATTGTCCCTGTTGAAATAAACTAATAACTAACTAACTCACATGAAGCACATGTGCAGGGCATTGACTTAACTCACGACCTGCCTCACGGGTCATCGCGGTATGGGGAGCTGGTTGCCTGGAAAAATCAGTAAGAGTCGGCATCAACTTGATTTCCAGAGCGGAACATGCGCGAGCAAACAGGAAGTACAGTAAACCAATCAGTGAAGGGCAATCAGCGCCGTTATTAGAGGCATTAATATTCAAACAGAATTATGAATCACAAAACACGCCGATGCGTTGTGGTAATTTACTGCCCATTAGAAAAAAACTCTTGGCTCTTCTGCACACCGCCTGTAGATTGTTGAGGGGACTTCCGTGTCCCAAGAGTGACGCTGCTCACGGACAACATGTGACCACAAATGAACCAATCTGATTGCACTGGCTCATTTGAGTTTGGCAGCAGCGGCAAAAGAGAGCAGACTGATCCCCGTATATATAATAAACTGAGGGTTATCATTCTGAAGCCAGGCCAGAACCTGTATTTGTCCCGCAGTGGGAAATTGCCTATTGTGCATGTTTCATGTTGAAGGGGGATGCATCAGTGTTCATTAGTCCAGTGATTGTTAACACACCACACCAAGTGCCAGGCCTTCACCAAGATCAAGTCAGGATTAAAGTGGGGCTAAACTGTGTGGAAACTATGTCTGACTTGACTTAAACGCATTACATCAATGAAAGGAGCTGTATTAAAAATGAATAAAGTGAATAATGAGAGTGGACACACCACAGTTTGAGAAGCCCTCGGTTAGTCTAACCTAGCCGTTTTCATGCAGCCCTGTAAACTCTGTTCTTATCGGACTATGAGGAAAATTCCAATTTCCCATCGCTCAGACGTTAATGCAAGTGTTTATAAAACCCCAAAGGAAAAATGTTGCGAGACATTCATGCTCCAGTGTCAACATGGGATGTCACCATTCAAAACATTACACTGAATTTCTCAAAACTTTTACAATGCTCTCTGAATAATTATGTTGGGCATTTCTCAAAGCGAATTACAAAAGAGTGACCGAAACAAAAGAATGAATGAACCTATCGGCCGGTTTCACTTTACCATGACCTAACGCTGCACGTGGTTCTTTTGGAACTCCTCCTTTGGCAGCCTTATGCAATTATCAAGAAAATGGATACGATGATGGCAGTTTACCATGGGTCCTACCGTGAGCTTTTATAAATGTGGTAACTGTAAAACCGGCTAATCGTGACATTCCTGTGTCAGCTGATTTTGTCACATATAAACATATTGTTTGACGTGTGCTGATGCACACTTTGGTTATGTAAACAGCTGTGTGCAGATCTGATCAAAGAGTCAGCAGGAGCTGCTGTAGGAGAGGTGGAGATAAGACACTGTCACAGGTACACAGCCACTGGGTATATGCTAATGCTCTGATGCTAATAGGCCAATGCTAATGTAGCATGATTATAAAAGCTGAGCATCCTCACAGCCAGGCGCTGATTGAAGAAACAACAGCCAGAGGAGGAAAAGGACATGTACGCAACATCAGATGCAAGATTCAGCACATGACTTTTACAGATGGCCAAACCTATTTCAGGGCAATTTGGTTTTCAGTTTCTATAATGTGCTGGTGTCCCACTCTTAAGTGAGAAGGTCCTTTATCCTGCTATATTTATCCAATGACAACACAAAATCTGCCAATTAACCTGCCCCAGTTATAGGTAAATACGATAGAAATAGATTATTTTACGATGTGTGGAACAATGTAATGAACCAACCATTCCAAAAGCTGATCTGAACATGCAGGGCCTCCTCCAGCTTCACCAGGAGGTCCCAGTTATTTCAGAACTGGAATGGACAATAAACCTTGAAAAATTTGATATTCTGTTTGTCGTCGTAGTTTAAATTGCAAGCCAGTACTCTCCTTAAAGAAGGATTCAGAAATCTCTGAGGGATTTTCCGGGACAAACAAAATAATACAGTTTATCAATGTATCTTTTGAATGATGACATTTTTTGAATGACACCAGAATTAGAGTCATCCAATCACCCAAAATACATGTATCTGGGCAATGTGAAGAGGGCAATACAGGTATGTGTTTGAGAGAGAGAGAGAGAGGGATAGAGAGAGGAGGGACGGAGAGAGAGAGAGAGATAGATAGAGAGAGAGATCCGATAAGGGGTCTGGTCTCTGAGCTGCACACTGTGCCGTGATCAAAGCAGTGCTATTTTAATTTCATAAATCATATCTCATCTGTCCAAAGCTCATTACCAGGAAGCTCTGGGACACAAGAGGGCGGAGCTTGGCCCACAAAATACACACAAATACACACACACACACACACACACACACACACACACACACACACACACACACACGCGCGCGCATGCACGCACGGCCTGAAGTAAGATCATTCACAGAGCTTTCCAGGATGGGCATCTGTTTAGCATTTTAGAGTTAATGTACATGTTTTAGAGGGGGGTTCTCCTGCTCTTTGCAGGACACAAACATGTTAGTGGAGTATGAGGTACAAAGCTATACTACATATGTTACGGTAAGTTTGAAGCATTCGTTCCTAGTGGTTTAGTGGTTGTAGACATCTGCAACTGAAGACAGCTGCCGATAACCATCAGGAACCTGTCCTGAAAATGTAATTTTAATAAATAAATACAGTGCATTTTGAAAAACACAAAGCCTATGGTCATCAGCAGAGAAATGGTAAATGATCTCATCTTATATAGCGCTTTTCCACCTACATTAGGCACTCAATGCAATCAACCAGTCACGCATTCTCTCTCTCATTCATACAACAATGTACGCAGACACTGGAGGCAAGGAGGGTGAAGTGTCTTGCTGAAGGACAGAGAAAGTCAATTGGCCCTGTATCTGATGTATTGTTTGCAAACAGTCTAAGAGGAAGTGCATGAATTTGACATTGTTTCTGGCTGTTCACACAAGTTGAGCGGGACTTTGTTGGTGGTTTGTTTTGGCGTTATCATGTCTAATGAGTTTAATTGTTAGCGCTTTGGGCAGCAATGGTGGCTTTAAGTATAAATAAGCTCGACCTTTAAACATGTTTCAGCTTTCAGGGAGAGTCACAGTTCTTTAAAGGATTGTGTTGGGGCTGGTAATCCAACAAGACAAAATAGTTACATAGAGGAAAGCGAGACAAGACAGATGACCTTTTACTGGCCAGGAGAGACGGACAGAGATGAGGGCTGGGCCATCCTCCTGCTTGCTCTGCCTTCCCTGGTGCCCCATGGGCTTTTATTCAGGTTTTCATGCCCATAGCAACAATTTACTGCTTGGGTCTAAGGGAAGGGGGGACATTACCCAAAGCAGCAGTTAAGATTTACGAGCACACAGTTGTTTACATATAATTATCCATTATCTTTGACACAGTCCCAGGTACGGTCCCACACCGCTCTCCCCTATCAAAGGGCAGAGGTCATCTACCAGACACAGTAACACTGTTTCAGCTTATACTTAAAATCTGGAACTCAAAGCAAAACACCAATAACATCTCTTCAGTCAACAGATCATGAAGTGTAACATAAAACAAAATATAGAGAATAGCAATATTTATCCAACAGATTTATATTCCTTAATTGGATACACAGGGAACAATTTTTTATTTTTTTTTCACAAATGCATGCTTTTACAATAGGCCAATAATTCATTTTAATCCTCAGCATCTGCTACATGGTCTTTAATTACCTGAATTACCTGTAACTATAAAAAAAACAAAAAAAATTGTTGTAGACTGGTTAACTAGTTTCGTTTAGTTTAGTTTATTGTTTATTGAAACAGGGACAGTGTACAAAACCATTAGTCTTTACAAAAGAAGAGATGATTTGTACCAGATTTAGCAAAGTAGCTATTTTCCATCTGCAGTCCCTGGACAGGTGAGTACAAAAAACATTACAATCTATAAATCTAATCTACAATAAAATCACTATATAAAATACATTAGTTTTCTGTACACTTCTAGAAAGACATATAAACAATCCCTACAATTTACAATACATTCATCAATGCTGACACAATTGATGATCTAAAATATACTTTTTCAAATTTCGAGTAAAACTATTAAGATCTACAGACAGTTTCAAACAGTCTGGAAGCTCATTCCACTGTTTAATGGAGCGAAATGAGAAGGCTACAGTACAGACTACAATGCTACTCTATTACTGGGTTTCAGGTGACATCACAACACTCTAACGGCCTATAATATTACATAGAGGTAACATTATTTTGTTTTTGAGGACAGTTTTGGTCTTGTACAGAGAGAACATGGCCCCAGTGACCCATGTTTGTAATTCCTACATTTTCTTTTTAGATACGACTTGTGAAAGTGTAATGTAGTTAGTTGTTGGCTCCTGCCCCCCCACTGGGTCCTGTGATATCATCACATTCTAGAACCTGAAAACTACCAATACAACTGTAGCAAACATCTTAGGGCCTAAATGGTCTGCCTGGGACCCCTACTTCGAAAGTACTAATACACCTTGAACTTTTGCACATTTTGTCATGCTTACAACCATAAACATAAAGATTTTATTTTGAATTTTTTACTGATACTTCACATGCAAGTAACAGACAACTGTGAAGTGAAAGCAAAATGATACATGATTCTGTTATTTTTCAAAAAATAGAAAAGTGAAAAGTGGGGTGTGCAGAAGTATTCATACAGCATTTTTCTGAGTGCATTAAATTGCCTTTATAACATTCCTAATGACTGCAGAATGTTCACACCTTGCCCTAACCATTAAATAGAGGCCACCTGTGTGTAATCTACTCTCAGTATAATTCCAGCTGTTCTGTGAGGGCCTCAGAGCTATGGTCAGAGTGTATTGGTCACTAAACAACATCATGAAGGCCAAGGAGCTCACCAGAGAGGTCAGGGATAAAGCTGTGGAGAGGTTTAAAGCAACGCCACTGTGAAAGAGTATAGCACCACTGTGAACTTACCAAGACACGGGCGTCCACCTAAACTAACAGACCGAACAAGGAGAGCACTAGTAAGAAATACAACCAAGTGCCCCAAGATAACTCTGGAGGAGCTGCGACGTCCTGCCGCTGAGCTGGAGGAATCTGTACATGGGACAACTATAAGTCGTACTCTACACAAATCTGGCCTTCATGGACGAGTGGCAGAAGAAAGCCATTATTGAAAGGAGGCCATAAGAAATCCCGTTTGAAGTTTGCTAGAAGTCATATGGAGGACACAGCTACCATGTGGAAGAAGGTGCTTTGGTCAGATGAGACAAAAATTGAACTTTTTGGCCCAAATGCAAAACGTTATGTATGGAGCAAACCTAACACTGCTCATCGTCCTGAGTGCACCATCCCCAGTGTCAAATATGGTGGGGGGGCATCATGCTATGGGGCTGCTTTTCCTCAGCGGGGACTGGGAAGATTGTAAGAATAGTTGGGAAGATGGATGGAGCCAAATACAGAGACATTTTGCAGGAAAACCTGCTGCAAGAGAAGGGGCTAAAATGTCAGTCTCTACATGTGCAAACCTTGTAGAGTCAAACCCCAGAAGACTTGCTGCTGTTATTGCAGAAAAAGGGGGTTCCACAAAGTATTAATTCATGCCCGACTTTTCACTTTTCTATTTTTTGAAAAATAACAGAATCATGTATCATTTTGCTTTCACTTCACAGTTGTCTGTTACTTGTGTGTGAACTTTCAGTAAAAAATTCCCAAAAAAATCTTTATGTTTATGGTTGCAAACATGACAAAATGTGCAAAGGTTCAAGGTGTATTAGTACTTTTGAAAGGCACTGTAAGTTCACAGTCAGCTCGGCACTCCAAACAGCTCCCAGTCTTTCGCTAACACATCTTTGTACTTTGATGACCTTGTAGCTGTGAAACCCTGGGCAAACAGAAGTTAAGGCAAGACTGATCAACTCTGTGCCGGATCAAACTTGTCATTTGTGTTTGATATGTGGCAGACATGTGGCTATAAGGTCATGTTGTTATGAATCAATCAGCCACACTGAGCATAACCAAGCTAAATAGAACTGTCACATGCAATCCATCCATAGGCTGTAATTTGAGTGGTGCTCGGACAAGTTTGCGATATTTATATGTACACTATATTTACAGCTGCCACGGCTGGAGGATTATGACTTCAAGGGATCTTGAAACATCTCAACCATCACCATGCGACCTCTTCTCCAGCCAAAGAGGGAAATTACCATGACATTGACCACTGAGGGGAGACCGCCTGTCTGCAGTCTGTCCAACTGTCCGAACATGGAAGTGTGTTGCAGAATAATATTTGACAATGTTCACATCTCAAGGTAAAAGGCTGCATGATGTAATAGGAGCTGTGAAAATTAGTGTTAGTTTGAGATACTGAGTGGAAGTGTTTTCTGCCTTAGGGCAGTGGCGGTTGGTCCATTATGGGCGGTGGGGCGCCGCCTCACTGTATCCAATTAGTGTGTGATAAGGAATGGATATCGAGCTAATTCAGTAATACTAATGTGTAGTCAGTAGAAACAATGTTGTCTATAAAGTGTACAAAACACAAGATAATGGTTTACTTTGTCTAAAAACTTGTGTAAAACCTTATCGGGGCAGATGCGTCCTTTGAAAAGGTGCAATATAAAAAACACTCCCAGTCAAAACACTTGAAACTTAAAACATTATTTCAGCGCGTATGAATTGATTTGCCAATAAACTTAGTATGTTTGGCCATTGTTAGGGTGCCCAGTGGATTGTTATCATGGGCCGAATACAGTGGACTCTACACACGGACAATCCCAGGGGGAAGAACAACTCATCAAGATTCAGGACTGCGAGGACAGAACAACCTGCCTCATCAGACTCATCTCTCTATCACATCGAGACTTCGGTGTCAAATGCTTTTTTAATTCAGAAAAAGATTCACGAAACTCACTTTCATTCATTAAATTATTTTTTTGAACGTCTAAAACTAAACTATGCTTTATTAGGCCCGAGCCAGACGCAGTCCCCGGCAAGGGACTATTGTTTTTGGTTTTCTAAATGTTTCTCGGTCAACGAGCGCATTTTTGACCTGCTAAATGTCGCCGAAAACTCACAAAATTTGGCGGAGACAATGAATGGCAATGGACGTATTGGCCACGCCCAAAACAAAATGGCTCGACAGCGCCTCCTCAAAGTTGACCCCTATTCAAATGAAAATGAGTGTTTTTTGACATAGGCTCAAACCGTTCAGCACAGGACAAACCAAAAACTGAATTAGAGCGCCACGCCCCAACGCACAGGGAGTCAGCCATTTTGGATTGAAATCCAGAAACCCTCTGGACTCATCTTATGTTTTAACGAACTAGTCTCTGGTTTTTCATCGGAATAAGATCAAATGTTGCACAGTGCATCTAGACTTATGGAAATTCAAGATTTGGCCGCGGTTTGTAAAACTGTTAGACCGTCTCCTCATAACGCCGCGGCGAAGAACGCGTAGATCTCGTGTATTTTTGAAGACAGCTCACACTTAGAGGAATAAGCTGACCCCAAACTGAACAGAACACAGCCATTAACATATAGCCTGTTCCCAGGATAGCGCCCCCTAGCTATATCTTGAAAACTGCAGTTTGGATTTTTTTTAATACAACGTTGCAAGTATGTTTCTAAACACTTACTCAAACAAACAGAAATACATTACAGTCATGTCATATTTTTTAAGATGTGGGTGTGGCCAAGGTAAATGTCTCGAAAATGGCACATTATCGTTTATAAATCGAACATACATTGAAATATTGAGCTCACACTCGTGTCACTAATGCACCACCCCAAGCTGAACAGAACAAACTCATTAAAAGACCAACTTCACCACAGTACAGCGCCACCTATCTATACTTTGACAATTTTAGTTTGTACGATTTATATGAAACGTTGCAGGTATATTCTACACATTAAAACAAACAATAAAATATATTACATATGTATGATATTTTCTAAGATGTGGGCGTGGCAAGGATAAATGTCCCGGAGACTTCATAATATCCTTTATAATTCTCACGTACCTTGTCAGATTGAGTTGGAAATGTAATCACTTATGAACTGGGGGAGCCCGACACTCTACCTATGTAGCTAAATGGGTGGTGCGAAGTACACGTACATGTATATTAGGTACTGCCGCCTGCTCGTGTATTTGCTGAACATCGAGTAGCGGCTTTACAGATTTGGCGATATTCATTGAATCATTTTGTAATCAAGGCAAATTCGCCTGGGTGCCCAAAGATTTGAGTGGGTGCTCCAGCCTGCAGCACCCATGGGATCGGTGCGTACAAATAGAAGTACGTGGAAGGGACTTCCATGGAATTTGGCACATCTGTCCAGATGCAGTTTTGCCTGGTGGCTTCTCCCGAGTATTGCAGTTTACAGGCCTTAGAAAGTATTTCAACTATAGACTGAGTGAAAAGCACAGCTGAGGCCGGGGCCTTGAGGCCTTCGTCACAGCCCCGTCAGACCGGGGTGTGACGAAGCCTCAGGCAAGAGTGGGCCGGAATTAACTGGCGCAAGAAACCATGTTGGGTGTGAGGCCGAGGCGAGAGCAGGTTTGGGCGAGAGCGAGTGGGGCGGTCACAAGGGGCGGACTGCGGCTTTAATTGTATTTTTCAGTTGAATTTGCAGATTCATCTCTTCAGTGTTTTGGTGACAATGACAGTATAATAAAGCTGATGTCAGGTCAGCACTTTTCACACACAGCCTTGTACAGCCATTGTGTCCTGATTTACATGATAATGCATTACATGGAAATGAATGTAACTGGAGCCTATTCTTTAATAAATGTATCCTCATTGTGCTGGACTTGCCGCAGTTATCACTTTCCCTTCAGTGTTTTCATCAAGCTGAGCTGAGGAAAATGCAGATAAAGAGCAGTACAGTTGGTATCATGTGTGACAGCTTGAGTCAGTAAGTCATTATTGGTTTTATTTGGTCGGGACAGTGCATATTAATAAACATACTTGGATGTAAACAAGCCACACCGGATTGTAGCCTTGGGCTAATTTCCGTCCGTTGTCCCCCATGCGCACTCTCATTCATCCTGGCCTATTGTACATGTAGGCCACAAACCGGAGTACCCGGAGGAAACCTACACAGACACGGGGAGAACATGCACAGAAAGGCCCCGTCGAGGTGGGAATCGAACTTGGACCTTCTAAATGTGATGCATGAGTGCTAACCACTGTACTACCATGCCGCCCCATTAATTCGAGAGACATTGTAACTCAGCTTCCATCCAAGCTGAGTTTGGATGGAATGTGGAATCTCACCTGTAGTGAAGCGAAACCATCTCCACCTAAATGTTATATTGATGTTCTCTCATCAATAACTGACCTGGATATGTATTTTTTGAGTGATCCTGATTCATTTCCCCTTCGTTTCTTATGCTGTTGGAGCACTCAGTTCTGGATTCCCTGCACTTTGTTGCATAATGGAAAGAACATGGACGAGTCCTCCGCAGGACTTACTGTAGTTATTTTGTCTTAAGCTTTCGTAGTTTCTGGCTTGTATTACTGAAAATAGTCAGGGACGGCTGGTCTCAATGTGCTCGGTGGGCCTAGGTTCCCAGCCCCAGCACATACACACACATTGGGGCTGGTTTGAGATGAGTCCTGAAGCATGTACCGCACACTGAGGTTTGTGTAGTGGCTCTTTTTTGGTTATGTTCACCTGCATTGAGTTGCCTTGTGTATGAAATGCGTGGTATAAATAAACATGCCTTGCCTTGCACGCAGCTTCTCAAAACACTGGAGAAACTAGCAAAAGACCGGTGGAATATACATATATTCTTCATAGATTCAGAAAAGGTGAATCAAAACAACTGGACTTACTTACTGCAGTCACTGGGTATTCATAATCAGCGCCTACCACATTCAGGTTTCGCAGTTTCAAAGAGGCTAAACAGAGACTCCATGCTACTGGGAGAGTGGTTTAACTTATAGTTTACTCCGTGGTTCAGTCTGTGTACAGCGCTGTTCATTTTTAGCAGGACATAAATGACCCGTTTATAATCTCATAATTTGTGCTTAGGATGCATTGTTAGTTAATTGTCTGTTGTTTAAATATTTGCTGATATGTGGTTAAACGCTTCTTTTTAGTGACAAACAGCATTAACTGTAGATCTAGTAAAAATGTATCCAACATGTGTGCAACAGCCCCACCTAGAGTTTACATCACCAGCCGCCACTGAAAATGAGAGCAATTAATTTTCAAAAAGTACAACGTGTTACATAGCGCTCGTCGCTATAAATGGTTGAAAATTGTTGCTTTGCTTTGCTGCGTAACCCTGCGTGTATGGGCCTCTTGGGTTATGTAAAAGTCACTGGTACATTATTAATCTTCCTAAACATTAATTAGTAATGCTCCGTAATGAGTGTTTGGTTTCTCCAAAGAATCAGCTGCTGTGAGGAAATGCCTTGTTTGTATGTCAATATGAAGTGGCTGTGTATCCTCAGCGTGGACCAGGAGTCTACAGCCCAGCTTTGAGACCGCGCTTTGGGCCACAGCCTCAACAGAAGTACAGTCACTGATCTGCACTGTCCGTCCACCAAGACCACTCACTCACTCACACACCCAATTTATATTTATACATAAGCAAGGCGGAGTGTCATGCCCAAGGACACGAGAACAGCATGGACCAGTCGGAGCTGATTCAAACACTGACCTTCAGGTCCGAAGACAAATGCTCCAAACAGTTACTATCGCATTAACGGGATCGGCCATGACATTACGAATATGTGGCACAAGGGTCTGTTTGCAAGAATATAATAAATACTATACTAGCGTAATTAATGCTGATTTTAAAGGATTACCACTTGATTAAGGTTGCTTTGTAAAAATGAATTAAAGCGAGACACTGCAAGGGAATGAGGATATTTAGGCCCAAGCCAGACGCAGTCCCTGGTAAGGGACTATTGTTTTTGTGTGGTTTCTTATTATAATTTTTTTTCTCTGGAAACAATTGTACTTTTGACCCGCTAAACGTCGCCGAAAACTCACCGAATTTGCCGGAGCCATTCGGGTGGCGTGACAATTTATGGAAATAGACAAATTGGCCACGCCCAAAACAAAATGGCTCCAAAGTTGACTACTATTCGAATGAAACTGTGCGTTTCATGAGCGCAAGGCCTTTCATAAGATATTTGTCAGTTTAGCTGTAACAGTTTAGAGTCTAAGGACAGGGGACACCCGAGCTGCTCGTCGCCACCCACTGCTGACGCTTATTTGGACATTATGTTTGTTCGGATATTTGATTCACCGGAACTTTACATTGTCTTATTTACTGTTCTGTTTTATTGCCTTAATGTTTGTTACAGCCCTATGAGGCAACTCCTGTTGTGATATTGGGCTATACAAAACCATTGATTGATTGATTGAACAGTTGCTGTGCTTGTGGAGCTACATATGTAGAGTGCTGGGTTCCCCACCACGAGACTCCTGGAACAATTTTGTCCTTTTTGACTTTTTTTTTTTTGACTCGTTACCTAATGAGACGAACATGAATCGGTGCCTATGGTCCCACCCTCATGAAAAACGGGGACACAAAAAGGACTTCTGTGGAATTTGGCACATCTGTCCAGATGCAGTTTTGCCTGCTGGCTTCTCCCGAGTATTGCAGTACACTGGCCATAGAAGGTATTTCAACTATAGAACGAGTGAAAAGCAAAGCTGCGGCGAGTGTGAGGCTGAAGCAAGAGTGAGCTGGCACCAGAGATACCTGGGGCAAGAGTAAGGCCGGGGTCCGACGAAGGCAAGGTGAGAGTGGGCCGGAGCAAGAGTTAGCAGAGAGCACACAGGTTGTGTGTGAGGCCGAGGGGAGAGCAGGTTTGGGCAAGAGCGTGGACGGTCGCAAGGGGGGGCTGCGCCAGGGTGCGAGGGCCTACATCGCCACTTGTGACTTTTGTTGTTGTTGCTGATTACGTAAAGGTAAGGTGCTTTATTTGTCATTATACAACAGCTATATAACAAAATGTGTCGTCTGCTTTTGACCCGTCCCTCAACGCCACCGGACGACCCGTAAGGAGCAGTGGGCGGCGGCAGTACCGTTCCCGGGGACACATCTTCAGATGTGGAGCCAGGCTGATGGTCCGGACCACCTGGGCTGGAGGATTCACCTATTTTACATATTTTTAGTGTTAGGGAAAACTGGAGTACCCGGAGGAAACCTACACAGACATGGGCAGAACATGCAAACTCCACACAGGTCCAGGTGGGACTCGATCCCGGGACCTTCTTGCTGTGCAGCACAAGCTGCGCTATCCGTGCCGCTTTACTAACATGAATGTTCTGTTTTCAGATACATTTTGGACATTTCAAGATGGGTTTTAAACTGAATACTTCAGGCAGGAATTGGATATAAAAAAAAAAAAACGTTCAAAATCTTTTCCAAACAAAAGTGTAATGAAAATTGTGAAAATGGGACCTAAAATTCTGTAACATCTGCATCCCCGCAGACTTTCACGGCTGGCGTCTTCCACAAATGGAAATGGTCATATACTATTATAGATTCCACCGGGAAAGGAAGATGGCGCCAGTTTGTTTGGCTCGCCGTCTGTCACTTCGCACTCTGTTTTTGTTTGTGGCAATCCTGACATTTGCTGCAGTAAAAGTCAATTCTCTGCTGGTCTATGATCGCCAAACAGTACTGGATCTTCGACTTTTTAGTCTCACATTTACATAAACAATACAGGCTATATAAATTATCCATAGCAAAACCACTGCTTCAAAATAAAGTAGAAAAAAAGTAAGTAAGATATTTTTGTTAAACTTTTGAAAGAATAACTGAAAACGGACTATATTATGGTATATTGTCATATATATCGTTATCGTGATATAAAATAATCCATATCGTGATATACGTTTTTTCCATATCGCCCAGCACTACAGTGGATCATGAAATCCTCCTGTGTCGTCTTGAAAATTCGGTCGGCATTCGGTTTTATGCTCTGAAATGGTTCAGATCCTACTTAACAAAGAGAAGGTTCTGTGTTAAAATTGGTGACTGTGTGTCCTCCACAGCTCCCCTGTCATGTGGTGTACAACAAGGGTCCATTCTCGGACCACTTTTGTTCCCATTGTATCTGCTTCCGCTAGGATCTGTTCTCAGTAGATTTCGGGTGTCATTTCACTTATATGCTGATGACAGCCAAATCTATGTGTCCCTTAAGCGTGAGAATTCATTCAATGCCACTCAACTTTTAGAGTGTGTTGATGAAATCAAATCCTGGATGTCCGCTAACTTTCTGCATTTCAATGATAAAAAGACAGAGGTTCTACTAGTTGGGCCTAGCAATGGTAGAGTTGCCTCTGCAAACCTGGGACCCTTGACACAGTTTGTTAAACCCACTGTGCCAAACCTTGGTGTTAAATCAGGATTTTAAATTTAACAAGCAGGTTAGTGCTGTGGTGAAGGCCATTTTTTTCCATCTGAGGCAACTTGCAAAAATAAAGTCCTCACTTTCTAGTCACCACTTTGAAATGTTTATTCATGCTTTTGTTACGACGCGGCTGGACTACTGTAGCGCTCTGTACACCGGCATTAGTCAGTCCTCGCTCACACGCCTGCAGCTGGTTCAGAACGCCGCAGCGCGTCTTTTAACCGGCTCACGAAAGCATGATCACATTTCACCTGTTTTGTCTTCCCTTCACTGGCTTCCAATCAAATACAGAATTGATTTTAAAATTCTTTTATTTGTGTTTAAATGCCTCAAAGGTCTTGCTCCGTGTTATCTGTCCGACCTGCTCGTGTCATACTCCCCGACACGTTCGCTACGATCGGTGGACCAATCGCTGCTTATGGTTCCTCGGACTCACCGCAAACTCAGAGGAGACCGAGCTTTTTCTGTGGTTGGTCCCAAACTGTGGATGAGCTGCCTCTGTGTATTACACAGGCCGACTCCCTTCCTGTTTTTAAATCACGCCTTAAGACACATTTTTTCTCTTTGGCATTTAACTAGTTTGGAAGTTGACTTTTACTGTTCAAATCGTCCTCTTATGCCACTGTATATGTGTATAATTTTGATTGTATTTTATATTTTTATTTTTGTACGGCACTTTGGTCAACTCTGTTGTTTTTATTAGTGCGTTATAAATAAATTGGATTGGATATATTAAATGTCAGCATTTGTGAATGGATACGCGGCAAAGCACAGCAAAGCACAGTCAAAAGGTAAATAATCTAAATTGACTGCATGAAAAATCGCTGTTTTCACCTGCCGTCTATAGTCTTTACTGTTTTACTAAGGCTTTATAAATGTGTTTTTTGAATGGCTCTTTCAGATGCACAGATCCCAAAGATCCAGCTCCCATTACAAAGCCAAGTGTACCATCACAAATGGGGAGCGCCATTGATGACAGTAAATTAAAGTTGTTGGAATTAGCCATGCAGCTGCACCAGTGCCCCCTGGGAAATATAGTCCAGAATGGAAGTCTTCGGCGCGGCCCAGCAGCTCATTGACTTCATGGCTTTCAGCGAGTTCATATGTGCAGTGGCGTGGACCCGCTGCCATTGTGGCTGCTGATGTTAGACTATTTTGCTTTTAATTACAGCGTTGAAAGGAGTGTGTGTGAGCATTGTTGGGACACACAATACAATTTCAAGCAATTAATCCACGATTAGGCAGCGGTTAGAGTGGAGGGGAAGATTTTTGCTGAGAGCGTGGGGAGCGGCCAAGGGCAAAAGCTCCATCTGAGGGCGTCACGGCTCGACTAACCAGCCATTATAACCAAGGAGGCCATCTTGTCTGCTTTCAAGGTAACATTCACCAAACAGAATACAGTATGAGTTCTTAAAGGCGCAGTGTGCCTTGAGGGATCATCATTTTTCAATTAGTAGCTTCACATAATAAGTTCAAACTTTTAAGTTATCAAAACAACACTGTCAAAACACAGATTGGTGCACATCTGCAGCATTTAGCACAAAATAACTACATAAATGATCAAGTAAAAAAAATGTTTTACATTTTGTTTCGTGTGGGTGGGTTCAGTAATTACAGAGGTATTAACCATAACCACATTAAACCTGACCAAACCCAGATGAGGACAGGAACTCAATTCACTCAACTGTGCGGCTGCAGTCCGAGGACAAATCAGGAGGTTTAATTAACCAACTCTTTGTAAATCTGGGGGTGATATTGATAGTGTACCGGTTTGAGGTACACTAGACTCCAAATAGACTGTACAGATTGTACACAATGCTGCTGCTAGACTTTTGACTGGTCACACCCAGAACTGCTCACATCACCCACATCCTATCAAGTCTCCATTGGCTTCCTGTCAAATTTTGCGTGGACTTTAAAATCGTGGTCCTGATTTTACGGGAGCTGCATGGTCAGGTCCCTCAGTATATTAGTATATTGCTGACTTGTTGTGCGCCTTCTTCTCAGGGCACACCCTTCGGTCTTCAGGTCAGGGTCTCCTGAAGATCCCAAAAAACTCAGCCCTGGAATGGCCTCAGTCCCTCTGTGAATGCAACACTGGACTCTTTTAAAAAACATTGACTAATAAACTTGAAATCGCTTATTGTTCATTGATTTTTTGTTTTGTCATCTGTTTTATGTTGTTAATATTTCTGTTGTTTTATTTCACCTATGTCTGTACAGCACTTTGTGATTTTTATCTATAAAAAGCGCTATATAAAAATGGGAAAATCTCATGGTCTGGATTCTTGCGCTCTGTGACACCAAAGCTTTGCAAATCAACCCAAAAGAAAAATACTTATTTTAAGTCCAGACCTTAGTGGAGATTTTCAGGTGTGAAAACACCATGTTCCTCGAACTGCGAACAATGATCATGTTCTGTTTAAAATCTATTCTTTTCAAAATCTTTGCATATCGTTTTTTTCTTTTTCTTCTTTTCATGATCTCATTGGAATCATCAACAGAGCATTGGTAATCCTGGGTTTATTTAGCTGGCCTCAAGTCACATTGAATGCTTTTTAATGCCTAGATACAATAGTATCAATTTTGAATTCAAAACTAAATTGAACACAACAGGAAACTTTTGAGCAAAAGATTGTGTCAGAGTGTAACAGTTTTTGATGAATGTATGCAGTAAAAATAGTTGATCAAGGTCATCGGGTACGGTCTCTAAGAAATTAAATTTTAAAGAATTTTAAGGCCTTTATTTTGATATAATCCATTTAATGACTGCTATCTTAGGGTCATATTCTCCAATGATGCGTATGTGTGAGTGAACATAACAATTAAATTGTCTTCATGAAATTGACACTTCACTGGTGTAAATATTTTCCATCAAAATAAGCAATCCCTGGAATAAAAATGTAAACACGTCATGTCTTTTCCTGGTTTTGTCGATATGGAATTGCAAAATGCAGAGTATTTTCTTGGGTTCATTATTGATTTGCTAATCCATACTATATTCAAAGAAATGTACTGAAACAAAACATGCAAAAGTAGCATTGGTTTGTGTTCCCATTGGAAACATACCATTTAGTTTGGCCATTATTTCATTTGATTTTCACATTAATAAGAAATATAATTATCTTAAACGTGTCTTAATCAAAAGATTTTAACTGGCCCCATTGTCTTCAAAATTACATGTGATAAATAATGCATCACTGTAATAGGCAGTTTGCCATAATTGAAAATGTAAATGAGTTGTATCAAAATAGAACAAAATTAGAGCAGCAGCATAGGCACAAAAATGCCACAAATTATGCTTTCATGAAAACCTCAGACAGACTCAAAGTTTTCACACTGTCACACAACGGGATCCAGGAAGTGGAAGGTTTCAGCCGCCACTAATGTCTAATGTAGGGTGACCAGATGTTCCAACAAAAAAACTGGGACAATATTCGGGAATAGGCCGCAGGGGTTCCAAATCTAAACTGTCTTCACCCACGATGAATGGTTAAACTGTCAACGACTTATGACATGCACCAATCCGCATCCTGAATTGAGATTTTGAATTGGTTTACACTTGGTAATTGATACTCACATGGGCCAAAGAAATTAATTTTAAAGCAGAATGTGCTATTTCGGGGACTACTTTGGCCAAAACCGGGACAACTGGGACAGATTACGAGTAAAACGGGGACAAATCAATGGTTTTGGAGAAATCTATTGGGACGTGGGACAAAGGACTTAAAACTGGGACTGTCCCGGGTAAACTGGGACATCTGGTCACCCTAGTCTAATGACAATCTTCATATAACACCAAGCACAACCTTTAACTGTCAGAATACTAGATACGTTTTGAGAAGTACGGTGATACAGTGAGAGCAGCGATGTTATTTACATTGCACTTAATCTATTGTCATTTACAGTTATCCTGGATGATTATATTTGTGTGCGTTTGGCATTGCTTCGCCACTGTCTGCTGCCTAAAGACATCGCGTCAGTTGTTTTACTGCGTAGTTACTTTTTGTGTTGTTGCTGTTGCAGTTGTGTGGCTGAGCTCTGATTTATCCTGGACTAAAAGTAAACTCTGAATCTGAGGCTAAAACAGGCTTATGTTTACTTTAACAAGCAGCAAAAAGAGGTTTTGTGCAGATTTGGTACTAACTTTGTAATTACTTTGTCCAGTAACTAGTTACTTTTGTCATACTGGTCAGAGTGACTATTGGCGCAGATCACACTTCTGTCAGTCTACCCCAGGGGAAACTGTAGCTACTTTGGTAGATTACCACCACAGTGAGTGAATAAAGAACAAAAATGCTCTAAAACTGTGTGAAGCTTTGGGCGACTTGTGTCATCTGAAAAGTGATATACAAATAAGCTTCCATTTTATACAGGAGTGCAATTCCTATTGCAATTACTTTTGGTAATGAGAGACAAATTACGTGTCTAATTTAATGCCCCCAACACTGGTCTCTTTAATAAAAGGGTTTATCCACATGAAACTGGCCGGAGGTCAATGTTTTAGTGTTTCTCAAAGACACAGGCCCTTTCGCTTCATCGGACAGTATGACCTCAAAGTTAGTTACAAATGTAACACATTTTCATCACTTCTCATACTGAATTTTGTTTGATAAAAAAACATTGATACAACAAATGCTTATTCAAATTTTCAAATGGCCTGACATCTGACATCATGTCATCTCCTCACTCCTCATCAATGCCTGTCCATGGATGTAGCAACTGTTGGACATCAGTGCTACTATCCGAGTGGCTCTGGGTGGAGGGTTTTTGACTCTGGCTGCTCCGGGGCGGAGGGTTGGGCAAGGAGGTTAAAGAGGGCTGTAGTTACATGGGACTGGAGGAAGAGCAAAGTATGAATAACTGAGCTGGGCGCCGTGGTGCCGCTCTAATAGTCTGCGGGAGATAGAAATATTACTCACACATGCATGAATTACTCAAAACACAACTTCAGGTAGGTTTTTGATGAGGGTCCAACTTAGACATGTTTACATATAAGTTTACCAAAAGTAGATTTGGCATAAACACCCTTTAAGTTACAGGCCAAGAAAAATAAACGTAAACTAATTGTATCCAATGTTATCATCACGATTATAACTTGTAGACAGTGTAAAGACACGAGTATTGATACTCCAAATGAATATTCATGAAGTTTGAGCAGAAGTACATGAATCTGTGATAAAACCTCCTGTCCAGGGGTCAGTCGCTGCTTGTCACTCCTGTCTGTCTCCCTTTGTGCACATCCAGGCGAGTCAAGGTCAGCTTTGACATATGCCTCCCAAAATACCTTTGACAGCTGGCACAAAGACGAGACACAATCTGACGGATATCCCTACCCCCCTCCCATATCCTCCAGGAGAGCACTCTCACACCACCTGCGCCGCAGCTCACCCGTCCTGGCGTCAGCACGGTTTGCATGATTATATTGAGCTTTTGACCAAGTACAAAGAAGAGCTTCAGGACGCAGCACACACAAGGTGGTTGTGGTGGGGGATGTGTAACTCCATCACAATGGACAAGAGAATGAGACATTACTTAGCACTTCCTCTTTCCTTCACAAGGTCCCGCCAGGACTCCCCTTAAACTCAGTGGTCAATATTCTGATATTGGGGGAGACTTAAGGAGCCAGAATGTATGTCTGGGTATTAACACTATTTTTCAATCAACATGTGTTAAATTGCTTGATATCTTTCTGCTCAGTTTTGATTGGTTTATTTGGTTGGGACAGTTCATGTTAATGAACGTACCACACCGGATTGTAACCATGGGCTAATTTGCATCCGTTGTCCCACACTCGCACTCCCAACCTATTGTACATGTTTTTAGTGGTAGGGGAAACCGGAATACCCTGAGGAAACCTATGCAAGCACGGGGAGAACATGCAAACTCCACACAGAAAGGGCCCAGTGCTAACCGCTGTGCCACAAACAAATGTGTTGTACATTGCATATACTTGTCCTTACTTCCATTAAGATATCAGATCCAAGGCCTAGTGTTAACAGGGGCATTAAAAAGCATTAAAAAATGCACAAAATGAACTGTGCTAAAATAAAGGCATTAAATGCCATTTAAGCTGCATTATGTAACTTTGTATGCATAAAACAACAACTGATGTAAGTGCTGATGATGTTTATTGACCCAGCTGCCACAGAGGCACCTACAACGCTCCAGGGTCAATTGCTTTCAAGTTGCTGGGAGGTTTCCTCGGCTGATGGAACCATCTCTGTAGGGGGTCAGCCCGATGGGGAACATCGGACCCTCCGAACACCGGAGGGCCCGGTGTTCCCCGGCTGCGGGTCTCGCTCATAGACATGTTATTGCTGCGCGTCCTGCTGTAAACTCTTGAAACCGATCGGCCTACAGGCAGTAAACACTCGCCTCTCACCGCTCTTTCTTCTCTCTTCACGGCCTGGCACGGCGCGGCCTGGCACGGCACGGCCTGGTACGCGCGGATAATGGAGCAACAAGCGGCTTGATTTCGCTCATAACTCGCCTACTGATACCTTTATATTATTATAAGCCTTGTAGATCTCGCATTGTAATAGCTTACCACATTTTTGTACAACCTCAGAATAAGAACGTGTCGCAGTTCAGACAAGAAAAGTCAAATGAGCTACAGCAAACTCACCCACACCCACAGATTTCCGTTGTATTTGCGCTGCTGTTTTATTAATGCAGTTAACAAAAACCGATCCATAGATATTAAATGAGAACGATGAGGAAGAGCAGAAAAGAAAACTGCTAACATGGCCATTACGCGGCACCGCGGGGGGACCTGTGAACACCCACTTTTGTCCTTAGCCCACCCGACGGTCCTCATCATTCACTTCACTGCCTGTCCCAGGACAGAGACATCTGCACGGTCTGCAGGACGTGCACATCTGGCTGTCTCTGTGCAGATTGTTGAATTGTGCGCTCTGTTCCTAAAACTCGTGTCCCGACCTGTCATCCATTCTCTTTTATCAGACCCTTATTTATTTGGATTATTCTTATTTATTTTGTGAATTTTAATACAGTTTAAACTAAAGGGGCCAAGGGGAATAATTGAATAATAATAATGATTTTATATATATATATATATATATATATATATATATATATATATATATATATATACATATATATATATAAATATATATGTAATTTACATATCACATATAAAAATTTTAATTGATTTTCGATTATTATTTTGAAATGACAAACAAATAAATAAAAACAAAGAACGAACCACGGCACCTTCTCCGGTCCATGCGTCCGTCTAATATTTTGGACTCTGCTGGAATGAGTCAGTGCAAATGGAGTATTAACTAAAACGAATTAAAAGAGAATTGGAACAAAAAAAATGAATTATCTTCAAAATATGATGTTGCAAAAAGGCGTCTTGACCAACTGATAAAAAGGTTCAAACCTAATGTGTGTTTTACAAAGGAACAATGCACATCTCAGGAAACTAAAAGGCCCTGGACTTAAAATACTGGGACTAAATAGGCAAACGAAAAATGATGTATTCACGTTTGACCTGAGTGATCTGATGGAGCTACTGCAAGAAACCAAAAACACTAAACGAGGCGTGCAGGAGAAGAATCGTTTGTCCTATTGGCTTTTTATCAAACGTGGATTTAAAGCTTCTTTTATGAAATGCTGAGGCGATGGAAATACCACGAAGACTTGTGACCTTGTAACTTGTTGGAGAAAGTTCTCACGCAAAACATCCAAGGACTTTCAAATCGGAGGTCGTTTCTATTTTGGAGAGGATGCTCTACCTGTGATGAGCTGACCAGAGTCGGGCTCACCGGGGGGGGGTCTGTTTAGCTTCTCATTATCACCTTACCGGACCCGCGCTCCCCCCACAGGGCTCCATTATAGTAAAAGCATGATGCTCTAAGCAAAAAACTATGCAGCAATAGTTTCAATCGTCTTCATTTTATTCAGTCAGAGATGTCAAATAGTAGATGCCCAAAGTTAACCATAGACACAAGCTGCGATCAGCTGAAATATGAACACACAGAGAGCGAGAGGGAAAAGGAAAGTAAAGAGGCTAGTTGGTATTTCCTCTCTATAGGTATTCACAAAAGTTGGCACGGATCATATCCCGTCTTTCGTGGTTGAAGAAATGCAAACATCAAAGGGCACACGCGGGGAACAGGGAACTTGTCTCATTGTTGAAGTCCCGATGTTCCCCGGGTCCGATGTTCCCCGGGTCCGATGTTCCCCCACTTCTATTGGCGGGGGAACATCGGACCCGGGGAACATCAGTACGCACCCCTCTGTAGTTACACGTATACATTCTGTCCCGAAACCCTAAAGAACTATTGATCCTGGAATCATGGAGGCCACTGTGAGGGACCCATACAACCACTGGGTCACTCAAAGGTGAAACACGCACAGACATCAACTTATTTTCCTGATAAAAAGTTACATAATGTACCTTTAAAGGGAATTGGATTTAAAGTGGCATTAAAATTAACATTTCTTGGACAATTATGATATATTTCTCAACCACATTATTTTACCGCTTAGGATTAAATACACTAATGATGGTCCAAAACTGACATTGATATTGTACAGTTTTTTGCTTTGAATACATAAATTCCTCTCATTCAATGGAATGTTTGCAAATCCTATAGGTAAGGAAATATGCACTGCTCTATGTCGTATTAAAATATTGTATTTGAACATTTAAATGGCGTTAAATTTTACTTTCTGCTGCCGAATTAATAACGTATAATCATAGATCTGTTCTCCTTTCAGTCAAGGGCAACAAATGCATGTGTGCAACCCAACCCCTGGGCTACTGCGCAGCAAGTGAACGGTCCTCCTCTCCCGCACCTGGGACGTTCTGACGCGAGCCGTCCTCCGCCATCACTGCGCTGGCGTCATGCAGGGAAACAAATTGAAAGACAAGCCAAGTGTAAAATGACTATTAGCAGATTGTAAGCGCGTCTAAACCGGCAGAGCGTTGTAATTACACAGTGCCCATGAACGCAGCCCTTTTCCTCCCGCGCCATTCCATTACACGTCAGCCCGCAGATGACATACGGCCCGCTTTATGACTCGACTTAATTATTACGTTCGGCGCTGCGTCCGCCATTTTGCTGCTTTTGACAACGCTCCATATTTCACGCTGCATTTCAGGCAAATGAGCGCGGGGGGGCACGGTGACTGATGGGGCCAGTGTGTGTGATGTATTTCCTCTGTGATTGCTCCCATAGCCATCGCTCACAAAGGGTACGGTACTCTAGGGAGAGGAGGGTCCGCTCGCCACCCACTCGTAATATCAGATTGCCAGGGTTGGATCAATAACATGAGATGATAGATTATGCACATGTTACTCTCCATCAGGGTGCCAGGGGGAAGAGGGCTGATGGGCAGGTGCTGCATGAGGGAGAAAGCCACAGCCTGGTACAAACAACAACCTTTTCATTTAGGGCTATTTTTTTGACAAGCTTTAGCTAGAAGGCCCTGGAAGGTCCCCAAAAACCTACTGGTAGGTTAAGGTTTCCTCTGGGTACTCCAGTGCTTCCCTCCCACTAAAAACATGTACACTAGCTTGATGGGGAATAGATGAGTCCCCAGGCGCCTGCAGAGGACATATTTCCCTACAGGGACAATAGAGTATGCACGGTAGTGCAGCGGTTAGTGCTCTCGCTTCCTAGAAGGTCCCGGGTTCAATTCCCACCTGGACGGGGCCTTTCTGTGTGGAGTTTGCATGTTCTCCCCGTGTCTGCATAGGTTTCCTCCAGGTACTCCGGTTTCCCCTACCACGAAAAAAAATTTACAATGTCAGAGGGACCGTTGGCGCAGACGTGTGTAGTCGCGACGCGCTTCTGTCAGTCTCCCCCAGGGGAAACTGAAGCTACTCACGTAGTTTACCATCACTGAGTATGGAGTGAATGTAAAATGCTCTCATGTAAAGCGCTTGTGACCATGTCTGTGAAAGGCGCTATAGAAATAAAGATCTTCTTCTTCTTAACTTTTACCTAAAGGCAAGGGTTCTTGTCTGGTGAGTCGGGACCATAGATATAATACTTAGAGATACAGTAGATGAAGACCTATTCAGCCCCATTCATAGTAAAGGTCTTCTGTGAGACTTACATGGCCACTTAATTTCCTCCTATGCAGCCTGTTCCTTAAAAGGACAACCAGGCGGGAAGCCCAGAGCTTGACTCAGTCAATGCACTGAAAAGGCTTCCACAATTTCAGGCTGATATACAGAAAACAGCGTGGTTAAAAATATTGTACCTACCCCAGCGTTGTCACATGGGTCATGGCATTAAAAAAAAAACTATTTGGAGCCAGGCTTTTAAGCTGTTCTAGGGAGGTTTGAAGTCCCATTAGAATCCTGTTTCCAAAGTGTCTCTTCTCTTGGAGTCACCCCTGGCCACAAGGGGGTGGTAATACATCAATGTCAGATCCCCACCATGAGGACCATAGAGAAGTACGTTCCTCGTCCATTTTTCAGGACCCAAAAGTGGGTTGCAGAACAATTGTTAGTGCGTTCCATGAGCCTTTGACAGAATACATTGCTTTCAATATTTTGTTCACAAAGTCTTAAAACACCACATAATGTGTTCAAATGACTGCTTGTTTTTGTCAAGAATGTTTATGGTGTGATTAAAGCTTATTCAACTATAATAAATTTCCTTGGGCAAGACACTTCACCAAACTTGCCTCCAGTGTCTGCCTATATTGGTGAATGAATGAGAGAGTGAATGGGTGACTGGTTCTTTGCTGTAAAGCGCTTTGGGCCTGATGAAGGTAGAAAAGCGCTATTTTTTTAAATGTATGTATCATTTGTGGGTGAAATACCATATTTTATTATTATATATACAAATTAAATGTGTATCTGGGTCATGGCTTATCATTCTGGGGTGATGGTGGGTCCCGGCGCCATAACAACTGAGAATCACTGCTTTCAGGTTTACTTATTTCTTGTTTTGTTTTAGTATTTTTGACAACATTTAGCAGATCTAGGCCACTATCCTCAAGCTCCATCAGTGATGTCATCTAAAGGCTCTTTTATACTTCAGCGACAGCTCCGCAATCAGGTGCTGGACGCACGTGGGAGCCAATCAGGGAGTTTGCGACAGGTGCATCTGCCGCTGAGGTGCACCTGCCGCACAAGATGACGCCGCGGCAGGTGCTGCAGAACACAAGTGCCGTGATTGATTGATTCATTCGCAAACCAAGGAAACACACCACAAACTCCTTCAGTCTCCCTCTTTGAAGTTATTTTTCACAAATATATTGTTCCTATGATTTAGTCCAACAACAGAGCCCCCAGGATCATTCGGGCGCTCAAACCCCTCCACCACGTTAAGGTGGCGGTTCCAGGAGGGAACTGAGAATGTATCTTATTAAATCAGAATTTGGGAAATGAAAAAATGTTTTAAAAAAAACTATTGACTGTGTGGAAACATGGAGGCAGGCGGCTAACTTTAGGAGCAGTCTCTGGTGCCATGGCAGTGGGATAACTTCTGATAGTCTACCTTTTCAATCCGGTGTGAGGGAGATTGTAAAGCGGGCGGAGAAGGATCAGGCAAACTGGCTTCGCCATCAGAAGAATCCTCGAAACGAAACACAAAGGGGTCATTTACCAAGCGTTTGCTCGAGTGCGACATGCCGACAAATAGGCTTGTTTTCGCTAATTCGTTCCTGTTTTGATAAATAACCTCCAAAATGAAAGTCGTAAATGTATTGATACGTCCCTCAGACCTTGTTGTTTGTCCCGTACATTGCACATTTTTCCTGGTGCTCCTTTCAAGGCCGCCCTCTCTGAATTTGTTTGTTGCTGTTTCTGTTTTGGTCTCGCAGATGGAATTTCACACAGGAGTCCTCGTTTCCTGAAGACCGCAGGAGTCTTCTGTCCCATCAACCTTCCAATCTGCGGCTGGCCTCCTGTGCCCTCAATCCATTATGCAGCCGCTTGTTAGTCTCTGCGGGCTTCAGAAAATATACACATTCACCAAAAGCAACCTCATATGTGTGGCGGAAATTTCCCCGACGAGGCCCCGTTTTTCAAGCGCAAAGGCAAAATGCGGCCGATGGAATGCATGAGGGCAATAAGGCAGTGCCATGCAGTTTGTTATTTGCTGGAACAAAATGTAAAAACACAGAGCCCCCGTAAGGAAAATAGTCTAGAGGTCTAGAAAAATCATGCTCCAAACCCAGTCTTCTATTTTCTGTAACAATATTACTGTTATTCTTCCCAGTGTGAGTAATTCTAAATGATGGAAGATCTTTGAAAGTAGATGTAGGGGACAGTTGTCCTGTCGCCACATTGCATCCACTGTGTCTTTGTCTCCTGTTTGCCTAATGATTTTGGATGTTACATACTGTGATTGAATTTATTCTTGCAATGTTTGTACAGTTTAGCTCTTTCTAACTCAAACCAATATATCGAAGTGATCACTTTATATGGTCTTTTTTATATATACTGAAAAAGAAGTAGTTTATGTCCCGATTTGGGCGGGGGCAGCATTCTCTTGTTCTCTACTACTGTAGTTTCAGATGGGGAATTAGGTGCAACATGAAGACAAAAAGTCACATGCTATTTTCATGGAAACTCTGAGCTCTGCAAGTCAACACCGTGGTCAAATAGAGTTTCTGGAGTAATCAAAAAGACAAGAGGAATAACGCTGCGCAAAATGAAGCCTGGAGACAATTTCCCTCGTCGATCCATAAAGTTTGTTCATGTGTAAATCTAAGCTAAGGGTGGCTAATACTATCAGCAGTGCTGTAGTAAACACAGTTTGAGAGCAGAACTGAAGAAAATGAAGCGCTTCAGCTGTAGAAACAATAACGTTCAACAGGATTACTGAATCCAGTGAACAAAGCAAAACTACTTCCATAGGTATTTACAGTATTGGGTCGGGCAGTACCATAGACTGTAAAAAAGAATAGACAGTTCCTCCTCACTCCTCCCCGTTTACCACAATGACCACGTTCGTGGGGGAAATCATGGCGGATTTACAGGCTCCTCCTCTCCAGCTCTGACGAAGCATGTTCCTAAAAAGGGCATAAGGGCGGGATCTTGACTGTAGACCCGGCCCTCGCGGGGCGTGTAATGGGCGTGTATTTCTGTTGTAATCGCACCCATGGCCAGGCAGCGACGTAAGTTGTTTTTAACGTGTCTAAAGTCCAATGCATTCCAATGGGGGAATAGCGGCCATATGGAGGTACTACAGCAAAGGTGGAGCAATGGCGGCCTCCAGTGTCGTAGTCAAAAAGCAGAGCAGTCAGCGGCCATTGGGCAGTACAGGCTGAAAGGAGCAATAAGGAAGAAGAGTGCTCTGCCATGTTGTAATGTTCCCTTATGATAATGCTTGTAAAGTAGTATTTGACTTGATTTACACAGTTTCCTCTTGCCTTTGGTCGTTTTTTCCTTGTTTCTCCTTCAGTTGAAATAAAGCTCAAAGTGCTTCCTTTATTTTATGGCCTATAATCAAACATTGGCTCCATTCTGCATTTAAAGTGTGTGCACTGCGGCTGTTTTACTAAATCATTCTCCCACTTTACCCAGTCAACTGTAGCTGTGTGTTTTGGTGAGGAAACATTATAACATGGTCAACAGGTCAAGTCAAATTTGCCTGATTTGTCCCCTTTAAAGAAAGAAGATAAAAAGGTGTGCAAACACATCTAAATAGCAAATAAGCACCTATGAGCTAAGTTTGTCCTTCATGGGCACCTGTAAAAACAAGATAAGTACACCAATGGGGCCTTAAATGTTTGTTTAGCACGGCACACAAACAGCCGAGTGTTTTTAGGAAGGCCATTAACCACTATCGACTGTGCACTCTGTTTGAAGCTGTAGAAAACGTGCGTGTTGCACCCGTGTTCAGGTACTTTCTGGTCAGAAGAATGTGCCAGCCTAATCACATGACATGGCCAGAGCATCCTCCAATGGAATTACGTAATAACCTTGCTCACACAAAAACACAATGGGGTCAGAGAGAAAATCTATACGGCGCATTCCCTCGGACGCACAGGCAATTGCTCCCTAAATGAGAAAGGTGGTTGGTAGTTATTTATTTCTATGCGGTTTGGGAGAATATGTTAGGGGAAAATCAGCTGTATTTGGCATCAGTCCCAGGCTGCTGAGGATCTGTGCACACCAGCTCTCCGAGGTCCTCAGCCACATCTACAATCTGAGCCTCAGCCTGGCGAAGGTCCCTGTCCTGTGGAAGACCTCCTGTGTGATGCCGGTTCCTAAAACAGCGCACGCCAGGGAACTATTTTCCAGCTTGCACTCACTATTTAGCTCCTGTTTGGAATAGTGAACAAATGAGTCACTGGTGAATACTGACTGAATGAATCTGCCGTCACATGATTAGCATGTGGCTCATTTTTACCAACGAGACTGAACACTCACCCATATTTTGATTGTATCAAGTAAATAAAATCAGGTCGTGGACTGGTTTGACAAGTTCCATGTGGTGAGAGATGGACACACATTTAGGATAAAGATAACTGAACATATAACACAGAAGGGTTCACTCTGGCAGAGTGTCCATTTCTGCCGGCATCTAATAGACTATGTCTGGTCAAACATGTGATTTATCAAACTACCGTAACTAAACTACATGCAACAAAATGGCCTTTCAAATCAAGTGTATGAAAAATACTTTTCTTTCCTTGCAACGCCCCTCATAATTAACTGGCCTTAAACTGGCTTTATTTGCAAATTCACTTTTTAAATCCCTTCTCCAGTCCTGATAAAACAGGTAAAGCTCAATTTTAACCAGACATTAATACCTTAATAGAATCGTAATATTTTTTGTATTTTGCATAGTCCTATTGAAAGTATCAATTAAATTGTGTGGATAGAACCATGGACCGAGGGCAGCAGAGTTGATGAAAATATTGTAATTATAAGGATTACAGAGCGGGTTGGCCCTGCACCGCCCGTGACCTTTCCACAAACCACACACATTCTTCTGGAGAATTAACGAAGGCAGTTTGCTCTTTCCGACCTCATGGTGTAATTGCTGAATATTATTTCAGCACATGGCACTGTGCTCGTGACAGGAGTGTTAAGTATGAGAAAGTCTCAATCCTGATAAAATAAAGACTGTGTTCACTAGAGTGCTGTGGTACAGTCGTGAATAAAGTAGAACACTTTCAGCAACTTATGAAAAACACTTCACCAAACGAGTTCTATAGATTGTATCAGTCAATTCAATGTCATTGGCAATGTGTGGTCTGTCCCACCGGCAAATTCCCAAAATAAAAAGTAATAATCCATGCATTCATTAAAGGCCCTGATTTGATGTGTACAAGAAAAAGTTTATTTGGCGCTGATCTTGGATTAAGTATGCCTTGGCCATAGGGATAGGTACCGAAACCCGGTATCACCACGGCCCCATGGGCGAAGAGTGCCGGTCCACTTGGACGGATAAGCTCCAGCTTTAACGGTCCTCTTAATGGGGTAGCTGCCTTAATTTGCTTGATCGTTTAAAAAAAATTATAATAATGTAAACATTTTAAAATATATAGATATATATAATATATATATATATATTTATATTATTTTACATCGCATATTAAATGTATGTGCAAATTGGAAATAAATTGGGTCAACATATATGCCTAGACTATATTGTCCATATACAGTAGCCCCTCTCTATATAGGCCATATAACGTTTTTGCCTTGTAAAGGCAGCAGTCAGTGAAGTCTTGTTGTGAATCGTTTGGTTCCACCCCTCACCTTCATAGAGCCACAGTGCTGTCTGCAGGGGGAGCGTCGCCCATGGCTCTCCTCTAATCTCCATGACTTGATTAACTCATTACCATGACTCATGGCGAGCACTGCCAACCGCAATTACAGCTGCACGGCGAGCATCGCCGTGTCCTTGGCCCCTGGTTCCTCTGCCCGACGCGCTTTAGCAGATTTCACTCAGTGATTGACATATCAATACGCGCCCAGGTGGATTAAATGCCCTCAATCAATATCCACATCGGCGCTGCTCCTCAGCCCGGACCACGCAACACACCTTGTCAAGAGCACAGGGCTGCAGGCGGCGGGACGTTAGCGAGGGACTATGCGCTCGGCAGGAAATGACGGAGATGCTGATTTTTATGTCCAAGATAAAAGCACTATAGGCTGCCTGAAGCTGCGCAGATACAATCCAATGAAGGTGTGGCAAATGTCATCAGGTGGTTGGGGCTAGTCCTCACTGATGGGGCGATGTGTCCATAAATGTGGTTATAGAGATATGGAGCAGGGATATGGATCAAACCCAAAGATAGAATATGATAACAGATTCCTGAAATGTCAAGAGTCACTACATGAAGACCGGTAATTTCGAATTCTGCTCCCGTTCGGGGTGCTGTTCTGCGCAGATAACACGATGTCACAGCCAGGCAACTATATCTCTAAAAGGGTTTGAAGATAGAGCTACGCAATGTGGAGAAATACTGCCATTAGATCTGCAATTTATATCTTTTTGAATCAAGACACAGATTCGAAGTGCACTTCAAAAACATATCCAGGAGCACAACATTTGAGAAAAGACTGAAATATGAACTGGTCAGCTGAATACAGGCATAGCATATTTTTCATAGCATATTTGTACTACTCTAAACTACAGGGCTAGCAGGTTTTATATCTAAGACCCCACCGCCCAAAAACCTTTCTGCCCCTCAGATATTCAAACTTTTAACAGGTTACCTTTTGGGTATGTTAAACCTGCTCTATGTTGGTTTGTTGGCTCCTGAGAATGATTCTTAAACTTTGCAATAATCATTTTAAGACAAATTCGTATTTGTCAGCTCAGTCCTCTGCTTCCTATAGTGATTTCAGCTGTTAATTGTATGTCAGGTTCCAGGAGAATCCTCTTCTATGAGAACAGGGCACGCACATGGCCCTGTTACGCCACACAATCCCGGCACACGCTCCATTGTACCAGCCGGGGAATGATAATTCAATTGCAGTGGCAGTGGGCTCTGCGTTATCGGCCTGAGTGACAGTGGTGTGAAGACAGGCGCCCACTCTCGCATTTGTGCGCACTGCTGTTAAGACTCTATTGTTAATGTAGCAGAGAGGGACGGCGGTACGGCCGGGGGACAGCAGGAGGTGGTTTGGAGGGGTTACAGATGCTGCACAGTAGAGGTTTCAACATGTAGGAAAACACAATGGAAAGAGCTATCGGGCGGGACGGGAGTAAAGCGGGTAGAGCTCGTGCTTCAAAGCTACAAAGACCCATGTATGTTCATTAACATGCACTGTCCCGATCAAATAAACCAATAAATAAAATAATAAGCTGCTTTGATGGAACAGTAGAGGAACAACCTATGAATCCACAACTCCACACATGCTATATTCCATGTTGGTCTGTGGCCACATGACGTTCTTATGCACACATTTGTTCTTAAGGCCTTCTTAGGAAGGTTTTTGGCATTCACAAAATGTGTTCTTACCTGAAAATGTAATAACTAAGAACAAATCCTAAGAACAGCCAGGAGGACTCTTACGAACAAAAACATCTTCTGTTATGTTCACGATCATTCTCCTGATGGAACTCAACATTCTGAGTGATACATATTTGTACATATTAAATCATGTATTAATTAATTCAAGAATGTAAATAAATTACAAATGCCTTTATTCAGAAATAAGTTGGTAATATCACTTGTACTTTTAATAATGGCAGTAAAGTACCAAAGTGTTACAGCAAAAACATTTGAACGCTGCCGTTCACAAATAGCATTAAATGCGCAGCATTCATGTTAGACTGTTTGATAAAGACAGTATTGTGATATTATGAAGGTGCACGCTTCGCTCGTGGAGCTACGCGGTAATGGCCACTGCCGTAATGAGAGCAAATTCTCCTGGTGCCCAAAGGTTTAAGTGGCTCCCTGAGCACGTGGCGCCGTTGGCTGTGATTTTTTTCTTTGGGGGTTTTGTTAGTTATTAGTTTTGGATGTGTTTATCCGTTCATATCCTCCTCTGGGTGCCTTTTGCACACAGCACACTTTTTGTCCTTTTATGGTGAATAATAGGTGGTGACAAATGCTAATAATTAGTCCTCACACGCACGAGCTTCAAAGTTTCACTAAACTCAGAACAAAGCAAAGGATTTTCCTAATTTAAGAATGTCGTGAATCTGGCGCAGTTTCCTGACACTGCCCTTGTAAGTATGGAAGATGTTCATGAATGAGGCCCAATGTCCTTTAGCAGTTTGAAAACAGGAAAAGTCCCCAGGCTTTGAGCAAATCTCATAATCTTGATGTAAAGGTAACTTCCCTATAGCATGCATACACCTTTGTGAAACCTGACGTAAACCCTCATTACTAGCAGACTCCTTCTGAGCAACATTTTTCTGTGTAACTTCCAAACTGCTCTGACTTCACAGACTGAGTGTAGCGCCCCCTAGAGACGCTGTGTTGGGCATATGGATGTCTCCGCTCTGCCTGGAGGGGGTCTTTGTCTCTATCCTGTGGGACAATGCTGGGCTCCTGTTAGTGTCTCCAGCCTCGCTCCTCGTCTATCCTGCATGAGTGTGTCAGGGGGCCTTTGTCTGCACGACCCCGGGCTCCCAACGCAGAGCCGAATGTGCCGTAATTAAGACACAAACAGTTTTCCACAGAGGGAGCTGTCAGCCGATACCTCAGAAGACAGTAATGAGCCAACTAAGAAGATGCTGTACTACGCAGTAGTACTAAATGAAGAGTATAGTATTTACAGTAGGTATCGTTCAATGGGAGTATTACATGTGTCACAGGAGAGTGGTTCAGAAAAAAATCTATACATTTTTAGCTTTTGCTAAACATTACTGATATAAATATGAGAAAAAAAGGTATTGCAAGATAGTAAGGCATTTAGTGCATAAACATTTCCAAAATTACCGATATTTTCAGCGACAAAATCTAAATAATGGATAAACCCTAGGGGTGGGAGATATTGACAAAAATGAATATCTCGATATCAATATTTAGACGATATTTTTGCAATCCTTCATAGAAATGTCTGCAGACTGGCTGCATGGCTTCATCTGACCTATTGTTGTTTAAAATTACAAGTACATAAAGATATGAGACATTATTGATTTAAACATGAATCAAGTTACTGTACTAAATATCTATTGAGGCATTATGGGCAGTTTTTTTTTAACTTTTCGGCAATGCTCAGTGTTATGCGTTTACCTGTGCCACCAGAAACATTGCAGATCTGAATCCTCTCCCCTCTCTGCTCTGCTTGGCCTCATCTGTACTCCTTTGTACTGTTCGGATCATCCTCGTTCTATATCTAATGTCTGAAGTAAACAAGCTTTCAGTCCCGGAGTGTTAGATCATAGTTGATTCCATTTGAAGGAGTAAGTTTGAGAGAAAAGTTAAAAGCCGGGCGATGGGCCGGTGGAGAGGCAGTCTCGCTCATATCAGTTGAATATGATGTGAGCAAAACTATATTTGTATCTAATTACCAGCCTGATTTATTAAGCTTTGAATCCTCAAAAAACAAGGCAACATTTGAGTTTTTATATATATTTTTTCACTTATGATTAGCTTATTCAAAAACTAAACATGATCCAAAATCCCCTTTGAAAAAAATCTTTGTACAAATTACAAAATAAAAATATACATTTAAACCTGGGTTTGTTAGGAGGTGGGAGATATATCGTTTAAGAAGAATAGAAAAAATCTGCACAACTGCGTTTTAGCTCCCAAGAATGGTTTTATTTTGTACTCAGAGTGGTGTGAGTACAAATTAAAACCATTCTTGGGAGCTAAAACGCAGTTGTGCGGATTTTTTCTATTCTTCTTGCATGTGTTACCTTTTTTGATCCAGCACACTGCTCAGTCAGGGATGTGCGCGTTTTTTTGATTGTGCTACAGATATATCGTTTAGACAATAATATCCAAATTGTTGTCTGGACAATATGTAAAATTAAGATATCGAATATTTCATAATTTGTACAATCCAACCCCCAAACATGAAAAGTTGACGAGAAAACACAAGGACTTCTTACCCGTGTGTTATGACGTTTCTTTGATTGAGCAACAATCCAAAAACATAAAGAGTAAAGCCGATGTACGATTAATAAAATAGCTGCTAGAAATGAAAAAATATGCGTTGTTTGCGGGAAAACTGAAGTCGGAAGTTAAAGCTTTTTTCTTAAATGTCTGTGACGTCCTCAAGTGGCGAGCTTCGTGATTGCATCAATAGAAAATGGTGTTGTATAATGAGTCCAAAAGATGGAATACATTTTCCCAAGAGGTCCACCGGTATAGCCTCAGAACAGGGCTTCTTTTAACTTTTAGAAACACTTTTATTTTTTTATATATTTTTATTTCATATGGGGAACTGACCATAATGCCTAAATAGATATTTAGTACAGTAACTTGGTTCATGTTTAAATCAATAATGTCTCATATCTTTACAGTATGTACTAGTAATTTTAAACAATAATAAGTCAGATGCAGCAAGTCAAAAGACCAACTGGACCTTCTTTGCCAGTTTGCACACATTTCTCTGAAGGATAGCAAAAATATTGTCTGAATATTGATATCGAGATATTGAAAAAAAATATCTCGGGAGAACTTCCGGTGCGGCAATGGAGGCGGCTGCGTAGAACTACCGCTCCCGGACTTTTATTAATTTTCAAACCCCTAAAACTCGTATTACTAAGAAGACAAGTAACTACATACAAATAACAAGAAGGGGTTATGGTGAGAAACAAGTACGGCAGACGCAAAACCAAGAAACAGGCTGAAGTTACGGCTGAAAGAGATACCAAAGAAAGTGAAGCTAACGAAGATAGCGACACTCTGGCTAGTGCTAAAGCTAGCAAGAAGGACGACATGGAAGAAGACGAAAATGTGGATTTAAAGACGATACTTTTGGAAATTAGGGACTTTAGAAAGGAAAATACGCAACAGTTTGAAGAGGTGAAGGCCGAAGTTTATAAAACTAATTCGAGACTCGAAGAAGCTGAGGGCCGTATTGTAGACACGGCGGAGCGGGTACAAACGATGGAGGACGTTGTTACGGAGCTACTACAACTTCAGTCCAAGCTACAATCTCAAATTACGGAACAAGAAGGACGATCTCGGCGAAACAACGTCAGGATATATGGCGTAATTGAAAAGGAAGAGGGAAGTGCACGGAATATGATAGACTTTGTTGAGAAGTTTTTGAGGGAAAATCTCCAGCTACCCTCGACACTGAACCTACACATTGAACGAGCACATCGCGCCCTGGCCGCGGTTCCTCCGGAGGGTGCCCCGCCTCGATCCATTGTTGCGCGTTTTCTGAGCTACAAGACCAAGGAAGAAGTACTCAAAAAGGCCTGGGAAATTAAGGGTTTCCAATGGAAGGGGAGACAGATCAACCTGGATCATGATTATGCACCCGACGTCCTTAAACAGAGAAAGGCGTATACGGAGGCTAAGAAGATTCTCAAACAGAGAGGGATACGGTTCCAGACTCCCTTCCCAGCAAAACTGCGAGTGTTCTACACGGACGGAACAATACTCTACAACACACCTGAAGATGCAACAAGGGACATGCTAGATAAGGGACTACCTGTCACTATCTACAAACCACCAGAGTCGCTGCTATCACGGATCCAAAAAACTACGTGGACCACAAAAAGGGACAAGAGAGGAGCTCGAAGCACACCAGAAGACCAAGGACTACCGGGTCGAAGCACATCAGAAGACCAAGGACTACCGGGACCATCGTCCATCAAAGATAGACTATAACAGTACAGGAGAGATTCACTGTAAATACAATTCTATTGCAAACATGGTGTAAAATACCCAGCCACAGGTAACACAACAACTTTCCGTTGGACTACTCAGAGTGCGTTTTTTTTATTTTGTATTATTATTATATATATATATATATTTTTTTTTTTTTTTTCTTCTTCCTTCCTCTGAGTATTTGTAATGGAGAAATGGAGACAATATAATGACAAAGGGGGAGGGGAGGAGAAGAAAAGGGGGAGGAGGAGAGGGAAGAGGGGAAAAAAGCCAAATAGATTATGGCCGTATTTTTATAGATTCCGGGAAAAACAAGTTCATACGCAGTTTGGGAGAATTGCGCGACGAAGACTCTCAATCAGGGGGCCCACTACCAAGCAAGTGGCTGATCCCCCTAGGGCCTATTACACCAGGTCTTATAGTTTTTTTTTCTTTTTTTTAAAAACCCCATTAATGGTAATCTTATTTTATTTTATTGTTACTCGTTCATCTGTTTTGTTAGCTGTGGTTCAAGGCAGCAATGTTCGGACAAGTGGTATTGCTATGTTTACTCTGACGACAATGTTTAGTCCTAAAAATGACAGACATTAACCAGACTGTTAATATCCTCTCCTTTAATGTAAATGGAATTGTCAACTCTCATAAAAGATCTAAGATATTATCAAAACTAAAGAAAGAAAAGGTACATGTGGCTCTTCTTCAAGAGACACACTTGTCAGATCAAGAACATAAAAAACTAGAACGGGGCTCTTATAAGTATGTTTATGCATCATCGTACAATGCAGGGCACCGTAGAGGGGTCGCTATTCTGATATCACGACAAATTTGTTTCTAATATATATCAGAAAAAAGGGACAAGGAGGGCCGATATGTAATGGTGAAGGGGAGAGTTGGCGGATTTCCAATAAAAAAATTGTGTGTATATGCACCACCTGGGAGTGACTGGGTCTTCTATAAGCAGTTGTTTGAGTTAATGGCATCTGAAACTGAAGGAATGTTAATATGTGGGGGAGACATGAATGTACGATTATCTAAATTAGATAGCTCCAAGACAGATATAGTGCAGCAAAAATCATTAATAAGGAAAATAAATAGTATTATGGATGAAACAGGAATTCTGGACATATGGAGAGATTTGAATCCCTCTAGAAGGGACTACACGCATTTTTCTGCTCCCCATTCTACATACTCAAGAATTGATAATTTCTTCACATTCAGTAAGGACAGACACAAAGTTAAAACTTGTGATATTGGCACAATTGACCTATCAGACCATTCTCCCGTCTACCTATCGATATGTATAAATGAAATTAGTAAATCAACAACGTGGAGACTTAACTCAAGTATTCTAAATGACCCAAAAATAAAAGTTCACTTTAAAAAAGAAATTGAACTTTCTTTTCAGGAAAATGACATGGGGGATGTAACACCGTCGGTGCTGTGGGATGCCTATAAAGCGGTCAAAAATTATTGCCTACACTTCCTGGATTAAAAAACAGAAAAAAGACAAACTTGAAAAACTACAACTGGATCTTAAGGAATTACAAAGACAACATAAAAACACTTTAGACGACGACAAAAAACCCTAAATTAAACGACTACAAAATGATATTGACGCTATATACTCTGATGAAACACAAAAAAAGTTTATTTTCATCAAGCAAAACTACTATGAAGCAGGCGGAAAATCATTAAAATGGCTAGCTTTCAAACTAAGAAAGCAGCAAGCAATCTACAAAATAAAACACCCAAAAACTGACAATATACACAATGATATTACCGAAATACAGCAATGTTTTGAAACGTACTATAAGGATTTGTACTCCCAGCCTGAGCTAAATAATGATGAACAGACTGAAACGTTTTTAAATTCTCTGAATCTCCCCAAAGTCACAGAACAAGAGAATAATATGCTAATTAAAGAAATTTCGGACAAAGAAATCAATGCAGCAATTACGAGACTAAAACCACAGAAAAGTCCAGGAACCGATGGTTTCACTTGTGAATGGTATAAGGCCTATAAGGAGGAATTAATTCCAAGACTAAAAGCAGTGTACAATTGGGTACTAAAAGGAGGAGAAACTCCCCCCTCATGGAAAGAAGCGACTATCACAGTCATTCCAAAAGAAGGAAAAGATAAATTGAGCTGTAGCAACTACCGGCCAATATCAGTCCTGAACCTCGACTATAAAATATTTACATCCATAATAGCCAGACGACTCGATGATATCATACCTAAACTTATTAATCTGGACCAAACTGGTTTTATCCGCCAAAGGCAGACCCAAGACAGCATACGAAGAACTCTTCATGTAATACATCACATAAAAAAGAACAACATGGAAGCAATGCTGATGGGTCTAGATGCTCAAAAAGCGTTCGATTCGGTGAAATGGTCTTTCCTTTATAAGGTGTTAAATAAGTTTGGATTTCATCACACAGTAATTAATACAATACAATCAATCTATAATAACCCAACGGAAAAAATTAAAATAAATGGCAGTTTGTCCAAACCATTCACTCTTGAAAGATCTTGCCGCCAAGGCTGCCCCCTCTCACCAACCTTATTTACTTTATTTATAGAACCTCTTAGCCAATACATAAGGCAAGATAACCAAATCAAAGGGATTAAAATGCAGGGAGACGAGCAGAAGTTGTCCCTGTTTGCTGACGATATTTTAATTTATTTAGGCCAACCTAACCAATCTTTGCCTAGATTAATGATGATATTAGAAGAATTTGGATCATTATCAGGTTATAAATTGAATATTCAAAAAACCCAAGTCATGACCTTTAACTGTCAACCCACCACTGAACTGGTAAATAAGTACAATCTTAAATGGAACAAAGATTCCATGAAGTACCTGGGGGTGATATTATGTAGAGACGTTAAAAAGCTTTTTGAAAAAGATTATGGCCCATTAAATTATATAAATAAAATCTGATTTAACAAAATGTCTTATACCAACCTTAGGGCTAATCAATAGAATAGAATCAATAAAGATAGGCATATTACCACGATTACTCTATCTTTTCCAAACCCTCCCCATTGAAGTCTCAAAACAACAATTCCCAGAATGGGATAAAATAATATCCCGGTATATATGGCTAGGCAAAAAACCCAGGGTAAGATACAGCACTTTACAACTGTCAAAGGAAAAGGGAGGCTTGTCTTTGCCGTGTTTGAGGGACTACTACCACTCTGCCCAGTTAAGACCATTGGTTTGCCTATGTGATCCGCTGTTTAGATCTAGGTGGAAAGATATAGAGGAGCGAGCCTCAAATGGCCCCCCTATTCAAGCAATGATAGCCGACGAGAAATTACAGTCACATCTCAAGGACCCTGACAATCCTTGGATAAAATTAGTGTTTAAGATCTGGAATGGGGTGTGCAAGGAAAACAAATTAGGTAAGGCTAAAATGATGTTAAGATGGTGTGCCTTCCATACACAATTTCCACCTAACTCTAATGATATAAGATTCCAAGAATGGACATCAAGGGGCCTCACCTCTTACTTCACATTTAAACCATAAAGGGAAGCTGGCAGATTTTCAAACCCTTAAGACAAAATATGGCCTAAATAATCAAGATATTTGCAGGTGAGAAACAGATATAATAAAATTGTAGGGAATAGTGTCGAGACTAAGGATTACAAAATCTTAAACATATTTCAAATGACCTATAACACAAACAGCATGGTTCAGAGAATTGTTGCAAGGTTTTACCAAGGATTCCAAGTTAACAAATCTAAAAATACCTGGTATGTTAAAAAGAAATGGGAGAAAGAAACAGGTTTATTAATAGATGATGAAGAATGAGAATCAATATGTAAAATGCAAAGGAAAACAACTTGTTCACCTAATTGGCGAGAGTTTGGTTGGAAAAATGTGATACGCTTTTTTATTACCCCGGCCCAAAAAAAAACGTCAAAACATAGGAACTAGTTGTTGGAGACTATGTGGTAACTCGGACGCTACTCACTATCATCTATTCTGGACCTGTCCCAAAGTTACACAATTTTGGCAAGAGGTTCACAAATGTTTGGAAAAGGTTCTTTGTACTCGTATTCCCTTTGATTTTCTGTATCTATACCTAGGTTTAGAAATCCCAAATATAACGACTCAAGCAGATAAATATTTAACAAGAATCATTTTAATATCAGCGGAAAAAACTTTGACTAGAAAATGGCTTCAAGCAGACACACCAGGAATTCAAGAATTGTACAATACCGTTTACCAAATTTTTGTGATGGAAAGACTTACTATGTTTCTGAGACTTCAAGGGGATACTTTTAACAGGTATTGGGTTAAATGGACCCAGTATATTAAAGAGTTAAAAAGGGATTTTGTCTAAATAATTAGCTCACCTTATTAAAATATTATGAGGGGAAACATTTGCATTAAGACTATCTGTCGTAATCATTTTCACTTGCCCAACTGTTAGTTCAACTTTAATTGAAGTTTAATTGTTACTTTAATAACAGTACAAAGCATACAAATGTTTGTAATTTTGAAATATTGTAATGCTCTTATGTTTGTTGTTGTGCTATTCTGTGCAAAATCAATACAAATATAATATTAAAAAAAAGAAAAAAAAATATCTCGATACCACCCCTAGTCTCTCCCGTTTTAAAGTATGTTATCCATTCAGATTGTGTTTTCTATCTTCTCCATCACTTTCTCTTTTGCTCCTCTCTCTCCCCCTCTTCCACCTCTCATCCCTCCTTCACAAACCCTAATGTCCCCCATGGGGAGAATCCATTATTTATATCTATGGAGGGGCCCTTTCAGTCCGATGGCGCGGCCCCTGTCCATTACCCCTAGGCCAGTGGGTATAGATTGAATATCTGTAGCCCTCATGGTGATAACTCAAACAGGCGCTGGCTGCAGCTGTGAACAGTTCAGCGGAACACAGTCAATCTGCTGATGTGCTGCAATCAGGCCCGGCTCACCCATGGGTGAGGGGCAGGCGAGGAGCACAAACCCGTCTAAGGAGAATAATGTTCACCTGGTAACAGAGGGAGCCGAGGTGCTAAAAAGACAATAGCATCCAGTTTTATCCAGTGCAACTGTTTTCTCATTCATGATGCTTTGAGTGAATTTCATTACCCCGCAAACCCCTTCCGTATGTGGGGGGGAAAACATTTTGGTGGTTACTACCGAGAAGAAGCCAAATCATACAAAGTAATTGTTAGGCTAAAAAAATAAGTTGAAGTTAGGTTAAAATAAGTTACAGTATATTCTGACCTTTGTGCACATTATAGGTTTCTTGTTGGCCAAACATACGGAGTCTGTAGATTTCCCCATTATCCTTCCATGTAGAGACTTTCTGGAATGCAGGATGGAATGTCAACTTATCAAATCAGCAGCATGCCAGGGAGTGGGACGCTATATCCACGGGTGTCCGTAATACATCCATGTGTTATGAGATCATTTGAGTCCTACAGTGATTTTTCGAGGCAGTCCTAGCCCCAGATCAAACACCGGACATATTCTCTAGAAAATAACATTTGTCTGGCACATTCATATTTTGGGGCTGTTTTTCTTCCCAAGCATCTGAGCTCCCCAAAATTGTGCTGGCGTCCTGATCTGTCCATCAGAATGGATACAATGTGAAGGGCATACAAAGATTCTGTCTTGAGAAAAGTTCTCACATTTAAACTGAGAGCACTGTATCATTTAATACATATTATCTAGCTTTAAGATATTTCCTTTCAGAGTGGTGAGCAACATGTGTGAATGTAAACTCTATAAACACCAGCTACACCTGTCCTCCCAAATGACTATAGCAATTAACAATCTCTGCCCATCTGAGACCACCGGGAATGCTGGGAAATGTAGTACACAAACAGAGAGTGCACGGTACAGGTGAGGTCTCCCCAGTTCAGCGGGTAACATCATCTGCGGCTAATTCACCAGGAGGCCATACTGCTCTGCCATCTGTGATCGAGTCGTCGCGTAAACAATCGGCCAGAGTCCATAGATAATGATTACAGATGACTTCATCACTGGGGCGTGTGGGGACATCTGCGGAGGAGCTGTGTAACACCTCTCACTGCATGAGAAGGCTCATTCATACTTCATGAGCTGCAAGAACTCTGTTCTTACATGGAAATGTCTTGTAACTGATAACATTTCCATGGTTAAAAGGAACAAAAATACTTCATTTTGTTCTTGCAGCTCTCGATGTAGGGACAACGTTCTTGCATCTTATGAAATATGAATGAGCCTTCTAATGCAAGACCAACATTTGGCAGAAATGTTTTCTTGGGCCAAGTTTATCAGAAAGGGTCATTCCGTGCCAGGTGACCCTCCTGATTTGGATGAAACTTGTTTTTGAGTTCCTCCACATGTGCAATGAACACACGCAAAGTGATTTGCTCTAACTCCCAATAGCTTTTATTTTTTAGACAATGTAAAAACAGGGCGTTGTAACCACCTTTTCTGCTTCCAGGGGCTTTTTGCGTTTGTGTGCACTTTTAAAGAGCTTTAGCTCAGTAATGGAAACATGTACAGGGCTAAGCTATTGTCATGTCTACTAAACATAGTTCCAGGAACAATCATCAAAAATGTTCTAGATTGTAAACGTTTGGATTTATAGGCTGCTTAAAATGTCAATGTTTGAATTTTTGATCCCCCCCCAAAAAAAAAAATTCAGGGGTGCTACAAAAGAAGTGCATGGAGTGATCATCTTCATATTCTAGATTTTACTTTATTAGGATATAACCTTGCTGCAGTAGAAGCAGGATGTCGATCGGATAAAGGGTCTTTGAGTTATAGCTTCACAAAGATGGGTCCTACTCAGAAAAGCTCAAAAATGGCCCTCTAGTATAGGGAGTCCATGGTCCTGCTGATGGCTGCACAAATTGGTAAAGTTCTTGTAGATTTGATATATTATAGATTTTATACACATTACTGCCACCATGAACACCCATCAGCTCCTCACACCTCTCTAGACACTCCAGCCCCTATAGCCCTACACTTTAGTGTTATAGTTTATGTTTTAGTCTAGTTTGTGAACCTGTTCCCAAACAATGGCAATACAAACTATGTTTCTGATATTGGCTAACAGCCCCATCACTGACGTAGAAATTCTTTTTTTAAATCTGAGGCTTTGCTTTCTTTATGTGATTTACTAGTGTGCTAATGTACAAATGGACAAGTGCAAATATCGAACGAGTACATTTCTTCAAGGACAGTATCTCTTCATTTGGCTTGCAGTGTACTAGTGTGTGTACACTTCCTCAAGCAGAACCTGAAGGTACCTGATAGGTACCAGCCTGGAAAACATGTTGCCTGTGTTTATGATCACTGGTACACTGGCAACATAATGCAAAGAAATGATGAAGAAAAGGATGGATTTGTAAACCTAATGAAACAAGAAAACATTTTCCTGGCTGCCAGAAAACCACCAAGACCATTTGTTTGTGCTGTGGACGTACTAGTGATGATCCACCATACTGACAGACGGTACAGACTGCAGAAGGAGGAGTTGAAAAAGATAACAAAAATGTTAAAAAAAAATGTGTAATCTTAAGAAATATGTATTTATTGAATATTCCTTTCAGATAGTATAATGAAGCTAGTGAGAATTCAAAGTGGAAGACATATCTGTAGTGTTTTTGAGGTAAACAAATCTATCTACATCCATGCAAAACTAATGTTATGTTCATTTGTACATGAATCTGCATTTATGTTGTTTACCTTGTCTTTTTTTATTTTAACAATGAATAGATGAATAGAAATGTACTTGTTTTTTGCAAATGAAAATCATTTGAGCTAGATAAAGAATTTCTGGCAAAAGACTGAATGATATGGCTTCTATCTGTGCCTCAGTAGTTGACTATGTTGTCAAATCTGTGCTGTAAATAAATACTTTAATGACCCCAATACACCATGACCAGTCTCCTGATAATGATACTTTTTTTTTTTACCAGTCATTTAAGTTAGAGTTGAACTCAGCCCATGACAAGTTTCTAATATTTTGTTTATAACTGATCTTGTTTTCTTTTCTTTTTCAGTCACAGTCATCAAATTTGTATCCAGAGATCATTAGGAAAAACAATAAAAAGCAATATTGGGCTTGCTGTTTGTACCTTTTCAAAATAAAAAATCCCATTGGATTGTTCTGCCTTTTGAATCGTTCGCCGACTAACAGGCTTTTCTTAAAGACAAAAACCTAAAAGAGAGTTCCAAAAGATTGTGGTGCTTTTATCAAAAGGGGAAAGATTTCTCCCCATGATTAGTCTCCTGGTGTCCCGCAGACATGTTTGAATTGGACAATCATGAATTTAATCTGAGTTTCCTTGTCTTCAATAAGGAGATCTGGCCCAACACTGACACGCTGAACTTTCTAACGATCCCAACTCACCAGAGCGACAGTACAGCTGAGAGAGACCTTTATTGGAAGAAAGGCAGTGGTTTCAGGGCTTGGCATTTACACAAACCCACTGACATTTGAATGATAAATGCATTGTAATATTTCGGCACCTATGACAGCATGACTATACACAAAGAAACAAACTCTCCATTTGAGGACAATCAATCCAGTCCATAAATATTGGGACATCGACTCAATTATTATCTTTTTGGCTCTATAAACCACCACAATCAATTTCAAATTAAACAACCAAAAGATAGGCGTGGCTAAGTCAACAGTTTGGAACATTATAAAAAAGAAACACCAAACACCAAAGCTGAAAAACACCAAAAGACCTGGAAGACCACGGATGACAGATGTGGTGGATGACCGAATAATTCTTCCCCGGTGAAGAAAACCCCAACAAAAGATCAGATTAAAAACACACTCCAGGAGGTGGGTGTATGTGTGTCAAAGTCAACAATCAAGAGAAGACTTCACCAGAGAGAATACAGACCATTAACCACAAGGTGTAAACCACTGGTGAGCCTCAAAAACAGGAGGCTGATTAGAGTTCGCCAAAAAACATCGAAAAAAGCCTTTACAGTTCTGAAACAACATCCTAGGACAGATAAGATCAACTTCTCCCAGAGTGATTTGAAGAGAAAAATATGGAAAAAGAAAGAAACTGCTCATGATTCAAAACATCCCACCTCATCAGTGAAACAGCATCATCTGGTGGGGGTTATGCCTTCCGGACTTCAGGCTAATTGACTGCAAAGAATTTGCAATCAAATATTTAAAAGAAAAAAAGGTCCCTTAAAAAGTGGGAGGCTCACATAAAAACAGTTGTAATTCCAAATCGTTCACTTGAATTGGATGTAAATACCCTCAAATTAAAGCTGAAAGTCTAAAGTTTAAGTACATCTTGGTTGTTACATTTCAAGTCTTTAGTGGTCTTTATAGAGCCATACCATATATATATATATATATATATATATATATATATATATATATATGTATATATTTACTTTTAATCACATCAAATCAACATATTCTCTATGTGTATGGACAAAGAATAACTCTCTAGGGACCTTAGTCAGAGTCAGCCATGTTTAATGCAAATGTTCTCATGAAAAAACTCTGTGTGAGCTCCATGTGAACTGTTGAATATCACCCCGTTTGTGGTGAACGGTTTGCCCACTGTGTTCCTTAAATACATGCAATATGAGCTTTAACATTGACAAGCAGATGATGCTCTGAATAAATCGTCTCCTTTGAAACTTTTACGTACATGTTGCTCCATGATTCTGTTCAGAAATCAAGTTTAGTTTAACTCCATTCATCCTGGAATCTCAGACTTTTGACATAAATAATGTATAAACACCTAATGCATATGCATAATATAATGAGAGATTAATTAATGACTGGAATTTCTACGACCCTGTCCGTTAAAATGATGAAGAGAAATGATTCCTAGCGAAACCACTGCAGATTTAGGTTTTCTCCCGGTTAATTAATTTAGGGGGTAATTTGCAAAGGGTTTACTCACCTGCAGCAGCATTTTCTTATGTACATGGTAGTTGAGCGGTTAGCGCTCTCGCCTCACAGCAAGAAAGTCCCAAGTTCGCTTCCTGAACCGTGCCGGCCTTTCTGTGTGGATTTGCATATTTCTCTTCCTGTGTCTGGATGGGTCTCCTCCAGGTGCTTCGGTTTAATCTGGGCTAATCCTCCAGCCAGGTGATTTGTTGAGATTGGAAGCTATTATTTCGAGTAAATAAACTATGGGCAAAATAACTCATTTCAAGAAAGTTGTACTTCTTTGTAGAATATGTTTGTATGTTTTCTCCATTTGAACCATTCCCCTTCTGGTAACCGTTCGGTGGGGGCCACTGTGCAGTGCCTGGGGACTCATCTTCAGCTAGGATTATGGTCAGAATAGCCTACACAGATCGGTGTCTTGTTGCTGTGAGCCAAGGGCACTAACCACTCAGCCACCATGCCACCTCATTTGATTTCTTTGCGTACATATCCATCGAAGATACAAGCCCCGAGTCTTACTCTGAGTCTGCCACTATGAAGGGG